>CM038468.1:33140461-33453870 GCA_021464415.1 Lonicera japonica
CTTATATGATATATATATTATATATATAAGGCCAATACAAAAAAAATTAGAAAAAATGCCTCATCGTAGTTTATTGGCTCCTAGGATAAATCTAGGGCTTGGTGTTTGAGGTTTCTGACTTCGTCTAAGAGAAGGTCAACTTCCTCAGATAGCATCAATTGATTAGTGGCAATTCATTGACACGGTCAATTTCCTCAAATGGCATCAATTGATCAGCGGCAATTTCATCAATTGACTCTGGGGGTTCCACACAATCCTTCTCCTAATGTTGCTTAAATGAGGAGTCGGTTACAACAGCTTTTCCCTTCATTAGATAGCGTTCATGTGAACTTTCAGATTTAGATTTATTGTTTCTTTTTGGGACTTCTTTATATAACAAGTTGCTAGACTTTCGTGTTTCTTGTTCTAACTCCTGATGTTGTTTGGACGAGGATGTGTCAGTTATGGAATTGAAGCATTTCTCTTCCTCAAGTAGCGTCGGTGTGCAGTTTCGGATTCATTTTCCGAGTTGCCAGACTTTTGATGGTTCTTCCTCCTACCCTGTTGCTCCTGCAAGAATCAAAAGAGCTGATCTAAAAAAAAAAAAGTACACATAAAAACAAAAGAACAACTTGTAGCCAAAATAGTTTCCCTTCATTTTCCTCTTTTATATATCCCAAAGAATCAATATAACAACTCTCTTTGTCGGTTGGTTGTATGCGCTGAAAGAGTAGCCATTTTGTCATTATCAATATATCTTATTATGTTAGCTTCCTTTCTTTTCATTGAGTTCACCAGCCATGGTCCAACAAATTGCATTCTCACTAGCCATTATAATTACATGAAAACCTATATCGGGATCTATAAATAAATAGTACCTCTGGCTTTTCATCTTCATCTTTGAGTGATCCTTTAAGTGAGGAACTGGACCTTCCAACTTGTTGACGGTGTCGATTTTCACAACTAGTAGAACGCTGCCCAAATCAGAACAACATTTATTTGATTGAAGGCCTCTCATCAAGTTCGTATATAAACACATTATATCCAATCAATGAGCTTTGTCCATTTTTAACTTCATTAAGCATGATACTAATATGTAGCTTAATAATTTTAGTCATTATGTTTAAATTTTAGTTGTTCTATCGATTATAGTTAACAGCCAAACTTATTTCATTCATTTTCCAATTCTTAATCGGGTTCTGATTAGGCGTGTGAGTTGGAAAATTGAAAGCCAAGCTGGTAAATTTAAGCCACTGCAAGAATAAGGAGCCAATTCAATAAAAGTGAGTTTAAAGTAGTATATTAGCGTAGCTGATCATCCTACAATTAGATAAGAAGCAGTAGACAATATTACATAGACCAGGGATCTGGATCGAGATCTATGGCCATATTTGAGGTAATCAATTATGAACTCAAGGATATTGACTTGGGTGCTGAGCTCAAAGACATGGGATTTGAGATGTTTAACTTCATTAGTTCTCTGTGATATTGGAGAGTCAAACTTTGGCTCCTTCTTCGGCTACAAGAGAAGAGAGTAAGGTGTTTAGTAAACTTCAGGTTTGGTATTTAGTCAATTTTAGGTTTGGTGTTTTCCATTCCTTTCTCCCCCAGCACTACTTTTCCTTTCCACCCTCATGTGCAAAAACTCATTTTCATTTTTAACTTTTGTATTACTTGATGATACAACATCACCTGAAAGAATCGACAAGCACCTTTGAAACATGAAATTTACATTTCCTACTCACCGGATGTTGAAAGGCAACAGTGCAAATGATTATTCATCTTTTTGTTTCTTTCAAATTGTGCTCTACCCATTAATACACGGAGCATTTTATATCACTACAATCATTTGGATGACGAGTGGTTGCAGTCCAGGGCCATCTAAAACTTGTAAGCTCAATTTCCATGATGCTAACAAATTATTGGTAGGTTTGATTACACTTGTATTCCATAGAAAAAGCCCAAGAATCCAAAATATTCACCTTATATTGTGTTTGATTGTGTAAATTTTCCAAGGAATTAATTTTCCATGGTACAACATCTCTTGACCCTAAGTTTTTGTTTTCCATGTAAAACAATTCCAAGAGACTCGATTCTTTTAAGTGTAAACCAAAACCAAGCGCACCTTAAAGACAATTTGTAAAAGACTATCCTACAAAAACATGTTACGTCAAAAACTTGTTTTTATTTACTCGCAAGCGCACAATCGGTATATAGTATAGCGTATGCAAGTTCGAGGTCGAACCCAAGGGACTTGATATTTTTACCACTTACTAATTTTGATTAATTCTTAATCTAGTTTAGAATTTGGGAGATTGTGAATTATCAATTAAAAACACTAATAAAATATTTAATGAGTAAAATACTAACTAAATAATCAATTAATAAAATATTAAAAAAATAATCAATCTATAAAATACTAGGGTGGAGAAATTATATATTTGATATCATATTCCCAATATTCATGCCTAATAAATTCTACTATTTGTCTCGCATTAATTTGGTCTCTCGACTCTATTAGATGCGAAAATAAAATCATTTAATCCCAATTAATTTTTTTAAGTTTGATTATTAATTCTTCCATAGCCAAACTTATATAAAATTAATGCACTCACTATATCTGTCAAAACACAATTTATATCCGCTTTCAACAAATCATAAACTGAATCCAACAAATTATAATGAGAATCCAATATTATTTTTATATCAATTAAAATAGGCATTCAATAGAAGAATTATTTTTAACATTAAAGCATTAAATGGGTAGAATTAATTGGCATGAATATGTGCAAGGGAATCAATCAAATATAATCATCCTCTATCCTAGATAATAATATAGCCTAGCATGCTTGCAATTAAAACACAAAACATAATTAAATAATACACAAATAAATAAATTAAATACTTACTTGAGTACGCGCAAATAAATTGAGGAAGAAGAAAATAATTCTGAATTAATTGTAATAGTCTATAAGCATCCAACCAACAATAAAAATAAAGGTTCTGGCAAAAATTGAAGAAAGAAATGAAAAGAACAGAAGAAAGGAAAAATTGCTCTGCCTCTCCTGTGTAAATTGTGCCTCTCTGTCTGTCTTAATTGTCTCAGGAGATTGTATTTATAATGAAGAGAATGGGTTAGGGTTTTGGATGGTTGGTGGCTTAGGGTTAATTAACATGGGCTTGGGTTTAATGAGTGGGCTTCTGGTTCTGAGATGAGATGGGCTACAAGTGGGCTGGCCAAAAAAATCACATATTTATTAAATTAACACATTCCTGCTATAATCAATTTTTTAGCGCAAAGCCATAACTTTCTTCTCCGAACTCCGATTGATGCAAGGTTTTCGCCCACGCGTAGCTAACTCAAAGACCTCAAACTTTTGTCTATGGAGTTTTCTTCAAATTCTGTACGGATTAATGCTAGAAATTTCTTGAATACAAGTGATGTGTGCAGCCAATCTCTTTTTGCTTTGTAATCTTCCAACTTAATTCTAAACACCTGAAAAATACTAAAAATATAACAAATATAAAAATATATGTTCTCCAAAGTATAAATTAATGGTTATAATGTACTATTTTCTTAGTACATCAAAACGTTGTATATATAATAGTTTCGAATGATTTAATTAACTTTGAGTGTATAGCTCAAGTGGGAGAGGCTTGAAAACTTGTCTTGGATATCCTTGGTTCAAGCCTTGCTAGCTATACATTTATTATAAAAAGTCTTTAATAGAGGCTAATCCGATATTTTTGCTATTTTAATTGTATCATAAAGATTTTGTGAATTCGTATAATTATAAAAAACCAAACAATATATATATATATATATCATATTTTAATCTTGATCAAGTATATGTAATGTAAAAATTCCACGTGCAGTTTATATATATATATAAAACATCTCTACTTCTTATGTGCTTATATAAATCCACGTTATTCATCTTTATCTTCTATTCAAACAACCTTTTAAAAACATTTGCACAAAATTCCAATTCTCACATTCCAATGTTGCACCCGCAGTTTATATAAAAGCCCTATGAACGGAGCACATTTTTAATCCCCAAAAACATAGTGCACATTTACTTCATCTAATAGATATATATATATATATGTGTGTGTGTGTGTGTGCGTGTGTGTATCAGATCTAGAATAAAAAATTAAAATAGAGAATTAAGCGAAATAAATAGATATAGATTTACTTGTAGTGAGAGATGACGAACGGAGATGGTTGTGGGTAGCGAGAGAGAGCGAGAAAAATGGTGGATATTGTTGAGAATGGCGGAGGCCATCGCGGCGGTGGTGTGAGAGATGTTTGGGGCGGTGAGTGAGAGGTGTGTGGGGTGGTAGTGTGAGAGAGGTGTGAGATGGCGGCTTGGAGAAAATAAGTGTGATGAGAACGAGACTTAGGGTAATATGAGGGACCAATAGAATAAAGCCAAACGACGTAGTATTAAATAAATAAAAAAATTTGTCACGGTCAATGACCTGACAAACGATAAAGTGATCGAGACAAAGTTATCACCGTCAATAACCGTAGCAATAAGCAATAACATTTGAAAAAAAAATCTTTGTCTCGGTTATTGATTGTGATAAATTACCGCATATTCAGCGTGACGAATTTTCATTTCTGGTGTAGTGTAATTTATATGTAGAAGCAATGGGATTTCTTCCACATAAAGAATGGATGGGTGAAGTTAATAACAAGATTAGGGATGTGCGTGTTAGGGGGGTTAAGGAATTTGTGAAGTATGCAAAGAAAAATTTAAAAAGCGATCTTATTCCGTGTCTATACATACATTATTGAAATGGCAAGAACGTGAATGGGGGAGAAGTTGAGTTACATTTGATTAAGCGGGTATCCAACAAGATTATGTGTTTTGGATTTTTCAGGGGGAAAGAGAGTTCCTATTTGTTCCCGAATAGCTACACGATAATGAATCAGTCTATGCAAAGGAGGGCCGATTGACGCGTGATAGATTGAATGATCTTATTGATGACGCTTATGAAATCCATATATCGTGTAACACTTTAGTAGTTGATGTTGATTGTGATGTAGAAATTAATCAAGATCACGGAGGAAATTTTTTGGCTCTTGTTGGTCCTAGTGTGAACCAAGACAAGGATTATATTGAGTTGAAAGCTGCGGCGTCAAGACCATTGTATCCTAATTATGAACAAGGACACATGTCCTTGTATGCCACAGTTGGTTTACACGTCCTTGTATGCCATAGAAATTTTGAAATGGGCAAAGGATTTGCTTTCAAAAGAGAACACATTGCCCGATAACTACCAACCATGAAGGAATGCTTGAAAGGTTTAGGGATGAAATATAAATCCATTCATGTTTGCAAATTTGATTGTATTTTGTACTGGAAAGAGCACAAGAATAAATTTAATTATCCGTTTGCAAGGAACCTAGATATGTGCAAAGGAAAACTTCAAATCCCAAACAAAAAATAGATACAACTATTCCACAAAAAATACTTAGGTATTTTCCTATAGGGCCTAGGTTAAGGAGACTTTTCACTGTACCTTGGTTAACTAAGTCAATGACTTAGCATGCTCGGGGAGAGGTGGGTGGGAATCTCATGTGTCATCTGATTGATTCGCCTGCATGGTAGTCTGCAAATTTGCAATACCCACACTTTGCTAAAGAGAAGCGTAATGTTCGGTTAGGATTATCTACAGACGGATTTAATCTATTTGGTAATATGAGCACAAGCCATAGTATTTGGCCGGTCTTCGTTGTTCTTATAATCTTCCCTTCCATGTGCATGAAAAAAGAGTTCTTAATACTGTCGTTGTTAATACCAGGGCCTAAGGCACCGAGTAATGACATTGATATATTATTGGCACTTTTGGTAAAAGAACTAAATGAACTATGGTCGGAAGGTGTAATTACATTCGATTCTTTCAAGAATGAAGTATTCAATTTGAAGGCTATGGTGTTGTGGGCAATTCATGATTTTTCGGCATATGGGACATTGTCTGAGTGTAATTTTCATTGGTTAATTGGGTTTGTCCTATTTTTGTGGAGAGGAAACCGAGGCCACATGGTTGCCACAAAGTAGAAAAGTATTTTATCATTCCCATTGTAGATTCTTGCCGCCTAGCCAGAACTTCAGGACAATTGAAACCACTTTTCTTCCCGAGGGGTCGGAATAGAGGTCAGCTCCTAGGAAACTCTCGGGTGCTGAAATTGAAGCTAAGTCATCGTTGGTTCCTCAAATACTTAGGGGAAAAACACCCTCATATTTTGATTGAGGAACGTAAAATGAAAGATGATGGCATGAAAAGTGCTTGGTCTTTGAGGTCAATAATGTTTGATTTGCCATACTGGAAGGAACATTCAATACGACATGTGTTGGACATTATGCATGGTAAGAAGAATATCATCGAGCACCTTGTCACAATATACATTGGTGGGTCCCATACAAAAGATGGAGTTAAGGCACGTGAAGATCTAAAATACTTGAAAGTTAAAAGATCATTATGGCCGAAGTTAACTTTGCACTCATTTTAGGCCCTTAATTTTCAAAAATATTATTCTCTAGTTCTTTTACATAAAACTTTGTCAAACAAGCTATATTTTTCAATATCCCAAAATATTTTTCACTTCATCAAATTATTATATGTATTTTTTTTATTTGAAGCAGGTAGCAGAAGCCTATTTGTGGGCCACAATGGACCACAATTGGACCACAATCATGTGGACCACAATTGTTTTACCCAAAATAGCCTAAAGAATTCATGTCACTGTCGACGGACGCTATTTTTTAGTGAAATTCCTTCATTTAGGCATCTTAATCCGCGAATATATTATTTACATCATGTTTAAATTTGCTAATAAGCCGAGTTATGAATGCCATATTTGACTTCGATCCAATTTGGCATGATTATATCCCACGATCTTTCTGATTTTCTATTTTTGGGAGTTATTTTGAATTTATTTCATTACTTGTAATTATGTTACCTAAAAGAGGGTTTCTTTTATAATCATTAAGGTAGACTACTATTGAAAAAAATTCGGAGTGTTTTTTTTATATTGAGTGTTTATTGCTTGCTTAATCAAGATTTATCAATTTCATAACTTTCCATTACATCAATTTTTTATTTCTCTTTTTATTTTTCACTTCACAATGTCATTTTCAAATTTAATGGAACCCGTGTTATTGCAAAACTAGACTCATATTATTCAATAAAAGATTTCTCTCTCACACTTTAACAGATAACTACACCTAAGGAAATAATATATTCAATACCAAGGGTGTGTCTGTGTACATTGAATAACGATTTTCCAAATTACAATTTTAAATATTTGTAGTTACATTCTTTAGTGAATTTATTGATTTCAATTACAATTCTAAAATCTCTTGATTATATGTAAAAGTGGTAGCCAAATGTCAAGGAAAAATGTATATTCAAACTTTTTGATGATAAATAATATTTAGGGACAATTTCCAATGAACTTTTGTGGTGTTTGCAGATACTTGCAAATCATTTTAAGTGCTAAATTGTTTGATGAGCTAATAACTATACCTTATAATAAATTGCCTTGGATAATAAATTGAATGATGCAGTTTGTATGCATTTATTTGATATATGTTCCTAATACTCATACCCAATAAACTCTACTTTTTGTCTCGCACTAATTTGGTCTCTCGACTTTATTAGATGCGAAAAATAAATCCAATTAATCCCAATTAATTTATAAAATTCAATTATTAATTCTTCCACATCCAAACGTATGTATAAGATCAAAATACTAATTATATCCGTCAAACACAATTTATATCCGCTTTTAACAAATCATAAACTGAATCCAACAAATTATAATGAGAATTCAATTTTATTTTTATTAATTAAAATAGTCATTTAATAGGAAAAATTGTATTTAACATTAAAATATTAAATTGATAAACTCAATTGATATAAATACGTGTAAGAGAATCAATCAAATATATTCATTCCAATCCTAAAAAATAGCATAGCATATCATATCATGTTTATAAATAAAAACAAAACAAATAATTAAAGAACACATAAATAAATAAATTATTTATTTGGATACGCGCAAAAAAATAAAAAATAAATTCTGAAATTAAATTTCACCACCAACGACAGAAAATAAAGTTTTTGAATAATGCTGCCTGCTTTACGTGCTGTTGGCTTGACTTAGGGCAGCAAGGGCTTGGGCCCATTAATGTTATATGGGCAGCTGCGCTTCTCTTTTATAATTAGATATGGGCTTGCTTTGCCCCGCTGGAATATGACATCTCTCTAAAAAAATATCACACAAAATATGTTGGTGCCACAAATGGATCCATGCTCTTGAATGTAAATAATTGGGTGTATCATTCAATAATGCTAAATATATCATTGTATTATTAATTTACTTATTTCTTTCTAATTCCTTCCGCACAGCTTTCCCATCTTCTTTACAAATTTTCTTTTCGCCATAACTTTTCCGTTTTAAGTCTAAATTACTTTAGTCAAAAGTCAACTTTCTCTATTGAATTCTAAGCACATGAGAAACACTTATAACACATCAAATATAAAAATATATGCCCTCCAAATTATAAATTAGTAGGTTACAATATACCAATTTATTGGCACGTCAGTGGTTGTCGGTTTGGATATATGGGAGGTTTTTTTTTTTTTTTTCTTTTTTTTTCTTTTTTTTATGTATAAAGTGTAGTGTGCAAATATAAAAAAAAAGTGCATTTTGTAAGATGGGAGTGAAACCAAGTAATTTGTAGGGTGTAAATAGTGCGACCGGTTGTTTGATCAAATATATTTGTTATTCAATTGTTAATTGCTCATAATTAAGTATGTATCGTCTATGAATAGATTAAATATAACTTCGGGACGATTTAAATATAAGCAACAACATAATAAACTAATTGATATAATGCAATACATTGATTAGTTGTTTTGTAATTATTTGTTTTTGCAAGGGGTATATACAATAGGAAATTTCCTTTATAACAATTGACCAATTTTGCTGCAAATCGAAATTGGACATTGTATAAATTATTTTATCACTCAAAAATGTGTTCTCAATGCATTGGATTTATAAGTGTCTAAAAAGATGCTAATTGGAATACTAATAGTATTACCCTTTTGAAATTAGTTTTGTTAAGAATAAAGCATAAATAATTCGTACAAAAATATATTTTATACAAATTACACTTAAAAGGGATAAAGAGAGTGGAAAGACAGTTCCTAAACGCTACGTAATAATGTATTTTGTAAACGAGAATCATTTTATTTTCTTTGGTTTTCTCTCTTTTCCTGAACTTTCAAAGCAATGTTAAATGGTTCTATCTACCTGTTCGGAGAAGCACGGAAAATGCATATTTACAGTAAGTAATAACAAAAGCAAAACATCATCAAACTAATATAGAAATAATCTAAAATAGCCACACAAAAACAGCTATAAACTCCCTTTATCCGTGCATCACATGCATAGTAAGCTTTAGCCATAACAGAATATGTTTGGGAATTTGTTATCGCAATTAATTATAAATATTTTCCCATCAAACTTCTAGTAGTTGTATCAGTATGATTGAAATGCTTACTATAAAGTTCCATGTACTCTTCCAAATGTGGGACTCGACCTTACAGATTGTTTGAAGCATCCATATGTCCAACCACCATAATGCTGCCACATAATTGTTTAAAATAAACTATTAACACATTTTATTGAGCAATTTTAAAGGGCTAACACATCTTGAAGGTTAAAATGGAATTTAGAGCCCTTTAAATACAAAAGAGAGTAATATGATGCGCACATAAGCTATACTGGCGTAAATTAAAGGTATTTATTTTTTCAATTTTTTTAAAAGCTTCTACTATTGGATTTCAACTTGGTTGATTTGCTTCTTTTCATTCGGTGTGTTCAGTATGTTAAGATAATAGAGAAATAGAGAGATATTATTAAATTGATTGTATAAAACTATTACAATGGAGACCCTTTATATAGGATTACGAAAATGTACAAATAAAGAAAATATAGAACTTAATCAATGCAGAGATTTTGAGATTGCTAGCTAGTCAACTCTTATAAATGGTAACTGGATATATGACAACTAGAAAATATATATTATATATGTTGCTAGACACAAAACCATGGGTAAAATGTACTCTCATTTGTACTCGTATGTTTGATTAAACTTATATTGACATGCTATATATCTTGAATCAAAACGCGTTGAAGTAAAAGCAAGTAATTGAAGACGTCATATCCTTTCTCCTGCCACATGTTCGATTAAATGTCCAACTGAATAAGTAAAATGCATGACACATTATCTCCTCTTAGCAATTAGATCGACAATAAACATAAAATCAACCAATAGCCGTTGTCATGTATTATATATTAGGACATTTTTCCCTTATGAAAGATAATTCACAATGCAGAATGAAAATGGGGAAGCACTTACAACAAGCAATTTTTTTTTATGAACTTTGCTAAAGATTTTTTTACAACTTGAATTATACTTTGGGAAGCTATTGTACGTACGCGATCATTCTCCTTTATCAAGGCAGGAGACGGAATTTATTTGCACCAATTTTCTCAACTACATGAAAATGTACATTTATGGACTTCAATTTTCCGGTTAGTTTTATATGCTATGTTAGCTAGATTGTCTTGTTCCTTTTGTAACTCTTAGTATAGATACACAAATAATTGTGTTTTTTTTTTGGGGTGTGAGCCATAGTTACTACAGCAAAACTTTTCTAGTAAGGATATTCATGCCAGTAGTAACAGTTTTATAGTTTGATATTCTAATCTCGCAATAGCAGTAAAATTAATTAGTAATAGCACTAATTAAAAACTTTAAGTTAGTTTTGCATATTTTTTAGGTTATTGGCCTTTATTTGAATGAAAAATAGTGAATGGAGATGGCTCTTTGTAGCCTCCATAGTTGCCCCACGATCCGAAATCATTTGTACTCGTGATGCAGTTAAATATAATCTCAACCACATGTGAACGTGAGTGAGATGGACACTTCCATGTTAGACAAATCATATGCATGCTTCCTTTATAGCTCTATAAGTTGTTTGGTTTTGAGCTATTTTGAGCTTTTTTCCCTTGACCCAAAAAAAAGGTCTAAAGTCTTTTCCTTTGGAAATATTACAAATCCTACAAGTAAAATGGAACTCATAATATCTTCCAAGTGGAAAGTAAGGGCCAATGTCCCCTGAACTAAAGCTTTTGGGCAACAATTATCTTATTCACTCAAGCAAACACCATCACAGGCCTTAATCTCCTTTCACTCTGGATTGTGTCTCTCTGTCTCTCTCCCTGATAATGTTATGACTTTCTTTTCTTACTCGAGTTCAAGATTCGTGATATTTTTGTTAATCTAATATCTTCCAAGGCTTCTTTCATTAAGTATATTATTAATTTACTACGAACTTTGTGAAGCTAATGATGATTCATTTATTTCTATATTACATGAGTTTGTGTCAATTGGTAAGTTAATTATTCATTTCATAATGTCTATGTTGTTGCTTCATTGTCTTGCTAGTAATGACAACAAGCTAAACCTTTAATGTGGAGTTTGATTAATTGCCTGATAGAAGAACTTGTCAGAAAAATTGATAGGATCCTTTCACTACACCAGATGCGGTCTTAGGCGACATACTTTATTGGGTATGTCTCCTAAAACACATCTTAGTGTGTTGCCTAAGTACTTACTTAGGCGACATATATTCTCCATATGTCTCTTAAGAGAGTCACTTAGGAGACATACATTTAGTGTGTTGCCTAAGTACTTACTTAGGCGACATATATTCTCCGTATGTCTCTTAAAAGAGTCACTTAAGAGATATACATTTAGTATATCGCCTAAGTAAGTACTTAGGCGACCTACAATGAAGTTATGTCTCCTAAGTACTTATCCTAAGAGACATATATTTCGTATGTTGCCTAAGTACTTATCTTTGGAGACATACATATAACATGTCTCCTAAGAAAAATACTTAGGAGACATACTTTAATTGCATGTCGCCTAAGTTCTGTTCAACCACCGACATTTTTTTATAGTCAGTAAATGGGGTTTTTCATTTCGTGAATCGTCCGACCCCTCTGCCGATGACACTGTAGTTCATGTGGACCCAACTCCCCGACGATGTAGAATGATTTAACAATGATCTCTTAACTAACGATGAGGATCATGATGAGAGTGGTGATGATGACTACAATTGATGTTGTATTGTTATTATTTGTAATTCAATCGATCGGTTTTATTATTGTTGTAAACTTTATTAATTAAGTGAAATGATTGTTGTAAAATAGTTAATTATTTTATATAAATAAAAAAAAATGATTATTAATTTTAAAAACTTATTGAATGGCTGCAGACATGGCAGTTGTAGCTAATACTCCAACAGGTTCACGAGTAGCAAATAAACTCTGGGGCGTAATTCTAGTCTTCGCCCCCACTCTAATTGAATGACTAAATGGATGCACACATTCTGGCCGTGCCATCATAACAAACAACAACATCTCGAAGAATGGCCATCAAGTTCTTAACATGGTTTTGGTTTCAGTCAATCCTCTAGAGGAACGGACCATCACTTCTCTAGTACTAATTTAGTGGACCATCTCTTAGTATGGGTCCAGCTTAGGAAGTAGATAGTTCCTCACAAAACCGAATTCCTCAGTGTGGTTGGTACTGCTGAAATGATACTTCATGTGGAAAATAAAACTCATTTCTCCAACCATTGTGCTTGAATAAAAGTAATTATGTCACTGATAATTGGCGGTATTACATCTAGATTATAATCGACCCTAATCTCTACCCTATTGAAACCAAAAACACCCTTAGTCCACTCTCCTTCCACACACCTTCACTCTCTCCCTCCGGTGTCCACCATAATTAAGTGAATTAATTGTTGCAAACATTATTAATTAAGAGAAATGATTGTTGTAAAATAGTTAATTCTTTTATATAAATAAAATATAAAAAATAAAATTAATTTTAAAAACTGAAAACTCTTAGGCGACATACTAATATATGTATGTCTCCTAAGTATTACTCTTAAGCGACATACATAAATTAGTATGTTGCCTAAGAGTTTTTAAAAAAAATTCGAATTTTCCACGAAAAAAAAGGAGGCAAAAAATTTTATCTGCAAGAGAAAGAGGAAAAAAATATAAAAACTGAAAAGTCTTAAGCGACATATTAATATATGTATGTGTCTCCTAAGTGTTACTCTTAAGAGACATATACAAATTAATATGTCTCTTAAGAGTTTTTTAAAAAGTTCATTTTTTTTGTGAAAAAAGGAGAGGCAAAAAAATTAACATCTTAAGCGACATGGATATTTATGTATGTATCCTAAAATGATAACTATAAATTGGGGAAAAAATCTCACTTCACTCAATCCCTAAAAATTAAAAGAAGCTCTCTCATTCTCACGCTCACTGCTGCTCTCACACTCTCTCCACCGCTGCCCGCCTCTCACCAACCACCACCGTCCGCCTCTCACCCACCACCACCAGCCCACCTCCGCCTCTCACGGTCACACTTTCAGTGTCTCCTCTCCAAGTCTCCCCGACTCTCACCCACCTCCACCGTCCTCCTCCATCATCCGCAAGCCACCGCCCTCCTCCAGGCTCCTCCTCCGCTTGAGGTAAGACCCACCGCTACCATTTGTCTCTTTGATGAGTTCTTTAATTCCGAGAGATTGAATATTAACTTCTGTTGTCTTGTGATTTTCTCTCTCTACCAAATGGCTATTCTTGTTTGATAGCATCCGTGAAATAGTCTTGTAGTAGGAAATTCATTTGTGTTGGGCTAAGTATTTGACTGTTTTGTTCTTTTAACTGTTTTGTTCTTGTGTAGAAATTTAAGAATTTTGTTTCATTTGCACGAAAAACACCCTTTTTTAAAAGTCTTCAATACACTAATTAATTGGTTGGTTTAATTCCTTTGATATCTCGACTTATCATTGTCTTCTTCACATAGACGGATGAAATATTAACGTACGTTTAACTTATATTTTTTTAATATAAAATGATTTTATATGTTATATTCCTTTTGTGCATTATATGCTTTGTATTTCCAAAAAATATGTTTCTTCCTTCAAATCTCAACTTTTTTTTTTTTCATAACTCAAAAAGTAATGCAAGAATTCAAAGAAAAGTTTATCAAAAAATGTTGGTATTCTGTGTTGAAATTGAAAAGGTCAAGCTATAAATGAGAGTAATATATAAAACCATGTAATTTTGCTCTCTAGCTTATCTCATGTCATTTCTTTATCGTTCTAGAATTAGCATTTCTACCTCTCCAGTTATCATTTATAGTGGATTTTTGTACCACAATTACCGTACCAACCCGTACAATACTGTAGTATTACCAAATTGTACCCAAGTTTGATAATGATATAGTACCAATCGATATTTTTACTGTACAACACTATTACCAATTATACCATTAACACCAATTACAAAAACAATGAGTATAAAGGGCGTTATCCATTGATTATAGAAGGGAAATTGTTCTACAAAATGAAGATGCCAAGCTTTAATCTCGTGGGGGTGATTTGAATATACTTAAAATGTTAAAAGCCCTTGTCCAAGAAATGAGGGAACAACAATTTGATGAAATATCCAATAAAATTGATAACCACTGTGCCGCTCCTTTTGAAAATCCTTTGAGGGGTCATTTTGATATATTAAATTAGTAGAAAAGGAATATAATAAAATTTTCAATCCTTTAAAAAATTACCTAGGATATTTTTACAATACCCATTTCTACCATCGCACGTGAGAATGCATTTAGTTCAAGGAGGAGGGTTGTGGATCATTTTAGGGCATTCTTAACTCCTAGAATAGTAGAGACGTTAGTTTGTAATAGTGCTTGGCTTAAAATGGATGAATTAAGCTTCTATAAGGAACCAATGGACAAGATACTTCAATTTTATAATGAGATGGAAGACGTGGAATCAAGTAAGATATGCTTTAATTTATGTAGTGATTTTTGTTATTAAGTATTTAAGTTAGTATTCAATATCCACCTTCAATTATTGTTCTAAATGAAACTAATGTGTTTCATTATTTTTATTTTTTATTTTTAATGTAGGTGTGATCTCTCAATCTTCTGCAAGTTCAATGCCTCATTCGCAAAAGAACTGGATATTTTATTTTGTTTTGATTTGGAGTTTGGCTTGTAACTTTAACTTATAATTCAGACTTTTAGTTTTATGTTTTTGCATGCCAACTATTTTAGCTTTTAGTTGTGCCACTGTTGGATATTGCATGGAGATTGCTGGATATTGTGCCTAGGCAGCCACTGTTGGATAGTGGGTATGAGCTTGTTTTGTGCTACGGTGGATTTTGTTTTCCTTTTAATTGTTTTGTTTTATTGTGTTGATGTGGGATTATTTTTTTTTCTTTATTTAGTTATAATTTTTGAGTTTGTTTTGATTTACAATTTTGCATATACCTATAATTACAAAAGCCCACGGTTTTTTGAAGCTTTTTTTTGGTAATACACAGTACCATAATAATTTTTTTTAAGTTTGAAGTGTAAATAGGTTATGCTTTCGTTATATATGCAATTTTTATTCATTTTTCTGTTGCCTTTTTTTCTTCTTTATAGCAGAATTTATCTTCAAATTCATCAATTTGGTACTTTTCATAATGGAATTCCATGCATGGGCTTATTGTATTTTCTTTGGCCTATGAAGATTTAAGCCTATTATGATTTGCATTCAACACCCAGTTGAATTTATTGGCATAAGTATAATCGTATTAAAAGTATATAATAATTATGAGATATTTATAAATTCATAATATTAGCATACATTTATTTAAAACACAACATAAGAGTCAGACCTTTTTCTCAAAGCCTTTCAACGAGACTAGGCTAAACTTAATTGAACGAATTATTTTGTGAGAGAATGAACCAAGCTATTTATAGAATAGGTAAATTCTACCCATTAAGAGTTCAACTTAAAGCGAAACACTTTATATTGTTTATGAGTATATTTATGAGGTAATGAGATAAAAGGGTTTCCTCCATAATTATATTTAAAGGAATGACACTTTACCGTCCAAGACTCTATCATCCATTACCGGAGTATTATGACCTCACCGAAGCTTCAGCATGGGTACTATAAATCTGTTTTTGCACTAAATCAGTTGTGACTAATGATACTTAGTCTAGTACAAATGTGTTTTTGCATTAAATCCTCAAGCAACTCATGATCTTTTTTTAATGAAAATTTGTTTTTGCATTAAATCCGCAATCAACAAATGATACATATTTTAGTGCAAATCCGTTTTTACACTAAATACACAAGCAGCAAATGATACATATTTTAGTACAAATATGTTTTTGCACTAAATTCTCAAGGAACTCATGATATATTTTTTGTGCAAAACTGCTTTTGCACTAAGTCCACAAACAACTAATGTTATAAATTTTAGTATAAATATGCTTTTGCACAAAATCTGTAGATAAATTGAGATATAATTTTTTGTATAAATTCATTTTTGCACTAAATCTACAAGCAATTAAAGATGTATATGTTAGTGCAAATATTTTTTTGCACTATATAAAAATTCTCGCTGGAGTGGCCACTAGTGTAACTAGCTGAGCTCTCACCCAATATGGCTAGCCTAAGTTATAAGTTAAGTTCATTGTTCTTATATATATACCAAGGACCTTCCCATTACAGTAGTGATGTGGGATATTCTGGGTCATTACAATTTCCCCCCATTAAATCCCTGACATCCTCATCAGGCCGGGGTCACACAATGAATCGGCCATAGCTAGCCGCATGCCGTCAGCCGCACAAACCCGACCCACAATATTCACACCTCACGTGGTAGTGGTCCTGAATCCGCTCTGATGCCATATATAACCACATGGGTTCTCCCCAAAAATAGATAGCCCAAGTTATAAGTTAGGTTCATTATTCCCACATATATATCAAGGACCCTTCCATTACACTAGCGATGTGGGATATTTTGGGTCGTTACAGCTGGAATCCCGGTGGGCGGTTGCGGCGAAGGAAGTTAGTGAGGCTTAATAACCACCAATGGTAATAAAGAAATAAAAGATTGTAGTGGAGGTATAATTGGCCATTCAAGAAAAAGGGTGTATCCGTTTAATGAACAAATATTTGGAAATTGTCCTTGTGGCTAAAACAAATTATGGAGGAAGTCCTCTATCTAGTTGTGAGAATCCGCAAATGCGACCCTCGGGTCTCGTCCCCGTTCGTTGGGCGTCTGAAACGTCGGAAGGGATCCCGTCGTTCCATTTGTTTGGAGTTGTTTTGATAATTCATATCGGGTGTCTCTCTATCCTGTTTCTAGGTTCAAGAGGGTTCATTCAGAGTCGCCAGTACGTTTTACGAGAAAACGGACAAAAAGGGTTATGTAAGGAAAGGCTACAGATAAGCCTTTCTTTTACACATTTGTCTGCGAAACCATGATTCTATAGGGTTCGGAAACTATATTACGGTTTGGGAAGGTATTAAGCACCCATTCCTCCCTTTCGGTCTCTAGTGGACTTATATGTTCATTCTATGTTAAAAAACTTGGATGCTTTTACTGACAGTCTACTACTTTTCGAATAAAGACCCTGATTTTTGGGGAAAGTGGGAAAGGGATAAAAACCTTTGTGTTCCGTGATCCGATGTTTTGTTTTGAAAGATGTAAGTACAAGTGACAAAAGTTTGTATTTATTTTAAAGAGAGTCTCCCGTATTATTTCTCAGATAATAACAGTTTTCTCGTGTTTTGATTTCTTTTGTAAAAGCTCGGATCTTGTATCGGGACTGATTTAATATGGAATCATGGCTCTTGAGAGGAGAGTTATCAGACACGTCACAGTCTATAGAGAAGACAGGATATGTTGATTTTAATTCCTAGATAAGTCTTATCAGTCCGGGTTTTGAAAACAGAATTTTATCCGGATGATAATATACTTACTCTTCTGGTTTTGCAAATGATTTTATCAGGGTCTTTTGTTTTGAAGGCGGTAGACTATTTATAACTTGGCAATAAGTTTATTCAAATAAAATGTGGACAAAACAACAGAAATAAAACAAGTACACAGATAAACCTGATTTTCGGGCGCGTTAGGAATCTAACAAAACTATGTTGCCACTTCGCTTACCAGGACGGGGATCGACCTGCCGGTCAGGTCGCGGGGTGCGGGGCAGCGCCCCGTTAGAAAAAATGAGTTTTTAAAACAAGTCTACAATACAACTAATATACAGATATCTTATTTAATTTACTAGAAGAGACTTTATTTACCTTCCCGACGAGAATAATAATAAGAAAGAAAATATAATACGGCAGAGATATCTCCGGCGATAATAATCTTCTCCTTCTTCAGATATTTCCGAGAGTTCGATTCCCGAGACCGGACACGTCGAGTGTCGAGAATAGATTCGACTCTTCAGAAATAAGACGATAATCGAAAATGCTTGTTGCTATTTTCTGCACTGTTTTCAGCTCTGATCTTGCTCCGAAATTGTTGTTTTATGCTCTGAAGTTGGTGTCTAGAACTCATGGGGGTGCTGGCCTATTTATAGTGACGAAAGGGCATATGTCGCACCACATTTGGCAATATGTCGCGCGACATGTTCCTGGAAAGTGGGTATGTCGCGCGACATTTGGCAATATGTCGCGCGACAATCTTGACTGTCGCGCGACATTTACTTTAATGATGATTCTAACTCACTGCTGAGTCAGAAAGTGGAATGGTGGGGTGTTTGTCGCGCGACATGTTCCTACAGGGGGAAATGTCGCGCGACATACTGCTTTTCATGATGATTCTGACTCACTGCTGAGTCAGAAAGTGGAGTGGCGGGGCAAATGTCGCGCGACATGTTCCTGGAAAGGGGATTGTCGCGCGACATACTGGACTGTCGCGCGACATACTGGACTGTCGCGCGACATTTCACCTTAAAACACATTTGTTTGGCCAACAAACTCTTTCGGGGTAGTTCCGGGTGTTCGGGTGAGTTCCGGACTCAAAAAACAGTACTTTCGAAGGTCGTTAGGGTTCTTGCGGGGGTCACGGATCGGGGTGTCTACACTAGTTTGGAATAATAAGGTGTCCTTATTTTGAATATAATTATAGAAAAGGTACTTATAACCCGTTTTCTCTTATTCTTATTTGGTTAACCAATATTGCTATGAAGCTATCGATATCTTTCATAAAGTACACCGTAAAACCCATAAACTTTATATCACTATTTAAAGGTTATATAATTAAATCCATAATTTAGTCTCGATCTTTAATCTGGATTTTGTGATCCTTTCATATTAAATGGATTGAAGCCCAATTTTTCTTACAATAATCACAAGTAATGGCATTATATTGTGATGGCAATGTTTTATGAAATTCATTTTCTTCTATTGAAAATATAAATAGTAGTTAGACATAGAATATTACAGTTTTTTGACAGGTCTAATAGAGTGTGTGCATGTGTACCATAATAAGTTATACTACATTATTATTTACCACAAATTAGTGACAACATCAAATGAGTATAATATTCAACATGCATGATATAGTTTGTAAAGCAATATTTCAAGAAGTATTTCCCTTAAATACAACAAAAACGCGATAAAATAAAGAGGTATCCACCACAAGCTCTAGTGGGAAGTACCCCCTTGCTTTAAATATATATATATATATATATATATGCTATGATTTTCTTTAGTTTTTAGACATATATATTGGTACAACCTATTTTTCTTAAAATCTATGGGTGGCTAAAGGATAACTAGGACCATTTTAAAGAAAATCAACCCAGTTTGTTTGTTTGGCAACCATAAATAAAAGATGAAGAAGATGAACTATGATGATAAACTTAAGAGTAATAAAACTGAGATAAGCCTAGTTAATTTTTTTTTTTGGGGGGGGGGGAGATAGGTTCCTCCAATGGCTTTAATTCTCAATCCGACATTATATTTTCCCTTGTGCTTGTAATGATTATCTTAGCTTAAAAGCTTAAGAGATATAGAATAGAAAATTAAGGTTTTACTTGGGAAATAAGTGAAGAAGGTGTGGGAGTGAGTGTAGGCAATATTGAAAATTAATCAATTTTGCTGTGGCTTTCCCCTCCTATAATTTATATATAGTTGATAGGATTACATTAAGGTTTGGGATGTATTAAAAGTAGTATAAAAGGCAACATTGGGCACTACTCCAAGATACCAGTTGTCCTTAACCATGTGCACATTTGTTAGAGTGGTTATTTCCAGTCACTTATCTTCCAGCTTAGTTATCCCCTCTTTGTTGGCCAACAAAAGTTGGTCTGTCTTCCTTTAGTTGGGTCATGTTGGTCGGCACACTAAAACAATTGATTCATGGTCGGCTAGCATGCAAACACATATTACTCAGCTAGATAATCCTTCATTTGTAATGAAAGTGGCCGGGCTTTAATTATGGACTGGCCACAACACTTAACTTCCAAGGTAGGCTTGACCAAAAGTCCATATTTAATTTTTTATCTCTCACAACATCATAATGCAATAGATTTTACATATTCTCGTGCATAACACGGGTTTTGTGTAGTAAGAGAATATTGTTGGACATCATATTAGTTTCTTTTTACTCCTCGAGATATAAATGCTCAATTCCAATAAAATAATAAAATTTTGAGAGATGCTATTTCCGGTTCCCTTTCCAAAGCAAACCATCTCATTTTTATTGCTTTTAATTTGGCATAAAATTATTTTGGCTTAGAATTGTTATTTTGTATTATTCCCAAAATTTTATATGAATGAGAAAGAAGATTTCTCATTAGAAGAAGATTTTTTTTTATAATTTAAGAAGTGATTCAAAAGACAAATAAGGAAAATACCAAATAAGTTTATGAAGAAGACTTCAGAAGTAATAAATCCCTCATGAATGTTGAAAACCCGCTTCATAAATTGTCAAGACGATAATGCATCAAAATGAAGTTTAGTCACTTAAATTTCGCTTGTTTTATCATTTATATTTTTAAAGTTCAATTCATTTTATTTTGATGCTTAAAATTTGAGTTGCGTCTTACTTTCATTTTAAATTATGTCTAGTCAAATTTTTTGAACAAAGAATTCAGTTTTTGGATGGAGTATCAAATTTTATTAGTATTAAATTACTAAACTTTCTGCATAATTAATGAAGAAAATGTAGTACTAATATCACTTTATTTCAATATTAAAGGGGCAATTAATGCTAGTAGTTAGCTTTTAAAAAATTAAGAGAGTCAAGCTTAACTTGTATGTATATATTTGTTATTTTTAGAAGTACCTTTAATTGGTAAAGTAGTAATTCTTTTAAAATTTAAGGGGTGGGGACAATTGTTTCCTTATTAATATTTTTATGTTGCCCTACCTTTCGACACAGACAATACCTAGTTTTAAATAAAAGTAATATACATAACTGTGAGAATCCGCAACTGCTACTCCCAGGTCTCAAGCTCTAGTTTGGGAGTCTAAAATGTTTGGAAGAGATTCCATTATTTCATTTGCTTCTATGTGTGGATAATTCATATCATGTGTCCCTCTATCCTATTCTAGATATAGGAGGGTTCATTTCAGAGTCGCCAATACGTCTTACGAGAAAACGAACAAAAGAGGGGTGTGAAAAGAAAGGCTACAGATAAGCCTTTTCCTTACACGTTTGTCTACAAAATCAAAATTCTATAGGTTCGGGAACTATATTACGGATTGGGAAGGTGTTAAGCACCTATTCCGCCATTTTGGTCTCTAGTGGTCTTATATGTTTATTCTATATTGGGAAACTTGGATGCTTTTACTGATATTCTACTACTTTCAGGAAATATCTCATGAAAACTTGATTTCGGGGAGAAATGGGAAAAATGTTAAAACTTTGTATTTCGTGATCCGATGTTTTGGTTTTATTGAAGTCTGATTACTAGTGACATAAATTTATATTATCTGTTTTGAAATGAGAGTGATTCAATTTCGTTTCCTTAGATAACAATATCAATTATCTCGTTCGGTTAATTTAAAAAATATCGGATCTTATCGGAATTGATTTGATATGGAATTTAACTCTTGAAAGACATAAAAAAACTGAGTTTTAATTCCTAAGTAAACTTTATCATTCCGGGTTTTGAAAACTTTATTTTATCCGAATAATAAATGGCTTTACTTCTTCTGGTTTTTACAAATGTTTTTATCAGGTTTGTTTTTTAAATTTATTTATTTTATTGAAAATGGTAAATTATCAGTAACTTGACAATACGTTTATCCAATTAGAAAGTTAACCAAACAATAGATATAACAATTTACTAGTAAGGATGACTACGATAAAACAAGTATACGGATATATAACTTAATCACTAAAATAGACTTTAATTACCTTCCCGACAATATATAAGAAAGAAAGAGAGAAAATATAATGAGATAAAAGATATTCCGACGGATATTAGCTTTTTTTCTCCAGATATTTTCGAGAATTCAACTCCATAATACAACACATCGGGTGTTGAGAAATGACTTGGGAATTCCTCGAGAATTAGACGAGACTATAATTTAAACTTAATGATATTTGAAAAAATTAGAAATTTAGAAAGACTAATATCACTTTTTAAGGCTATGTTGTTGTCCTCAAACCCCTGGTGGTGTTGGCCTATTTATAGTGCTCGGGAGGGTTTGTCGCACGACATTTCATAAGAAGATGGAAATGTCATGCGACAAATGGCCATATATTGCACAACAAATGACTGAAGTGATATTCCTAACAAACTGATATGTCAGAAAGTGGATGGTATGTATTTGAGAAACTTGCCGCCCAATAAATGGGGTTTATCGTGGGACAAACCCTTTTAGAAACAGGTTTGTTTGGACAACAAAACTTCCCGAAGCAGTTTATAGTGTGTGGGTAAGCCCTGGACTCCAAAATGTGTTTTTTCGAAAGTTTTAGGATTCTTGCAGGCTCATGGATTGGGATGTCTACAATAACCCCAAGTGGTTGCCTCAGTGGTAAGGGCATTCGTATGATTAAGTGATTTGGTGCATGATCTCAAGTTCGACAAATGGGTAATTAACATTTCATCTTCATAAACTTTACTTTTATTATCATTTCGGTCTTTAAAATTTCATTTTTTTTATTTTGGTATTCAAAGTTTGAGTTGCTTCTTTTTTCTCTTTTTAATTGAGATGTCAAGTTATTTTTTTTGAACTGAAAATCCATTTTTCTATTAATTATCCATGTGCCACATGTAGGGGCACATATATAATTTTTTTTTAAAGAGGAAACGTTTAATACTAACTTACAAAAGTCACTTTTTGTAAAATTAAAGAAACAAAATTTGTACTAATATTATTTTTATTCAATACTAGGAGCATGTACATACTAGTAGTTAGCTTTTAAAAAATGAAGGGAGGCAAACTTAACTAAATCGCATTTAAATTTTTGAATATAATGGTGAATGTTTAGGGATGGTAAAAATGATATTCTTACCTGCTTTATTTATCGAATAATTATACTACGCGTATTAATAAATTTTAAATTTTGAAAATTTCCAAACTATATATATATTGATACATCTAGTTTGATTATTCTATAAATAAAGATAATGAATATAGTATTATTATATATATGATATAATAAACAGTCTCCATTCATTGGGAGCTTGAGCTAGAGTAGAATAATGTTGAATCAAAAGGTGCCTTTCACAATCATCTTTGAATAAACTGGTCTCTCCATTCATTGGCCGCTTCAAATTGCTATATGATAAGCTTTACTTGGTGCATTTTATTTTTAACATCAAACTCGCAAAAGCAGCCAGACAAAACACTAAAAAAACATAGAAAGCCATGTTCAACCATAGAATTTTCAAGCTTCTAGTTTTTATGTGTTGTGTTTTTAAGTATGTGTAAGTTAATATTATGAATTTATACATCTTTTAATTATTAAATATTTTTTTTGCCATTAAAAATAATTTTAAAATATTCAAATAATTTTTTTATAAAATACTAATATCATTGTTTGCTAATAAAAGAAATAATTTTATGATTTAATAAGATACTCGAAAGAGAAATGAAGACGGGCCTAATAATGCACCCCGCGTGAAATTAACATAAAGTTGAAATGGACGTGAAAGACCCGCGTCATTAATCATCAAGACAATAATGCATCTAAATAAATAAAGTCGAATGCACCAAGGAACCTAACCACTGTGCTACGGATGGGCAATTGGCATTTTACCTGTTTAAAGTTTCCTAACTTTCTCATTTCGGTCTTTAAAATTAGATTCGTCTCATTTTAATATTTAAAATTTAAGTTGCGTCTTACTTTTTTTTTAACTTAAACGTCCCGTCGCTTTTTCAAACAAAAAATCCATTTTTTGAACTTAATATCCATATGTCACATGCAGGGACATAGCAATAAAGAAGAAAATTTATTACTTATATATATATATATATATTCTCATTATTAGCGGCATTAATACTAGTAGTTAGCTTTTAAAAATTTAGGGAAGGAAAACTAAACTAGTTTGCATATATTTGTGACTTTTAAAAGTAATTAGCAATTTTTGAAAATTTAGTGGAATATCAAGTTTAATACTAAATTACTAAATTTTCTGAAGAATTAACGAAGAAAATTTTGTGTTAATATCATTTTGTTTCAATATTAAGGGGGCAATTAATACTAGTAGTTAGCTTTTAAAAATTTAAAGGAGACAAACTTAACTAATATGCATATATTTGTAATTTTTAGAAGTAACTTTAATTGGTAAAATGGTAATTTTTTAAAATTTTAGGCAGTGGGGGACAATTGTTTCCTTATTAATATATTTAGCACACAATCTCAGGTTTGATTTCTCGCTATGTCGATCAAGATTTTGGGACCAATGTAGTTTCTCATGTTCGATAAACGTTAGTCTTATGGAATTAGTTGAGTTATTACAAATTTGCCCCCTTAAAGTTTATTCATTTTCTCACTTTCGTCCATGAAGTTTATTTTGCATAACACCCATCCTTAAAGTTTACTTCTATTTTCATTTTAGTCCGAAAACTTCACTCGTTGTTAGGTTTTTGGATGAAAAATACCACATGTGTTGCACTTAGGCATTGTAGCGAGGTAAAATGGTCAAGACACTATAATGCTCCAATTCCCAACTCATTTTGCCCTAATTAAAGCTTATAATGGAACAAAACGCTTTAATTTGTTCGTTTTTTCTCTCTGCTGTTTTCAATTCTACACTTTGATTTTGCCATAATTTGGTCTTGAGATAAACATATATGAGAGTATTATAATGGCTTATCCATTTTACCTCGCTACAGTGCCCACGTGCAAAGTACATGTTCTTTTCCGTTCAAAAACTTAACATTATATCGAGTTTCGGACTAAACTGAAAACAAAAACAAACTTTAAGGATGAACATTATGCAAAATAAACTTTATGGATGAAAGTGTAAAAGCAAGTAAACTTTAAGGAACTAAATTATTAATAACTCGAATTAGTTGGATGGCCTCAAATATCCACAAATACTCAAAAAAAGAAGAAAAAAAAAAAGAACTACATAAATAAATAAAAATAAAAAGCGATATGCTTTCAAACTTAAACTTAAATAGTGCATCTAAATAAAGTTGAACCAACCAAGTAGGCACCGTCGTCTTAAACTGCTATGCGACAAATGGGTAATTGATATTTTCCCTGCATGAAGTTTGCTTTTATTCTCATTTCCGTCTTTAAAATTTTATTTATTTTATTAAAATTTGAACTGCATCTCTTTCACCTTTTAATTTAGATGTTATGCCATTTTTTTTAATAAAAAATATATTTTTGGACTAAATATCCATGAACCACATGCAGGGAAGGAACATTAATTTTTTTAAAAAAAGGGTAAGTTTAAAAATAAATTACTAAAGTCACTTTTTTAAAAATTAATGAAACAAATTTTGTGCTAATATTATTTTTGTTCAATGTTAGGGACACGATTAATACTAGTAGTTAACTTTAATTTAAAATTTTAAGGGAGGCAAACTTATCTAAATCTCATTTAAATTTTTGAATATAATGATAAATGTTTAGGGAAGGTAAAAATGATATTCTTACCTGCTTTATTTATCGAATAATTATACTGGATGTATTAATAAATTTTAAATTTTGGAAATGTCCAAACGATATATATATTGATACATCCAATTTAATTATTCAATAAATAAAGCCAATGAATATAGTATTATTATATATGATATAATACGCGGTCTCCATTCATTGGGAGTTTGAGAGTAGAATAATGTTCAATCAAAAGGTGCCTTTCACAATCACCTTTGAATAAACTGGTTTCCATTCATTGGCTGCTTTAGATTGCTATATGATAAGCTTTACTTGGTGCATTTTATTTTTAACATCAAAATCGCAAAAGCAGCCAAACAGAACACTAAAAAACCATAGAAAGCCATGTTGAGCCGTAGAATTTCCAGGCTTCTAGTTTTCATGTGTTGTGTTTTTAAGTAAGCGTATGTTAATATTATGAATTTATACATCTTTTAATTATTAAATATTTTTTTTACCATTAAAAATAATTTTAAAATATTAAATATTCTTTTATAAAATACAATCATCATTATTTGTTAATAAAAAAAATTAATTTTATGATTTAATATGATACTCGAAAGAGAAATGAAGACGGGCCTAATAAGGCACTCCGCGTGAAATTAACATAAAGTTGAAACGGACGTGAAGGACCCGCGTCATTAATCATCAAGACAATAATGCAAAATAATTAAAGTCGAATGCACCAAGGAAGCTCCTTTGTCCTAACAATGCGCTACGGAAGGGCAATTGACATTTTACCTGTTTAAAGTTTCCTAGCTTTCTCATTTTGGTCTTTAAAATTAGATTCGTCTCATTTTAATATTTAAAATTTAAGTTGCATCTAACTTTGTTTTTAACTTCAACGTCCCATCCTTTTTAACTGAAAAATTCATTATTTGAACTTAATATCCGAAGGTCACATGCCCGCAGTAAAGAAGAAAAATTATTACTTATATTTTTTTTTACTCAGTGTTAAAGGAACAATTAACACTAGTAGTTAGCTTTTAAAAATTTAGGGAAGGCAAACTTAACTGGTTTGCATATATTTGTAACTTTTAAAAGTAATTAGAAATTTTTGAAAATTTAGTGGAGTATCAAGTTTAATACTAAATTAATAAACTTTCTACAAAATTAACAAAGAAAATTTTGTGTTAATATTATTTTATTTCAATATTAAGGGGGTGATTAATACTAGTAATTGTCTTATAAAAATTTAAGGGAGGCAAACTTAACTAATATGCATATATTTGTAATTTTTAGAAGTAATTTTAATTGGTAAAATAGTATTTTTTTAAAAAAAAAAATTAGCTAGGGGGTGGAGGACAATTGTGTCTTTATTAATATATTTAGAACACAATTTCAAATTTGATTTCTCGCTGTGTTAAGATTTTTGGAACCAATGCAACTTCCCATGATCGATAAACTTCAGTCTTATGGAATTAGTTGGATGGGCTCAAATATCCAGAAGTACTCAAAAAAGGAAGAGAAAAAAAGTTAATAAATAATAAAAAATGATATGCTTTCAAACTTAAAGTACAATCACTTAGACAAATGACTGAACCAACCAAGTAGGCACTGTTGTCTTAAAATGCTATGCGACAAATGGGTAATTGATATTTTCACTGCATGAAGTTTGCTTTTATTCTCATTTCCGTCTTTAAAATTTTATTTATTTTATTTTATTCCTCAAAATTTGAATTGCGTCTCTTTCACCTTTTAATTCAAATGTTATGCCATTTTTTTTAATAAAAAATTTATTTTTGGACTAAATATCCATGAACCACATGCAGGGAAGGAACTGTAACTTTTTAAAAAAGGGGTAAGTTTAAAACTAAATTACTAAAGCCACTTTTTTAAAAATTAATGAAACAAATTTTGTGCTAATATTATTTTTGTTCAATGTAGGGACATGATTTCAAGTAGGCAAACTTAACTAAATCGTATTTAAATTTTTTAATATAATGGTGAATGATTAGGGATGGTAAAAATGATATTCTTACCTGTTTTATTTACCGAATAATTATACTTGGTGTATTAATAAACTGTAAACTTCGGGAATGTCCAAACTATGTACTGATGCATTCAGTAAATAAAGCCAGTAAATATAGTATTATTGTATATGACATAATATGCTCATCTCCATTATTGGCTGCTTGAGAAAAGAATAATCTACAATCAAAATGTGCCTTTAACAATCAGCTTTGGATTTTAATGTGATTTGGATAAAATAGAAGACAAATGGTCTACATTCATTGGCCGCCTCAGATTGCTATAGGATAAGCTTTACTTGGTACGTTTTATTTTGCTGTGTAGTGGCATTATATTGTGATGGTAATGTTCTATGGTTCTACCATATTCATTTTCTTTTATTGAAAAATATAAATAGCAGTTAGTCATATATTGTTATAGTTATTTGAAAGGTCTAACTAATAGAGTGTGTGCATGTGTACCATAGTATGCTATACTACATTCTTATTTACTACAAATTAGTAACAACATCCGGTGAGTATCATATTCAACATCCGTGATATAGTTCATAAAGCAATATTTCAAGAATAATTTCCATTAAATACAAAAAAAGCGCATTAAAATGAAGAGGTATCGACCATAAGTTTTAGTGGGAAGGACCTCTATCGCGTTACCCATATATATATATATGAAAATTTTTGAGAGATGCTATTGCCAATTCCTTTCCGGAACAAACCATCTCACTTTTATTGCTTTTAACTTGACATAAAATTATTTTGGCAGAGAATTGTTATTTTGTATTGTATTCCCAAAATTTTATATATATAAGAATAAAGAATTCTCGTTAAAAGAAGAAAAATAATTTTATAAATTAAGAAGTGTTTTGAAAGACAAATGAACAAAGACCTAATAATTTTATGAAAAAAGACTTCGAGAGTAATGTATCCCCGTGAAATCTTCTCGTCAAAGACCCGTGCCAGAAATCATCAAGACAATAATGCATCAAAATGGAGTTTAGGCACTTAAAGTTCGCTTGTTTTCTCATTTCGATATTGAAAGTTCATTTCATTTTATTTTAATACTTAAGATTTGAGTTGCATCTCACGTTCATTTAATTATGTCCTGAACAAAGAATTCAGTTTTTAGACAGAGTTTCAAGTTCAATACTAAATTACTACACTTTCTTAAGAATTAACAAAGAAAATTTAGTATTAACATAATTTTATTTCAAAAATTAGGGGGGCGATTAATACTAGTTGTTAACTTTTAAAAATTTAAGTGAGGCAAAATTAACTTATATGCATATATTTGTAATTTTTAGAAGTAACTATAATAGGTAAAGTAGCAAAAATTTTAAAATAAATTACAATTTATTAATTTACAAGAAAACAATTACAAATGAGATAATTTATACAATCAAATGAGCACTAAATTAATTGGGACACAACTACATCCTCTAAATTGATCTGGAAAATTGAGAATGAGGAAAAAGTGAACATCTTATCTAAGTACACATAACTTTCTCCATTCCCACCTCTACGAGTCCACACACGTCTAATGTGGTGGTCACCATGCATTAAATTTAATGAAATCAATTTATGGAGTAAACTTCGTGGTCGCACATTCTATAAACAAGCATATGATTTTCACGATGCGCAACATTTTAAATTTTTATCATCAAAATATTAATTATAAAAAATGTAATACATAAAATATTTCAATTATGAATAATCACAATGAAAAAAAAAAATGAATAGAAACTTCATAAGCACAACTAACAAGTGATGTCTTTCAAGAATGATAAGTACAACATATATATATATATATATATATAATGTTTCACTTACACCGGGTGTAAAATAAAAAAGTTTTACACCCATCGATCAATAACTTCTTTCAACTTCCTAATTCATCAATATTCTATTTATTAGATTAGATAATTATGATATTAAACAATTTTTTTTCCTCATGTTTTGTGATATTTATATATGGAAGGGAAACCCTCCTACATTCTTCTAAACTCGTGAACCCGACCATTTAAACTTTTGAAGGGCCATTTCTTTTGAACCTATTACTCAAGTGATTTTATCAAAATAGGTAAAAAAATCTTGGCTCTGCCATTGGGCGGAACTATACATTTACATTTTTTTTAAAAAGGGGAAGTTTGATACTAAATTACTGAAGTCACTTTTAGCAAAATTAATAATAAAAAAAATGTATTTTTATTCAATATTAAGAGCATGATTAATACTAGTAGTTAGCTTTTAAAAATTTAAGAGAGACAAATTTAACTAATGTGCATAAATACACCGTAAAACCCATAAACTTTATACCACTATTTAGAGGTTATATAATTAAATCCATAATTTGGTCTAAATCTTTAACCCGGATTTTGTGACCCTTTCATATTAAATCAATTGAAGCCAAATTTCATTACAATAATCACATGTAGTGGCGTTATATTGTGATGTCAATGTTCTATGAAATTCATTTTCTTCTATTGAAAAATATAAATAGCAGTTAATTATAGATTATTGTAGTTATTTGACATGTCTAATAGGATGTGTGTATGTATATCATAATAAGTTATACTACAAATTAGTAATAACATCAAGTGAGTATTATATTCAACATCCGTGATATAGTTCGTAAAGTAATATTTCAAGAATTATTTTCCTTAAATACAACAAAAACGCGTTAAAATAAAGAGTTATCCACCGTAAGTTTTAGTGGGAAATACGTACCCCCCATTGCGTTACCCATATATATATGAATTTATTATGCTATGATTTTCTATAGTTTTTAGATACATATATATATATATATATTAGCACGACCTTTTTTTTTTTAAATTATAATGCGACAAGTTTTACGTACTCAAGCATAACATAGGTTGTATGTAGTAAGAGAGTATTGTTGGACATCCTCTTAGTTTTTTTCTACCCCGCTAGATATAAATGCTAATTAGTTTGCCTTTCTCTCCGCCCCTGCTCACATGGATTTTCTGTCTATAAAATGGATTGGAATCTAATTTATATAACTAGGTATTTCCGTGTTGAACCGCACGGCGACACAAAAAATCAAATCAAAGAAATTAACAACTTTTGAGCCATTAGATGTGTTACAACATCAAATCAAAGAAATTAACAACTTTTTTCCCCTTATTTCACCAATTTGCCTTCACTTTTTTCAATCATCAACTTCTTTTTAAAATTTAAAATACATTCACTTTAAATACACTTATCGAGATCTATAAAATAAGATTAATCATGATTATAAAATTATGTTTAAAACTAAGATTCATGAAAACAATTGTGACCCCCTTTTTCTTCATTTAACTTGCATTCAAATTACTTTACTATCAATTTTAATTAATGTCAAACCTAGATGTGGCCAAATTCTTCCGTTAGTTTAAAAATAAAAAAATAAAAATTTGTTTAATATTTTACAAACTTAAATAGTTTTTTTAAAAATATATATTTCTTTTTTATACGATGTTACTAAGAATGATATTTTATGTTTAAAATTAAAATTTCAAAAATATATAATATTGTTGTACTAATTATTTTTCATTTTATTGCCAACATGACAAGTAACTCCTTTTAGAAATTGAATTTAAAATTTTGAATATAATGGTGAATGATTAGGGATGGCAAAAAAGTCTAACCCGGCCCTAATGAGGTTGTAAGATGGATTTGGATTTAATTGTAACATCCACCTCAGTTGGGTCTTGTCGGAGATTCATTAGGTAGCTCGAGTTTAGATTTACCAAACCATCTCTATCTATGATAGATCATTTATGTGGGTTTATTAAAACCCAGTCTATTGCCATCCCAGTGATAATAATTTTTAATTCATAATTTTACAATTTTGTTGTGTGACTTTTTGAATATGTAGGTTTTTTTTATGTATATTTTGAATTGTTGTCACACACATTTCTTTCCCAATCGTAATAATTTTATATTATTAGTATCTTTTACTTTGAACACGTCAAAAAAACAGCAAAAGCAGCCAAACAAAACACTACAAAAACTTAGAAAGTCATGTTGAGCTATAGAATTTTCAGGCTTCTAGTTTTCATATGTTGTGTTTTTAAGTAAGTGTATGTTAATATTATTAATTTGTACATATCTTATAATTATTAAAAAAGTTTGTCAATAAAAATAATTTTAAAATATTAAAATTTTTACAATTGTTTCTTTATTAATAGTTTTATGTTGCTGATAAACGCATAATATTGTCATGTTTAAGCCCTCTCCCGGAGTTACATGACGCGTTTGTTGCTTTAATTCTGCCTAATTATCCACTTATCTCGAGATTAGTCCCTTAGCGAGTGTTGTATCTAACATGGCCCATGTTGGTGTATATTTTGTAGTATTCCATGTTTTTGTAGGATTGGAATACAATGGCATTGCATAGATTGATCAAGAGTAAGTTTGGAGGCTTGCAAAGTGCTGAGTGAAGAAATTCCAGAACCATGATTGATCATGGATATAACCATGATCGATCATTGGGCATAACCATGATCGATCATAGGCATGTCCATGATCGATCATGGGCATAACCATGATTGATCATGGAACCAATTTTTCTGGCAGAACACTTCCATGATCGATCATGGGCATAACCATGATCGATCATGGCCTGGCAAGTACACCTACTACCTGCTCCTTTCAGCCTGTTTTGAGGGATTATTGTCTCTAGATATTTTCCCTTGTTTATTTTATTATTTCTTAGACTTTTGTGGCCAGTTTTAGGCCAAGGAAAGAGATAGATATTATCTAGTTTTTGACACTTAGTTCTAGGGAGAAGGGAGAGCTATTTTGTTGATTGTTCTTCATTTCTCCATTGTAAGTTTTTGATTTGTAAGAATGATTTCTTCTTTTATAATATTTGTTCTTGCATTTATTATGGAGTAGTCTATTACTAAGGTTACGGAGGTTGATTGCGATATGATTTTCGGTGATTAATGGCTCAATCCATGTTTAAAGTTTGATTTATATTTGTGAATCCTTTTCTTCATCATTTCCTCCATTCTTTCAAGCTTTCTAGGTATTTTCATATTAAATTAAGACTTTATATGCCTTGTATATTTAGTGCTTGGTTGTTAATGAACATACAACATATTTATATGGTTCTAGAAAGCTTGAAGTCTCCTTCCCCCATCCATGGAGCTTTTTCCTCTTTCTAGAAATTATGAATAGTTCTTAAAACTCCATAGATGGATTATAAATTTGTTTAGCTTATCTTTGATTCATTTATTGACATATTGAGTGCTTCTTACACTTTATGTGATCATTAGACTCTTTATTTTCTACCATACGTGACAAATGATGAGATGACAAATTTATCCCATGAACTTCATTCCGTTTCATTGTTAGGATTCACTTTCTAATTTTCAATCTTTAAACCATGAGATTACATATACTTGCTTTATGTTAAATCTTTTAATGATGAGTTTGTCACATCTATCTCGGATTAGCTTCATCGGGAATGGGTTACCTTGCTTCACACCTATAGCTAAGAGGTAGGAATGATAACCTCATTTTTGGTGGAATGTCGTTTGTCTCTTTCTTGATATAACTTCAACCCGAGAATGAGTCGCCTAGCGTCGCACCCTTTGCTATTGAGAGAAACACCAACATTCCCCATATCTCGAGAAACCTAGTGTTGTAATCTTTGTATAAGCTAGTGATCACCGTCTCTTAAATCGTAACTAACCTCCACCTACCTTAGTGCTTTCTTTTCACAACCGTTTTACATTTACGTTGTTTCACAACAAATCCAACTTACAAAATCAGAAAACCCTTTAATCCGTAATCCATTCCATTCCTTTTCACTTATCCCTGTGGTTCGACACTCGGACTTCCGAGACTATATTACAACTTGACGAGCTTGCACTTGGGCTATAACACAACGCGCTATTTCGGAGACGTCAGTTGCCGTATCTTTTAGCACGTAAAATACTTATTTTTAAATAAAAGTAATATGCATAACATTAAGGAGTTTCCTCAACGGTAAATCAATACTTGGAATTGAATAATTTAGCACATTATCTCAAATTCGATTTCTCACCAAAAGTCAAAGTGATAGACTCCTACATCCACAAATGTACCAAAAAAAAATTAAATAAATAAAGTAAATAAATATAAAAAAAAGTAAAAATAAAATGATGTGTTCAAACTTAAACTTCAATCACCTAGACAAATGAGTGAATGACTTGACCCTACCGGCCTACCTAGCGTTGGCATTTATTGAGCCACTTTGAAGTCACACTTTCACACTTTGTCGGGACAATAAAGTTGAACCAACCAACTAATCACCTTCATGCGACAAATGGATAGTTCACATTTTATCTGTATAAACTTTGCTTTTATTATCATTTTAGTCTTTAAAATTTCATTTATTTTATTTAGGTATTCAAAGTTTGAATTGCCTTTTTTTTTCTATTTAATTGAGATGTCACGTTATTTTTTAAAACAAAAATAAATAAATCTATTTTTGTAATAAATATTCATTTGCCACATGTAAGGGTGGAGCTATAATTTTTTTTTAAAAAGAGAAAGTTTAATACTAAATTACAAAAGTCATCTTTTACAATTTTATGCTAATATTATTTTTGTTCAATATTAGGGGGCATGATTAATACTATCGGTTAGCTTTAATTTAAGGGAGGCAAACTTAGCTAAATCGCATTTAGATTTTTGAATATAATGGTAAATTATTATAGATGGTAAAAATGATATTCTTATCTGCTTTATTTGTCAAATAATTATACTGGATGTATTAATGGATTGTAAATTTCAAGGAAGCGTAAAAGTTGCCTTTCACAATTACCTTTGAATTTTGGTATCGTTCGAATATAATATAATATAATATTATATACTAGTCTCCATTCATTGGCTGCTTCATATTGTTATATCATAAGATTTACTTGCTGCATTTTATTTTTAACATCAAAATCGCAAAAGCAGAGAAACAAAACACTACAAAAACTTAAAAAGCCAGCTGAGCCGTAGAATTTCCAGGCTTCTAGTTTTCATGTGTTGTGTTTTTAAGTAAGTGTGTGTTAATGTTATGAATTTATACATCTTTTAATTACTAAATATTTTTTTGCCATTAAAAATAATTTTAAAATATTAGAATATTTTTTTTATAAAATACTAATTTCATTACTTGTTAATAAAAAATAATAATTTTATGATTTAATATAATACTCGAAAGAGAAATGAAAACGGGCCTAATAATGTACCCCACGTGAAATTAACATAAAGTTGAAATGGACGTCAAGGACCTGCGTCATTAATCATCAAGACAACAATGCATCTAAATAATTAAAGTTGAACGCACTAAGGAAGCACCTTCATCCTAACCACTGTGCTACCGATGGGCAATTGACATTTTACCTATTTAAAGTTTCCTGGCTTTCTCATTTCGGTTTTTAAAATTAGATTCGTCTCATTTTAATATTTAAAATTTAAGTTTCATCTTACGTTCTTTTTAACTTAAACGTCCCGTCACTTTTTCAAACGAAAAATCCATTATTTGAACTTATTATCCATAGGTCACATGCAGGGACATAGCAATAAAGAAGAAAATTTATTACTTATATTTTTTTTTACTCATTATTAGCGGGACGATTAATACTAGTAGTTAGCTTTTAAAAATTTAGGGAAGGCCAACTTAACTAGTTTGCATATTTGTAACTTTTAAAAGTAATTAGCAATTTTTGAAAATTTAGTGGAGTATCAAGTTTAATACTAAATTACTAAATTTTATGCATAATTAACGAAGAAAATTTTGTGCTAATGTCATTTTATTTCAATATTAAGGGGGTGATTAATACTAGTAGTTAGTTTTTAAAAAATTAAGGGAGGCAAACTTAACTAATATGCATATATTTGTAATTTTTAGAAGTAGCTTTAATTGGTAATATAGTCATTTTTAAAAATTTTAGGGGATAGGGGACAATTGTTTCCTTATTAATATATTTAGTATCACATCTCAGGTTTGATTTCTCGCTATGTCAAGATTTTTGGGATCAATGCAATATCTCATGATCGATAAACGTCAATCTTATGGATTTAGTTGGATGGGCTCAAATATCCACAAATACTCAAAAAAAGAAGTGGGTAAATAAATAAATAAAAATAAAAAGTGGTATGCTTTCAAACTTAAACATAAATAATGCATCTAAATAAAGTTGAACCAACCGCGTGCAGGGAAGGAACTATAATTTTTTCAAAAAAAGGGTAAGTTCAAAACTAAATTACTAGTCACCTTTTGGAAAATAATGAAACAAATTTTGTGCTAACATTATTTTTGTGCAATATTAGGGACATGATTAATACTAGAAGTTAGCTTTAATTTAAAATTTTAAGGGAGGCAAACTTAACTAAATCACATTTAAATTTTTGAATATAATGGTTAATGATTAGGAATGGTAAAAATGATATTCTGACCTGCTTTATTTACTGAATAATTATACTTGGTATATTAATAAATTGTAAACTTTGGGAATGTCCAAACTATATACTAATGCATTCAATACTACTCAGTAGACAAAGCCAGTAAATATAGTATTATTGTATATGATATAATATGTTCGTCGTCATTATTAGCTGCTTGAGAGTAGAATAATCTACAATCAAAATGTGCCTTTAACAATCAGCTTTGAATTTTAATGTGATTGGGATAGAATAGGTTATATTGGTCTCCATTCATTGGGTGATTGAGAATAGAATAATGTACAATCAATCGGTGCCTTTCACAATTGCCTTTGAATTTTGATGTGGTTCGAATAGAATAGAATAGAATATATCGGTCTCCATTCATTGGCTGGTTCAGATTGCTATAGGATGTGATCTACTTGGTGCATTTTATTCTAATGCATATGTAATACTGGCATTATATTGTGATGGTAATGTTCTACGAAATTCATTTTCTTTTATTAAAAAATATAAATAACAGTTAATCATATATTATTATAGTTATTTGAAAGGTCTAATTAGTTTGCCTTTCTCTCCGCTCTTGCCCACATGGATTTTCTGTCTATAAAATGGATTGGTATCTAATTTATGTAACTAGGTATTCCCGTGCATAACAAATCAAATCAAAGAAATTAACAACTTTTGGGCCATTAGATGTGTTACAACATCAAATCAAAGAAAATACCAACTTTTTTTCTCTTATTCTACCAATTTGCTTTCACTTTTTTCTATTATCAACTTCTTTTTAAAATTTAAAATACATTAACTTTAAATACACTCATCGAGATCTATAAAATAAGATTAATCATGAATATAAAATTATGTTTAAAACAAAGATTCATGAAAAAATTTTGTAACCCATTCTGTCTTCATTTAACTTGCATTCAAATTATTTTACTATCAATTTAAATTAATGTCAAACCTAGATGCGGCCAAATTCTTTTATTAGTTTAAAAATAACAAAAAAATAAAAATTTGTTTAATATTTTACAAACTTAAATAGTTATTTTAAAAATATATATTATTTTTTATACGATATTACTAAGAATGATATTATATGTTTAAAAGTAAAATTTCAAAAATATATAATATTGTTGTACTAATTATTATCCATTTTATTGCCAACATGACAAGGAATTCTTTTTAGAAACCGCATTTAAATTTTTGAATGTAATGGTGAATGATTAGGGATGGTAAAAGAGTCTAACCCAAACCTAATGAGGCTGTAAGATGGTTTTGGATTTAATTGTAACATCCACCTCAGCCGGGTCTTGTCGGAGATTCATTAGTTAGCTCGAGTTCAGATTTACCAAACCATCTCTATCTATGAAAGATCATTTATGTGGGTTTATTAAAACCCTGCCTACTGCCATCCTAATGATAATAATTTTTAATTCATGACTTTGTAATTTTGTTGTGTCCTTTTTTTAATATGTAATTTTTTAATGTATATTTTGAATTGTTGTTCAGACACATTTTTTCCCAATCTTAATATTTTTATATTATTAGTATCGTTTATGTCACCGTCCCGTTCGATAGAATTTTTTTAATAAAGGTGATTTATAATTCAAACTTTAAATACTAAAATATTTTTTTCCTTAAAACTCCAAGCACCAAAGAAAGTCACAAAAAAAAAATGGGTAATTGATATTTTACCTACATGAAATTTGCATTTACTCTCATTTAGATCTTTAAAATTCTGTTCATTTTATTTTAATACTCAAAATTTGAATAGTGGTAGTGGGAGGCGAACTTAACTAAATTGCATTTAAATTTTTGAATATAATGGTGAATGTTTATGGATGGTAAAAATGATATTCTTACTTGGTTTATTTATGGAATAATTATACTAGATATATTAATGAATTGCAGTTTTCGAAAATGGTCAAACTATATAGTAATTTATTCAATATGACTATTCAGTAAATAAAGCCAATAAATATAGTGTTACTATATATGACATGATATACTAATCTCCATTCATTGGCCTGTTTGAAAATAGAATAATGTACGATCAAAATGTGGCTTTAACAATCAGCCTTGAATTTTAATGTGTTTTGGATAGAATAGAATATATTGGTCGCCATTCATTGGCTGCCTCATATTGCTATAGGATAAGATTTACTTGGTGTATTTTATTTTCATGCGTTAGTGTTTTTTAAGTAAGTGCATGTTAATATTATGAATTTATACATATCTTATCATTATTAAATATTCTTTTGTCATTAAAAATAATTTTAAAATATTAATATATATATATATATATTTATAGAATACTAATATCATTATTCGTTAATAAAAAAAGAAATTTATGAATTTATTTAGAATTCGAAAAACAAATGAAGTCAGACCTAATAATGCGCCCCGCGTGAAAGCTCCTCAAATAATGCACTAATTTAATATGAGGTAAGTTCAAACAGTGGTTAAGGACCCGTGTCGTTGATCATCAAGACAATAGTAATTCATCAAAATAATTGAAGTCAAACGCACCAAGGAAGCAACTTCGTCCTACAAATGGGTAATTAACATTTTACCTGTTTAAAGTTTCCTAGCTTTCTCATTTCAGTCTTAAAAACTAGATTTGTCTCATTTTACTATTTAAAATCTATGTTGTGTTTCACTTTCTTTTTAACTTACACGTCTCGTCACTTTTTCAAACGAAAAATCCATTATTTAAACTAAATATCCATAGGCTGCATGCGGGGCGTAGAGCAACAGAAAAGAAAATTAATACTAATATTATTTTTACTCAATTTTAGAGGGATGATTTATACTAGTAAGCTTTTAAAAATTTAAGGAAGGTAAACTTAACTAGTTTGCATATAATTGTAATTTTTAAAAGTAATTAGAAATTTTTGAAAATTTAGTGGGGTGGGGGGCACTTATATTGCTCCCTTAGTTTGCCTTTTCCTTCGCCCTTGCCCCACATGAATTTTCTGTTCATAATGGATGAAAGTGATACACAACTCAAACTTTGAGTACTAAATTGAATCGAATGTAATTGTAAAGACTGTGTGAAGAAAAATAGACAAACTTCAAAAGTGTGAAAGATCAATTACCCATGGAAATGAACGATTCTTGCCTTGGCTACAACTGATTTATACAATAGAATAATAAAAAAAACTAATCCTAATATTCTTTACCAACTAATTCATTTAATTTTTTAATGCTTCATGAATTTTATTTTTTTAAAAATTATTTTCCAACTTTACAATAAAAGAGACTTCAAAAAAGACGATAATAATCTAGACCATATTAAAGATTGTTGAAATTCCCTCTTCGTCTCACATTAAGAGTTTGAACTTTTTAAGGATATATTAATTAATTTTAATGAAATCAATGTTTGAACAAAACAATTAACTATCATAAGATTTTTTATATCGATTATATCGTAAACAAAAAAATATAGACTTTTAATTTAGATTCCGGATAGAAAGTGGAGGGAAAGTTGTTCATCTATTGAAATGAAAGGAAAAAAAGTGTTAGATATGTGGAAACTTTCATAGAGAGAAAAATGCGTACACAACAAGGAAATAGCTAAAAGTAAATAAATGTAAAGGAGAGGGATGTCAATTCTCAAGTAAAGAAACTTATTATATTATTACTTAAAGAAATGATATAGATAGAGCTCCTCATCCTCATATATTGCATCAATCAAATATAATTGAGAGTTCATAATTTCAATTCTCACAAAGACAAATGGCCGAGCAGGTTGTTGCATTCGTTGTTCAAAAAATTGGGGCGCTACTGATCAATGAAGCAAGATTCATGTGCAGAGTGCGTACCCAACTTGAAGAACTTCAAGCGGAACTGAGGCGGATGCGTTGCTTCTTAAAAGATGTGGATGGAAGACAAGAGGAGAGCGCGACTCTCCAAGACTTGGTGATAGAGATAAGGAAAGTCGCTTACGATGCTGAGGACGTACTTGAACTTTTCGCCTTCGAAGTCTCATCTAGGAGGAGAAGAAACGTCCTCTTGAGATTTGCCTGCATCTTCAACGAAGGAATCACTGTCTACATGGTTGGCTCAAAGATAGACTGTATCAAAATCAAAATCAGCAAACTCACTGCAAGTTTGCGAGACTATGGCATGAAAGCTGTAACAAAAGGAGGAGAAGGTCTGAGTTCTAGTCGCGAAACACTAAATCGGGTAAGGAGGACTTATTCCCATGTTATCGAAGAGGATTTTGTGGGATTTGATGAAGATATCAAGGCACTGGTAAGGGAATTAGAATTGGTCTATCAACACAGAACTCGTCGTGTTGTTTCCATTTTTGGCATGGGTGGTTTGGGAAAGACCACTCTTGCTAAGAAAGTTTATCATCACCCCGACATTAGACGCCATTTTGATAGTTTCGCTTGGGTTTGTATCTCCCAGATGTGGGAAAAGATGGATGTTTTAAAAGGAATCCTAATCAAACTTATCCCAGAACGGACAGGCGAGATCAAAACAATGACAGATGCAGAATTAGTAAGGCAACTTTATGAGATCCAACAGCAGAAAAAATGTTTGGTGGTTCTTGATGACATTTGGTCCTATGATGTTTGGGACGCCTTACGACCAGCCTTCCCATATGGAGACACTGGTAGCAGAATATTGCTCACCACCCGTAAGAAGGAAGTGGCTTCCCGCATTGATCGATATGGTTTTCATCATCAACTGGATTTCCTAAACAGAGAAGAGAGTTGGCAGTTGCTAATGAAGAAAGCATTCCCGGGAAGAAGAGGTACAGGTAAGTTCATTACCCAATGTTTCTGAAAGGCAATAGGTGAACTTAGGGCGGCCATTGATCAATTGAGCGTCTGGGCACTAGGTGCTTATTTTTTAGATATATATATATATATATATATAATACGAGTGTAATGCAAAATCAGATGAAAGATTATCATTAGGTTCACTAAAAAATAAGATTGGAGCAAATGTTCCCATTCGTACGAAACTATCAATATTTCGAGCAACAATAAAAAAGCCTGTGAAAAATATAAAAAAGAAAGAAGCTACAATAGAAAGGGATAAGGAAGAAAGTTCAAGATAAAGTTGAGAAAATTATGTTTATTCCCTTCCGTTCTCTTAAATGGTAATTATTTTTTTAACAAAAAGAATATTGGCTGCTGTTTAAGTAAAGTGAAAAAAAAAATGGAAAAAGAAAAGAAACTCGTTTATCTGTGGTGACCAAGTGGCCACACCTAAATCAGCCTAATTCATCCGGCGATTAATCAAATGCCTAAGTGCAGTCTAGCACCTAGGGGCCGCTTGGGCACTGTCTACTGTAACACTTTAATAATCCCGTTGAAATAGTTGTTTAAGTTAGTGGTGTTTGTTTTCTCACCTCTTAATACTCAATTGAATTAAAATTCATCCAAGTCATGTGTTAAATCTGCCTAATGCCCCTGTTCTTTGTATTCATTAGTTATTGATGTATACCGTAATAATAAGGTTTAAATCGTAAATATTCAACCTTCGGACCCAAATAAGAATTCAGAATTATTCAGTTTTTCGCATCCAGAGGTTTAAAAACAAACATCCCCTAAAACAATTTTCATGAGTAATTGGTTACAGTCACCTCCTAATCTCATTAGCTGCCTAACAAACAAACAATGTGCAACAATTTTATTCATAAGTTGTCATTCGTTTCTTGTTATCCAGAGCCTAGAGTTGAAACTCAGATGGAGAACAAAGGGAAGGAAATGCTAGAACGATGCGGGGATGTACCACTTGCTATCGTTGCAGTGGGGGGACTATTGGCCAATAGACATACCTTAAATGAGTGGGAGAGAGTGCATCATAGTCTTGATCGGTATTTGAAAAGGGGGGAAGGCATCGATCTACAAGACCAAGAAACTGTTCAACAAGTGCTCGCTTTAAGCTACAATGACTTGCCATATCAATTGAAGTCTTGCTTTCTTTATTTGGGGAATTTCCAAGAAGATTATGATGTGAGCACCGAAAAACTATTTCTTTTATGGATTGCTGAAGGAATGGTTGTTCCAGAAGACAGAGAGAATGAAGAAACAATGATGGATGTAGCAAAACGCTATTTGGGTGAACTAGCACAAAGGAGCATGGTCCAAGTTGAATCATCAAATGAAGAATGGTGGCGGGAAATATCGGAATCAGGGGAAACTTGTCGTCTTCATGACCTCATGCGAGAACTATGCATCTCAAAGAGAAAGGGGGAAGATTTTCAATCACATGGAAATGTACATGATTCATCTTATTCATCAACGGGTATCACTAAAACACGTAGACTTGCCATTTATTTCGGATTGCCAATAGATTTGCCCGATCTTAGGGAATTCAAATTGCTTAGAGTTTTAGATTTTGAGGGGTTTAACTTTGGTGAAAAAATGATACCAAAAGGAATTGGGAAACTAATCCACTTGAAGTACTTGAGTTTTAGATACTGCTGGGCTGTGAAGAAGTTGCCATCATCAATAGGCAACTTGCAATTCTTGCAAATCCTTGATATGCGTGATACACAAATTTATATACTGAATGTTTTGTGGAAGTTGAAAAGCCTAAGACATCTATATCTTCCTGAAACTATTCACATAAATGAAAAATTAACATTGGTTGGCTTGAGCCGTCTAGAGATATTGGAGAATTTTAAAACAAGTACGTGTGTCCCGAAAGATCTTTTTAAATTGCCCGAATTGCGAAATTTGAAAGCAATAGTTACGGTGTGGTGTATGGAGGACATGGAAACAATCACCAACTATCTAAATGCTACTTCACACCAATTACGATCTACACACCTTCGTATTATACTTGCTTGTCGGGTAGAAGAGCCCTTTCTTGTCTCAAGAAAAGTGTTTACGATTGGTAGTCTTGAGAGGCTGGAGCTAGAGGGGAAAATACGTAAGTTACCAGAATATCGTCACGATCATTTCTCCTCGAGCCTCACCGGAATATCCTTACGGTTATCTGGACTTACGGAAGACCCAATGACAACACTAGAGAAGCTCCCAAACTTGAAATCTCTTGAATTAGGGTCTGAAGCGTATTTTGGAAACCAAATGGTTTGTTCTGCTGGGGGTTTCCCTCAACTTGGAAGTCTAATTCTGAGGTCGTTGACCAAATTAGAGAATTGGCAAGTGGATGAAGGAGCTTTACCCGTTCTTTCTTTTTTAACTATTATTCACTGCGAGGAAATGAAGAGGCTTCCTGAAGGACTCAAATTTCTCACCAACCTCCAAAAATTGAGGATTTATGGTATGCCCAAGGCATTTGGAGATAAGGTTCGAGGAGAAGACTCTTACATAATCCAGCATGTGCGTTCCGTCACATTCAAGTACGAGCATCCTTGATGAATTGGAGAGGCAGGAACGAGGTACTACTTTTCTTAATTATCTTATGAGTTTTTTTTTTTGGTAAATATTTTTCACTTCATCAAATTATTATTATTATATATATATATATTTAAAACAGGTAGCAGAAGCTTATTTGTTGGCCACAGTGAACCATTAGCACACCAAGACCAAAAAAGTGACGATGACAGAACCGCGAACCACACCTTTTTTACCCGAAATGGCCTAGATAATTCATTTCACCATCGATGGACACTATTTTTCGGCCAAATTCCTTTATTTAGGCATCTTAATCCGTGAATTTACTATTTATGGCATGTTTGAATTTACTAATAAGCTAAGTTATGAATGTCATATTTGACTTAGGTTAAATTCAGTCTAATTCTTGGCATCAATACTATAAGATTCCATGATCTTTGTGAATTTTTTTATTTTTGATTGTTATTTTGAACTTATTTCATTTCTTGCAATTCTCTTTCCCTTTAAGAGTGTTTCTTTATAATCATTAAGGTACACCACTATTGAATAAAATTGTGAGTGTTTTTTTACCGTATTGAGTGTTTATTGCTTGCTTAACTAAGATTTGTACATTTCATAACTTTCTGCAACATCAATTTTTATATATATTTTTTTATTTCACGTCATTTTCAACTTTAATGGAACACGTGTTGTTGCAAAACTAGACTCATAGAATAAAAGAGTTCTTTCTTACTCTTTACCAGAGAATTACACCCAAGTTAATATTAGATTCAATACTAAGGGTATGTTTGGGCACATTGAATTGCGATTTTCGAAATTACAATTTCAAATATTTTCAGTTACATTATTTGGTTAATTTATTGATTTCAATTACAATTCTAAAATCTTGATTATATGTAAAAGTTGTAGCCATATATCAGGGAAAAAGTACATTCGATATTTTTTTTTTTAGAAATAATATTTAGGGACACTTTCCCATGACCTTTTTGTGATGTTTGTGGATACTTGCGACTCATTTTAATGCTAAAGTATATTATTTGCAGGGACATAGTCAGAAAAAAATTGAGTGGGGGCGATATAACGATAGAGGAAAAAATAATATATATAACAAAAATATATACGTAAATATTTGATTTATGACGCTGTTATGAGTATGATTACAATTGTCCCCGACTACTTTCATACTTTAATATCATATTGTAATAATATCTTTATTTAAGTTATCTAATAATTTATATTATATGTACACTGCCATGTTATTATTCATCATTAATCTTCCATTCAATTGCACATCAAAGTTTTTATAATATTTGTGATAGAATTTTGACAAAAGCACAAATTTTCATGGCTAAAGGAGTACATTATGTAACTAATTAAACAATTTATTGTAGTGATCAAGTGCTGTGTAAAGTGTAACGTCGATAGAAATAGAGAGAAAAATAGGGTTTTATTAAATGTTAAGTTAGTTTATCATAATCGTAATGTGTGCTTGTTAAATGTGCCAAAAAAATGGGTTTTATTAAATGTGCCAAAAAATATTATAAATGTTAGCACCCCAAATTATACTCTAACACTCCAAAAACTATGCTTGTTGACTCTTTATATGCATCTTTTTTTGGCACATTTGATACTTTTTGGAGTGCTAACGTTTATAATATATCTTTAATACTAAATATATATAAAAAAATTTGGACAAATTGAGTGGGGGCTCAAGCCTACATTGGTCCCGTCACTGATTATTTGAAGTATGTGCCAGTAACTATACCTCAAAATAAATTGCGTTGGTTAATAGATTGAATGACGCAATTTGTACATATATCTGGTTCGAAGATAAAAAGTAAATAAATAACTATAGCAAAATAAAATTTTGTTAAAGGTGGAAGAAAAAAATAGTGTAGTGACACTAGTCCAATATTTGCGAAACATTCATTTGAGGTGCTTGTTTTCAAGTTTTTCTTCATTCCTGAAATCCTAAAATAATAAATATAATTCACACTACAACTTTCTTATAATTCATGCCAAGAGATTGAATCATAAATTGATTGATGAAGTTCAATCTTTCTATGTGAAATTATTATTTTGAATTTTTGAAATGAACAAAAACTCGAAACAAACGTGGCATTATTTCATGTGATACTCAATCCCATAGTATAAAAGCAATTTTTTTTGAAATACTATTTAATTGCAATTAGTATAATTAATTTAATGTTTATGCATTTACCATGACGATGTTTTTGAGCTTTATATATAACTTTTTGTGTATATTCTCTGGCAATGCGTGTAGTGACTTTGAGGGAAGGGGAAATTTATTGGCTGATATTTAAATTTAGAGATAATATAAAATTATTGTATATTCATTTGTTATGAAAAATACGTTAATTTTGTGCCAATACGATATTTTCTCGCTTTGAGAAAAAAATTTGATATAACGGTTACAACGGCACATGTTATCACTTATCAATTAAATTGCAGAAAAGTGTGCTATTGATAAGTGATAATATGTGTTGTTATAACCATTATATTGAATTTTTTTTGCTTTACTAGCAATTTGGTTAGAGGTTTTGTGCCAATTAAATTATACGCCTCACCGGCATTGAAATAAAGGCTTTTTGCCGATTATATTATATGGCTATACATTATCCCATAATTTTTGGGATACAAGTCTTACTGCGGAAGTAGATTACATTGGTGGGTCCAACCCACTTGGGGAGTTTATTAGTAAAAATTCTTCCCATACGAATATTTTTTGAAAAAAAATATAGGGATTAATATTTTTTTAAAGTAAGGGTATATTTTTTTAATTTTGTTACCATAAAATATCTATTTATAAATGGTATTTTAAAATGAGGGATTTGACTAAAATTTTGTTTTGAGCAAACTTTATTTTACAATCTAAAAAATTAAGTGCAGATATATTTTGCATGATATGTTTTTATTTTTTGACAAGTATATTTTTACGTTTAACTGGTGTAATTATAATATGTCAAATAAACCCGAATACATAATAATATATTAAAAAATAACAATTGCAAACTTAATCTTGTATAAGTGTGTAACCCAAAAATTATCATATGCGTTTTTATCAATAAATATGTTTAAACTTGTAATTTGTTGAAATAACATAAAATTTTATACTATCAATTAAACACTTAGAAATATTAATATAATAAAAATTATTCATTGCAAACTTAATTTTGCACTATAGCATAAAATACAAATCGAAAATCTATTGCAAAGTTAATGTTGCACTAATTTTGGAATTTGGTCAAATATAGGTCCTTAATTTTAAAAAATAGTATTCTTATGGTTCTTTTGCGTAAAACTTTCTCAACTAAGCTCTATATTCTAATATCTCGTTCATTTAATTATTATTTGTAGTCATAAGTAGGAAACTATGTATTATATCATGCGGAGAGAGGATAAATTGTTACACTGGATTATCACAAACCCATCAGGTCTTGTGAGGCAGGCTAGTTTTGTTAGCTGATAGGAGTTTCAGTTTTTCTGGTTTCTTGTTTTCTAATTTTATGTTTATCTAGTTTGTTAAATAAAGTCCTATTCTTTAGGGACTTGCAGATAAGGTTTAGTTTGTTTTCCTTTCAATTAGCCACCACGTTATAGATCATGTAAAACGTGGTTTCTATTACTGCTTTGAGTATTTTCTTTTGTAAGGCTATATAAAGCCAACTGTTTTGCTTGGAATGACATAAGGTTTTATTTCTCTCTGTAAAACCAATTTTAGTGCAGCCTTACTTTTGTACTCAACAATTGGTATCAGAGCGACATCACAAGGGCCTGATTGTGAGTGTGTGAGAGAGAAACGGTAGTGAGTGTGTGTGGAAAGAAATTACAAATTTCTTTCAGTGTGAAGGAGCTGAGAGAAATGGCAGAGAGCAGTAATGGTCGATTTGTGCAAGCTGCTATCCCCAAATTCGATGGTCATTATGACCATTGGGCGAAGCTAATGGAGAATTTTCTCCGCTCGAAAGAATATTGGTGTATTATTGAAGCTGAGATCTGTATAGTGGCAGACGGAGCAATGCCTACAGATGCACAAAGCAAAACGATCGAGGAGCAAAAGTTAAAAGATTTAAAGGCAAAGAATTACCTTTATCAAGCCATTGATCGAGATATCCTGGAAACAATCCTTAACACCGACACGGCCAAGCAGATTTGGGATTCAATGAAGCAAAAGTTCCAAGGTTCAACAAGGGTCAAGAGAGCACAGTTGCAGGCCTTACGTAGAGATTTTGAAGTGCTCAGGATGAAGGAGGGAGAGACTGTTAATGCCTTTTTCGCTCGTACGCTAACCATAGCCAACAAAATGAAGGCATGTGGTGAGAGTATGCGTGAAAATGTCATCACAGAGAAGATTTTGAGATCCATGGTTTCGAAGTTTAATTATGTAGTGTGCTCGATTGAGGAATCCAATAACTTAGAAACAATGACGATCGATGAATTGCAGAGCAGTCTCCTCGTTCATGAACAAAGAATGAGAGGCCACGTAGAAGAGGAACAAGTATTGAAGGTCACTCATGAGGATAGAGCAGGAAGAGGAAGAGGTAGAGCTCTTTCTAGAGGAGGCCGAGGCAGAGGGAGAGGGAGACAGTCCTTCAATAAAGCTATGATTGAATGCTATAAGTGTCACAAGTTAGGACACTATCAATACGAGTGTCCTGACTGGGAGGAAAAAGCAAATTATGCTGAATTAAATGAAGAAGATGAGCTTCTTTTAATGTCACATGTCGATTTCAAACAAGCCAAGCGGGAAGAAGTATGGTTTCTAGATTCGGGTTGTAGTAACCATATGAGCGGAAACAGGGAGTGGTTCTCGGAGCTAGATGAAAGCTTTAGGCAGACTGTGAAGCTTGGCAACAACAGTAGAATGACTGTGGTGGGAAAAGGTTGTGTTCGTTTGCGAATAAATGGATTTGCCCAGGTAATTTCAAATGTTTATTACATTCCTGAGCTTAAGAACAATTTGTTGAGCATAGGGAAGCTTCAAGAAAAAGGTTTAGCTATTTTGATTCAGCATGGAAAGTGTAAGGTCTATCATCCTGGGAAAGGATTAATTATGGAGACAGATATGAGTGGAAATAGAATGTTTTCCTTGTTTGCTACTATGATATCGAAAACCTCTTCATGTTTTCAGACCGTGTCAGAGAACGAGTCTCATCTTTGGCACTGTCGTTTCGGTCATTTAAGCTATAAAGGACTGAGGACACTTTCTTATAAGAAGATGGTGAATGGACTGCCCACTCTCAAGGCTCCGAAGAAATTATGTGTAGATTGCTTAGCAGGCAAACAACACAGAGATTCTATGCCTAAAAGGAGTTTGTGGAAAGCATCAAAACAACTTCAACTCGTGCACGCAGACATATGTGGGCCTATCAAACCAGCTTCAAATAGTGACAAGAGGTATATTTTAAGTTTTATAGATGATTTTACTCGTAAAACTTGGATTTATTTTTTACACGAAAAGTCAGAGGCCTTTGCTATGTTTAAAAGTTTTAAAGCTTGTGTTGAAAAAGAAGTTGGTGCATATATTACTTGTTTGAGAACAGATAGAGGTGGGGAGTTCACCTCTAATGAGTTTGGAGAGTTTTGCAAGGCTCAAGGCATAAGGAGACAGTTGACTGCAGCCTACACTCCTCAGCAAAATGGAGTTGCTGAGAGGAAGAACAGGACAATAATGAATATGGTACGGTCTATGTTGGTTGAGAAGAAGGTTCCTAAGGTGTTCTGGCCTGAAGCGGTAAAATGGAGTGTACATGTTCTTAATAGGTGTCCTACTGTAGCAGTACAAAATAAAACTCCAGAAGAAGCATGGAGCGGTGTGAAGCCAACAGTGGAGTATTTTCGAATTTTCGGGTGCGTGGCTCATGTTCATATACCAGATCATAAAAGAATCAAGCTGGATGATAAAAGCAAGAAGTGTGTTTTGTTGGGAGTAAGTGATGAATCGAAGGCCTACAGATTATTTGATCCAGTTTCCAAGAAAGTCATCATTAGTAAAGATGTAGTATTTGAAGAAGAAGAAAATTGGGATTGGGGCAGAAGTGAAGAAGAGTCCAAGCTGGATGTTTTAGAATGGGAAGATGATAAAGATAAGAGTGACACCGAAGAAAATGCAGAGGACAGTGAAGAAGAGAACAATGGAGCTGATTCAGGAAGCTCGAGTGACAACTCCGATGAAAATAATTCACCTCCTAATGAGCCATGTGAGGATGTTCAAGAAGCTCCAGTTCAAGGGAGGGTTAGAAGGGCACCATTTTGGATGGCTGATTACGAAACTGGTGAAGGTTTGTCAGATGAAGATAGTTTGAATGCAATGATGATAACGGGGGATGATCCACTTACATTCGAGGAGGCTATTAAGAGCAAGAAATGGAGGGATGCAATGGTGGCAGAAATTGAATCAATAGAAAAAAACAAAACTTGGGAGCTGACTAACTTACCAAGTGGAGTGAAGCCGATTGGGGTTAAGTGGGTTTTCAAGACTAAACTTAACGAGAATGGAGAGATAGACAAGTATAAAGCAAGGCTAGTGGCGAAAGGGTATGCGCAGCAATATGGAGTGGACTATACCGAAGTGTTCGCTCCAGTGGCCAGACTTGACACCATTCGTTTGATAATTGCTAAAGCGGCTCAACATAGTTGGGATGTTTTTCAGTTAGACGTAAAGAGCGCATTTCTTCACGGTGAGCTCAACGAAGAGGTTTTCGTTCAACAGCCTATTGGATATGTAAAAAAAGGTGAAGATGGAAAAGTTTACAAGTTGAAGAAAGCGCTATATGGGCTTAAGCAGGCGCCGAGAGCGTGGTACAGCAAGATAGAGGCTTACTTTGTTCGAGAAGGTTTCGAAAGATGCTTTTGCGAACACACACTGTTTACAAAGTCGAAGGAAGGAGGTAAAATTTTAATAGTAAGCCTTTATGTTGATGATTTAATATATACGGGAAATGATAGCAGCATGTGTTGTGAGTTTAAGAACTCAATGATGTTGGAATTTGATATGTCTGACTTGGGAAGAATGAGGTACTTTCTGGGAGTTGAGGTTGTGCAAAGTTCAAATGGAATTTTTGTATGTCAAAGAAGGTATGCTCGTGAAATTCTAACAAGATTTAAAATGGAGAATAGTAATGGAGTGAAAAATCCCATTGTTCCAGGCATGAAATTGTCAAAAGATGAGGTTGGAACCAAAGTTGATTCAACCATGTTTAAGCAAGTGGTCGGCAGCCTGATGTATCTAACTGCAACTCGACCCGATCTGATGTATGGGGTGAGCTTAATTAGTAGATTCATGTCTTGTCCAAGAGAGACTCATTGGCTTGTAGCAAAACGGATACTAAGGTATTTAAGAGGGACAACTGAGCTAGGCATTTTCTATAAGAAGGGAGGAAGCACAGAGCTTGTGGCATATACTGATAGTGATTTCGCTGGCGATTTGGATGACCGGAGAAGCACCGCTGGTTTTGTGTTCTTTCTTGGATCTGGGGCAGTGTCATGGTCTTCTAAGAAACAACCTGTTGTGGCATTATCTACCACTGAGGCCGAGTACATAGCAGCCGCGTATTGTGCCTGTCACTGCATTTGGGTTAGAAGAGTGCTAGAGAAGCTTGGGCAGAAAGAAGAGGAGAGTACTTTGATTCAATGTGATAACAGCTCTACCATACAATTGTCTAAAAATCCAGTCTTTCATGGCAGAAGTAAACATATTGACATAAGATTCCATTTTCTGAGAAATTTAGTAAAAGATGGAGTTGTGAAGTTGAACTACTGTAATTCTCAGGTTCAAATTGCAGATATAATGACGAAGCCTCTCAAGTTGGAGCAGTTCTTGAGGCTTCGAAGCATGCTGGGAATGACTGAAGCTTCAAAGGTAAACTAAATGCTTCTGCATATAGTTTAAGGGAGGGAATGTTAGCTGATAGGAGTTTCAGTTTTTCTGGTTTCTTGTTTTCTAATTTTATGTTTATCTAGTTTGTTAAATAAAGTCCTATTCTTTAGGGACTTGCAGATAAGGTTTAGTTTGTTTTCCTTTCAATTAGCCACCACGTTATAGATCATGTAAAACGTGGTTTCTATTACTGCTTTGAGTATTTTCTTTTGTAAGGCTATATAAAGCCAACTGTTTTGCTTGGAATGACATAAGGTTTTATTTCTCTCTGTAAAACCAATTTTAGTGCAGCCTTACTTTTGTACTCAACAAGTTTGCCCCGAAGCAATGTAGAAATTTCATGTTACTCAATTTGGTGGTGATGCACACTGTTTGTCGGCCAAATTCTTTCATTTAGGCCTTTGAATATGCAAATTTACTATTAATGGTAGGATTAGATTTGGCAATTGTGAGGATCCGGACCTTTTTACGACCCGTACTTCTCGGGGTTTGGAAAATGTGTTTATAGAGTCACCAGTTTGTTTTACGAGAAAACAAATAAAAGGTCGTATGAAAGATAATTCGAAATGAATTATCTTTCATACGTTTGAAACCAGAGATTTATCTAGGGTTCGGGAACTACATTACGAATTGGGAAGGTGTTAGGCACCCAATTCGCCCTTTCGGTCTCTTAATGGATCATGTATTTAATTCCTATTTTAGATATCTTTCAAGTAGTTCGAATGGTTTTTAGTCCTTTCCTTATTGATTAAGTTAAAATATTGCATTTTTATATGTATTTAGGTGGCTTAATATGCATGAATTTGATTTTAATTATCCTAAATTGTTAAGAATTGAGCTTTAATCATGAAATAGGATAGTATGTTTGTTTCTAGTGCATTATAACCTTTTTACAAGTTAAAAATGAGCAAGAACGAATCTATAAGCAATTTTCCCCAAAGTTAGTCATTTCCGGTCAAAATCGGAGCTGAACTAAGTTCAAGAAGTGAACCGAAAGAAAATTCCAAGCTCAATCATGAAGGAAGTTGATGGAAGAGACTAAGAGAAGCCAATAGAGCAGTCCCAAGCAAAGAAGAGTCATTTGAATCAAACCGATAAATTTTTGAATGAAGAAGAGATTCACCGCATGCAATGCTGATGTTCTAGCCAATTCTGGTATTTATCCGTGCAGAATTTGAAGAAAACTCGAGAAATAGAAGTTGTATAGTTCTGAGTTATCTACACGTAGACGAAAACTTTGCATCAATCGGAGTTCGGAGTACAAAGTTATGGCAGAAATACGATCAGTGCACCAGTATATTGAGTTTGAGCGCGAAAGAATACCTAAATTTATGATGCAGATATTTATTGAATGGAGTCCTTAGCCTAGATGGCAAGTGACCATCTCTCTACTCATGTTTAGTCCAGTGTTCGAATCCCGTGGCCAATAAGTTTTAATTATTATTTTTAAGCCGACCCCTCGAGAAGTTAAGCTAGAAGACTTAGTCTCTCGAACCAACGACTTGATAGACGAGACAACAACTTAAAAGACGATAAAGCTAAAAATAGCTTTTGGATTATTATTTCTATTATTATTTATTTTATTTTATTAATTAGTTTTATTTTTTTGAATTTTGAAAAGAGTCGATGAGTATTATTTTGTAGGTCAGAGATATTTTGAAGGAGGTTGCCATTCTTGTTTTTTCTTGGGAGAGAGAGAAGAGTCAACATTCTTCAATAATTCCAAAATTTTTTGCTATCAGAGAGAGATATTTTTATTTAGTTTTGGCTTGTATTGAAGAACGTATAATTCTATTTCAATTTGAGTTTGCGCGAGTCCCATTACAGTTCTTCAATAACTGCATAACTGTAAGTTTTCTTTTCTTTCAATTTTATTTTTAATTTATTTTAATTAATGCTTAGATTGTTAGTTAATTATGTGTTTGAATGTGATTTATAATTGAAATCCATGCTTAATTTATAATTTTTATTAGATTTTTTTGTAAAATCCCGCATAGAACCCTAAAAATATGTGTTTTTTTATTTTAATCATAACTTGCTCGTTTTTTGGCCGATTTTGATGATCCACTTATCAAAACGACCGCAATCAAATTTTATACAAAACTTTACAATTTTTGGGATCCAAATCCCAAGATTTCCTGAGGACAGTAGGTAATTTTCGTGACTGCCAGTGTGCTATTTTTTCGAAATTTGTTTAAACCGTATTTTTTATTTATTAATCGTTCCTTAGTTTTAATTGCTGTGAAATTTTGCATGCTTATTCAATTAAATTTTAGAAATATGTTTGATCAATTTGTGATTGAATTTATCATGTTTTGCTTAATTTTTATCAACATGCTAGCGTAATTTAGTAGTTAGGGGTCCGTAGCGAAAGCATGACGGACTAGTGTGAGTATATGATTCAATTGTGATTATGAATTGAATTTCTCATTGGTTATAGGTCAATTAATAAATCTGAAAAATATAGTAACCTTTCATGCGTTAAAAACATGAATTTTAAAGATTATTTCTCGATTATTCGACAAAAGAACAAAAAAACCTCAAATTACGAATTTTTGTACTAAAACTCTAACGAGGCTGAATAGAGGACGGTCCTTATCCCTTATTGAGCTGAGTTAGTTATACAAGTAATTTGGGAGTTTCGAGCGCTGTTTTGGTGTCATTCTGGAATCTGTACCGAAATAGTGCCAATTTTAGCTTTTAATGACTTTTTAAGAACGGTTTTCACGTATGTCATGCATACGCATAATCAAACCTTAGGAATGAGTTAGGCTTTTGATATTTACTAAAATTGATTAAATTTGGTTTGTTTTTGTCACGCACTAACATTACTAAGTGAAAATCAATTTTTTGTAAAAAAAAAAATCATAAGTTCCCTTATTGAAAACTAAAGTTACATGCAGCTTATGAGTCTTGTCATGCACTTCTCATGATATACTCGTGAACTTTAGTATTTAATAATTGGTAAGCTAAGGACATTCATTGTTAAAAGGAACTCAGGTCCACAGTCATCTCTTGAATCGGTTGGACATACTATCTGTAATGTCGTAGCTATGGATACCCCTAACGCTCTTTCTCCATTTTATTAGATACTTGTTTTAGTTACTGCCTTTTTTATCCTTGCTTTATTTTTTTATTTTTTTTTATTTTTATTTAACTATTTATTTATTTTCTTTTAAGTTTTAAATTTAATTTTTTTATTCTATTTTTTCCCATTCTAGAAAAAATTTATTATCTTTTCTTTATTTTATTTTTCTTTTCTTCTTTCTCCCTGTTGAAAGTTTAGCTAGAATAATAGAATTACCATCCTTCCTTGTGATTCGACCTTGGACTTCCGAGTATATATATTATAACTTGACCGCCTGCACTTGGGTGTATTAATTACGCGTTTCTGAGCGTAGTCACTTATAAATTCAGTTTTAAAGCAGTATTTTGAAATTAGACTCGAGCTTTACAAGAGCCTACGTATTCATTCGGAGAATGAAATCAGAGTCTCGTAGTTCCATTTGTTTGAAAACTGTTTTTGTATTTGGTTTTGTTTTGAAAACGTTTCAAAACAGATTTTAGATTTCTTGTAAAACTTAGAAAGGACTTGTTTTGAAAGCAATGGACTTCTCTGCAAGTTATCTAATTTTTTGTATTAAAACACGTATTTCAATGCAGTATTGAAATTCGGGAGGGTTGTAGAGAAATGTACGTGACGCGCTTGAAAAAGAGCGAGGATCGCATGTTTGCTCCTCCATCTCTCTAGAACTTTCTCCCTCCAAGACTTTCTCTCCCTAGAAATTCTCTCTTTAAAACTTTCTTTCTCTAAGATTTTTCTCTTTAAAACTTGCTCTCTCTCTAGACTTTCGTTCTCTCTAAAAATTCTCTAAAAAAAGACTCTCTAATAATTTTGGTAGAATTTCTCCTTACTAGAAACCCTATTGAGTGTTGATGATCCCAAATGAGAGTCCAATGTTCCTATTTATAGCAAATATTTTTACCAAAATGCTCCAAAAGAGGCTAGTCGCAGGGGGTAGCCGCATGGGGTGCGGCTGGTAGGCTGCGGTTGGTACCCCAGCCGTACGGTTGATAGATAACCTAGCGGTCGGGAGGCTGCAGTTGGGGGCCCAGCCGTACGGCTGGCAGGTAGTCGTGCAGTTGGGGGGCTGCGGCTGGCATTTCAAAAGTGCCTCGAAACACTTAAAAAACTCAATGACTCTTGATGAATTCAAAGTCAGAATCTTTCCTAACAGTCTTCTACATGCACGATGACTCAAGGTCTATTGTGAAATGCTTGTTTTATAAAAAACCAGTGTTCACATGAGTGTCGTGGATTGGGGTGTTCACAGCAATAAATTATGAATGTCAGATTTAATTTTCGTGAATCCAGCACGATTCTTAGTATAAACACTTCAGCATCCCATGATCTCTATGATTTTTTATTTTTTGCAGTCATTTTGAATTTGTTTCGTTCATGCATTTTTCTTCCTTATAATAGGGCTTCCCTGTAATTATTTATGGCTGATTACTATTTGTGAGAATCCGCAATGCGAGCCCCCCGGGTCTTGTCCCCGTTCGGTTGGGCGTCTGAAACGTCGGAACGGATTCCGTCGTTCCATTTGCTGGAGTATCTTCGTTGATTCATATCACATGCCCCTATGTTCTATTTCTAGATGCAAAGGGGTTCTTTCAGAGTCGCTAGTACGTTTTACGAGAAAATGGACAAAATAGTTGTGTAAGAGGACAGGCTATAGACAAGCCTTTCTTTACACGTTTGTCTGCGAAACCAGGATTCTATAGGGTTCGGAAACTATAATACGGTTTGGGAAGGTGTTAAGCACCCATTCCGCCCTTTCGGTCTCTAGTGGTCTTTTATATGTTTATTCTATGTTGAAGAACTTGGATGCTTTTACTGGCAGTCTACTATTCTCTAAGTGAAAACCCTAATTTTTGGGAAATAACGGGAAAGGGGATGGAAACCTTTGTGTTCCGGGATCCAATGTTTAGTTTTGAGAAATGCAAATACAAGTGACAAAAGTTTATTCTTCTTTATAGAGGGAGCTTCCCGTATTATTTCACGGATAATGACGGTTTTTTCGGGTTTTGACTATTCTTCGTAAAAATTCGGATTTTTTATTGGAACTAATTCAATATGGAATTAGAACTCTTGAGGGGAGTTTTACCAGACGTATCACAATCTATGAAACAGATAGGATATACCAGGTTTTTGATTCCTAAGTAAGTTTTACCGGTCCGAGTTTCGAAAACAGAGTTTTATCCGGACGATAATATACTTACTCTTCTAGTTTTGTAAATGGTTTTATTAGGGTCTTTTGCTTCGAAAAACGGTAGACTATTGGTAACTTGGCAATAAGTTTATTCAAATAAAACGTGGACAAAACGATAGAAATAAAACAAGTACACAGATATTTAATGTTAAATACTTAGAAGAGACTTTCTTTACCTTCCCGATGAGAATAATAATAAGAAAGAAAATATAATTCGGCGAAGAGATTTCCGGCGATGATAATATTTTCCTTCTTCAGATATTTTCAAGAATTCAATTCCAGAGACGGGACACGACGAGTGTCGAGAATAGATCCGATAATTCTTCAGAAATAAGATGGTAATAGAGAATACTCGATAAAAGACTAGAAAATCAGATTTTAAACTTAGAATTCTTCAATCCCCAGTTCCTCTCTCTTAAACCCTTGGGGGTGTTGGCCTATTTATACTGCTCGGGGAAGATTGTCGCGCGACACTTCCCTAAAAAGGTCATATGTCGTGCGACAATGTGTCCAATATCGCGCGACAAACGGCTGAAGTGATGTTTCTGACAGATTGATGTGTCAGAGAGTGGATGGTCTGGTGTCAGGAGGGATTGTCACGCGACAATGTGGGATTGTCACGCGACAATGTGGGATTGTCGCGCGACATATCAGTGATTGTCGCACGACAATGTGATATGTCGTGCGACAATCTCTCTTAAAAACAGGTTTGTTGGCCAACAAACCCTTTTGGGGTAGTTTCGGGTGCTCGGGTGGGTCCCAGGCCAAAAACAGTAGTTCTTGAAGGTCGTTAGGGTTCTTGCAGGGGTCACGGATCGGGGTGTCTACAGACCCTCTCGACTCAAGCTCCTTGCTTGCAAGGAATTGAGGCGACTGGAAGAGACCATGATCCATGGCTCCCGCATGAACTCTAAAGGAGTGTGTGTGCGCAGAAAGTGTTCGTGAGCACCTCCGGAGAGGGCTTTGTGTTTGGCTTTGCCTCCGGAGAGGGCTTTTGTTACCTCAATGCCTCTTTCGAGGGCTTTCATTTGCTCTACTTGCCTCAGGTGGGAGGACTACCATTGCACCTCAGGTGGGAGGACTACCGTTGTTCCACTGTGCCTCTATAGGAGGGCTTCGCCTCAGGTGGGAGGACTACCATTGCGCCTCAGGTGGGAGGACTAACGTTGTTCCACTGTGCCTCTCTGGGAGGGCTTCGCCTCAGGTGGGAGGACTACCATTACGCCTCAGGTGGGAGGACTACCGTTGCTCCACTGTGCCTCTCTGGGAGGGCTTCGCCTCAGGTGGGAGGACTACCGTTGCTACACTGTGCCTCTCTGGGAGGGCTTCGCCTTAGGTGGGAGGACTACCATTTGCTACACTGTGCCTCTCTGGGAGGGCTTCGCCTCAGGTGGGAGGACTACCATTGCTACACTGTGCCTCTCTAAGAGGGCTTCGCCTCAGGTGGGATGACTACCATTTGCTACACTGTGCCTCTCTGGGAGGGCTTCGCCTCAGGTGGGAGGACTACCATTTGCTACACTGTGCCTCTCTGGGAGGGCTTTTTATCTGTGAGAATAAAGAAAATTGCATGTGGGAGGGTTTTTCGTGAGTAATATTGCCTCTGGCGAGGGCTTGTGTTTGTGATTTGCCTCTAGAGAGGGATTTGTGATTGTGATTTGCTTCCGGAGAGGGCTTGTGATTGTGTTTTGCCTCCGGAGAGGGCTTGTGATTGTGATTTGCCTCTGGCGAGGGCTTGTGTTTGGCTTTGCCTCCGGAGAGGGCTGCTAGAGTGAAAGAGAGTAAATTTTGTGAAGGTGAAAAGAGCTTCTTGGGGTCTAATCCGGATGTCCGTTTCCCTGTATCTTTCTGACCTTTACTCTCATGTTTTTCTTGAGTGAAGATACTTCTCTCAGAAAGTAGTTTTCGGATTCCTTGCTCTCCGCAGAGTGATGGTCCGAGGTTTTCCAAACCATCTCTTTTGTATCGTGCTGAAAAGAAAATTTGTTTGAAAGTTCAATCTCTGATCTCTGTTTTCTTCTTAGTTTTCTCTTTTGGTGGACCCACATCGTATTTTGTTTTTCGATGCCCTTGTTTCTCCCTCTTTTGGGAAAGACTTTTCCTGGCCTTTTCTGTTTTTGACCAGGAGTCTTTTCATCCCTTTGTCGTGATCAGGAGCCTTACTCACCCAAAACGAAGCCTTGAGCCGATTTTGGCCTAGCTGTCACTTTTGGTGTGGCTCTCCCTGTCACTCTGCATTTCTGTTTCTCTCGCTTGCTTTGGGCGTTCATGCGGGTTTCTTCTCTTTTCTACTTTTTCAATTTTTTCTATTCCCGTCTTGTCTTGCTTTTTCTCATTTGATGGTCTCGGTCCTTTCTGGTAGATCAGAGACTACTTTAACCGTGTCATTTCATTTTGCATTTTTCGGAGAGATAATTTGGGAGTCCTTCCCTCGAATTCTCATCTTGGGTGTGCGGTTTTTTGGCAATTTTTTCGAAAACTGCTTCTCGGAAGTCCTCCTTCAGGAGATAAAATGAGACAAAGGTCAAAAAATCGGGGGATAGGACTGATTGTCGCGCGACACCTCGGGGGAGGGCTCTTTGTCGCGCAACAAAGAGGCTATATGTCGCGCGACATATTGCTCCATTATATAACCCCCTTTGCTAAGCTCATTCCACCTTATTCTCTCCTTCCTCTTTCTCTCTCTAGTTTCTTTTTTTCCTCTTTTTCTCTCTTCTACCAAGCTCGGAAGCCCTGCCACTTTTCCGAATTATCTGATATTCTACTCATACTCAGATGGATCCTGCACAGCCAGATAGATTAGAGGGTGACCAGGAGGAGGTCACCTTTGCCGATGCTCAGGGCGTCCTCCGGTGCAGCCCTCACCATGATGATTGGGAGGATTTGGATTGGTATGGCGAGGATGGGGTGGACCGCGGTCGGGCTGTGGTCTACCGAGACGTGACCCGGGCTACTCCAGTTTCGGACATTCCTTGGCTCTTGATGGAGCCTGTTTCTCACGAGATCTGCCGGCGGTCTCTGGTACGTCTTCTTCTCGTGTATTTATCTGTTCTATTATTTATGTCGTTTCCTACATGTATTTTAAACAATGTTAGTATGCATGTTTGCCTAGAAATAATGTCCGATTTAGTGAACTCATACTTTTTACCTGTGATACATCTTAGGTTTTGGGAAATTACATAATTTTACCCTTATAACCCTATAACTCTCATAATTACACCAAAGTACCCTCAGGTTTGGAAAATTACATAATTTACCCTTATAACCCTATATCTCTCATAATTACACCAAAGTACCCTCAGGTTTGGAAAATTACATAATTTACCCTTATAACCCTATACCTCTCATAATTACACCAAAGTACCCTCAGGTTTGGAAATTTACATAATTTACCCTTATAACCCTATACCTCTCATAATTACACTAAAGTACCCTCAGGTTTGGAAATTTACATAATTTACCCTTATAACCTTATATCTCTCATAATTACACCAAAGTACCCTCACGTTTGGAAAATTACATAATTTACCCTTATAACCCTATAACTCTCATAATTACACCAAAGTACCCTCAGGTTTTAGAAAATTACATAATTTACCCTTATAACCCTATACCTCTCATAATTACACCAAAGTACCCTCATAATCCTGTACTTGTTCTTTTGTCTGCAGTGGGTTGGCCGTGGTTGGGGTTCCCCCAACACCATTTCTTCAGAGTGGCGACAGGCACCGGCCCCTGTCCAGGAGTTGCTCCTTGCGACTCCCTTCGATTCTTTCTTTGATGCCCTCCCGGAGCAGGTGTCTAGAGCAGCTGTGTTGGTGTCAGCTCTGGCCTGTCACTAGTGGGACACCACTCTCACCTTTCACTGGAGTTGGGGGGAGATGACGATGACCCCTCTTGATTTATTTGCTTTGACCGGGATTCCCTCGGGGGGGTCCCTATACAGATCGATGTCCCCTTGCGTCTGATGGCAGAGGGCATTGTTGGTGCACTAGGATGGTTCCCGGAGCGACGAAGTTCCGGTGATACGATTCCTCGGGATGTCTTGGTTACACGGCTAGCCACAGAGAGAGCTCGTTTAATTGCTTCAGGAGCGCCGATGACCCGTCAGGAGGCGCGCCAGTACGCTCGTGTTCTTCTCTTGCTGACACTCCACGACTTATTCGAGGCCCGTGGGGGGGACCCAGCCCATCTCTGGTGGCTGCCCACTTCAGCATCATGTTTGATTATGACTGGGGGGCTTTATTCTGGTTGTTTTATATGACGCTATGGACCAGGTTTCTCGTCACTTAGCCCTGAACCTCAAGGGCTTTTCTTTGCTGTGGGAGGTTTACATTTTTGTCCCTTATCTGTGCTTTTGGTTTTTTGCATTTATTATCCGTTGTTGTTGATATTCTTTATCTTTTTTCTTCAGAGTTGGTTTGTGGCGTATACCCGTCTGGGTCACGCTCAGGTGGATCTCCTTGTTGAGAACGAGGATCAATTTCCCCTTCTTCGTCGATTCATTGCGGGGAACTATAGGGCTCCTTATGTATATCGGACTCGGGAGACTGGAGCTGCTGCCGTCCATGACCTGCTGGAGGAGCAGGTAAATATATTAGTATTCTTTCTTTTCAAAAATAGAATTAATGGTAAAATAAGATATAAATCACTAAAGATAAAAATTTGTTTCTTGTCCAGATTGAGTGGGCCCCCTGGGGTGATTTGGGTCTTCACTTCGGGTATGGCCGTGTTCTGACTGCCTCGCGGACCAGGCGGCTTATCAGGGATGAGTACGGCCTCCACTTCTACTTGGGCGAGAGAGTCATTCACCAGCATACACCGGCCCAGTGGCCTAGAGTTCCTTTATTTCAGCCAGTTTTGATGAGGCAGACGGGTGAGATTGGCCCGGTGACGGTGCAGGCGTTGGTTGATGGGCTCGGTTTTCAGACGTTCACCGAGGAGGGAGATTATGCTGTCTTTGCAGCCCGTTACTTGATGAGGGAGCCGAAGGGGACTCGGGGACGGGTCTTTTATGAGAGGTACCGGGCGTTGGGAGGCGATCCTAACTATATACGAGGACAGGCTCATTTGTCTCGGACATTTCCCGGTCAGCTGCCGCCTGTCCCCGATCAGAGGGACAATATCTTGGACTCTGATGATGACGATCCTGAGGGAGAGAGGGATGTCCCTGCTGGTGCTGAGGGAGGCGACGATGGGCCTGCGGGTGGTGATGATAGACCCGAGGGTTTCGAGTTCCCTACCGGTCCGTCGGTATCACCTAGGGTAGTTTTTTAGGCTGCTGAGGGAGGTGCTACAGGTTTTTCAGAGCGGTCCTGGGAGCCTGCGGACTTCGGGGTCGACTATGAGCAGTTTAGGCGGACCCCTCCTACTGCGGTGGCTACTCCTTCTAGCGGGCTCCCGCCTTTGAGGGCGACGGCCATGGTGGATTCTCCCGGTGTCCGTACCTACGCCACGCTGACTCCTCTTCCGACGACTGCTATGGGGCCTCCAGCCCGATCCCCAGGTCTCGGCGGCTCATCTTCTCGCCCTCTTTTATTCCCATCCGCAAGGAGGGAGGGTCCACTTCTGCGGCTGTTTCGGCGGGGTCGTCCATTCCGTGGGTAGATCTACTCCTACTCCCCAGAGACATCTCTTATGTCGGCGCTGGTTTACGTCGATACACTGTCCCTGAGTACCCTCTTCCTGAGGATACTTTTGACTACTTGGGTGGTCGCCCTGGTGATGAGGTACCTTCTTTACCTTATCTTGATTTTATTTCTACTTATTTATTCTCTTGACTGTGCTGAGTCTCTTGTCTTATGTCTTTTACAGAGGGTGAGTGTACAGGTGGCAGATCTGCGGGCTTGGCACGCCCAGTACCTCTACAGCTGGAACCTGCTCCAGTATGTCGGTCGAGACCCTCCAGTATATATGCTTGACTACCAGAGAGCTATCGACATTTCTTTGCGGCCGGATGACCACCTAATTTCTTCTCATGCCCGGACGGAGTCTCAGAGGAGCAGTAGTCGGACTTCTAGGCGTTCTCGATCGTCGGTGATCCGTCCCACAGCTCCTGTCCAGTCGACGGGGCCTTCCCAGGCGGCAGTTCCTCCTATTCCAGGCGTCCCAGTCATTGATCTTACTCCCGAGGAGGGCTCGGGTGATAGTGGGAGCGTGTCAAAACGCGCCTGAGTAGATTAGTTTTCCCTTTCTGCATTTTTGTTAGTTCGGACAGATTTGTATTTATTTAGACATGTTTAGACAGATATTTAGTTTTAAAAATTGTTCTTTTATTGGATTTATGAAATATCTTTATTTGTGTCTGATTATACTTTTATTCTCTGTCTGTGATAATTTAAATGGATTAGTATTTTAGGAGCTATACCTTGTAATGCGGTAGTACTTAGGGCCCCTACAAAAGAGCAAAGTGAGAACAAGAATGCATCCAGAAGCGATTCTCTTGGCAAGAATGACTGTTATGTGTAAGGAAAACAAAAATAAGGTGACCCTAAATGGGTTTGTCGCGCGACAATCCCTCCTGGATATGGGTTTGTCGCGCGACAAACAGGCACAGGACCCTCTTTTTTGCTATAAATACACCCATCTTCCTTCCTTCATCTCCACACTTTCCAAAAATGTCCTCTTATCGCACAAAATCTGACTTTTCTTACGTTAATGCCCGAGATGCTCTGATATCTTCTGAAAATGGTTTGAACTTCGGTGCTTTTAGTCCTTTAGCGGGCTGGTGCTATCGTCCCGTCAAATTTTCCTTTCTGTTAGGGGCTTTGTATTTCTGGAGTCTTGCGGACCATCTCTTCCGCTTTAGACTAGATGAGTTTTGTCCGACTTATGAGGAGTTCTCTTGGCTGTTGCGTTCAGATGTTCGTCTCCCAATGGCAGTTCCCATAAAAGAAATTGGTCCTCGAGATATGCTGATTGCTCTGTTAGCCATTCCCCAAGCGGCCTGTGATGATTTTATTAATGACGGGCTTCTTGATCTCTACAAAATGGTGAGGTTCTTTGATCGTTACGAAGATAGAGCCTCTTACGACGTGGGGCGTACTGCGGCGGCCCTGATCTGCCTTATTTCTGATATGTTGCTGGTGACCGGTTCCTTCCGTGTTGATCCGACTATTCTGAGTTTGATCTACCATGCTAGAAATGGAGAGTCCATAGTCCCCATTGTTCTTGCAGAGACCCTGAATGGTCTGGATGATGTTCAAAGGGGGGCTTCACCCTTCTTCAGGGGGAGTCCGCGTTTACTATACATGTGGTTGCTGGAGCGCTTCCGATCGGTGGGTTTCAACGGGGTTCGGCTCGATAATTCGACGCATTTCTTCCGTCGTCCCCTCTTTGGAGCTTTGACCATGTTTTCCTCTAATTGGACGGTGTGGTTTTTAGAGAACTTTCGGGCTATCCGGTGGAACATTCCTTGGTGGAAGCTGAGGGCGATGGTGCTTAGCACTGGGGGTCAGAACTACGTTCGGCTTCGTGGGGTTTGGTTTACCTCCTTTTATCTTCCAGGACGTCTTATTCGGCAGTTTAACGTTCCTCAAGAGATTCCCCTTGGTCTGAACAACTTCTCCTCTAAGACCAAATTTGTGACTCCGCATGTTTCTTTATCAGTAGAGAGGATGTGGCGTGCCCGACTGACTCGTCAGTTCAACTATGCTCGTTTTGGTATTACCCAGCCCCTCCGGGCGGACATTATCCGATCTCGCTGGCAATCTCTGGAAGGATAACTGATTGATGACCCCTTTTAAATGGAGTGGTTTCGGTTCATGGATGCCGGGGCCAATGATGATAATATTGTCTTTGCGTATCAGATCCTGGACGAGGCTCGTATCGATTTGGCTACTGAGGACCCAGTGTGGCCAACCCCTAGGGATTAGTCTTTTCTGTCCTTTGTAACCTTTCGGTGTTCTGAACCACCTTTAATAATGTACGAAGGAATGTGTTATGGGAAATAAATTTCTTTATAAAGTTTAAACCGGGCCTAAAGTCACTTCTCAGGTTGCCTACGTTCCCTTTTTTTGATTTTTTCAAAAACATAACTTTGAGTTAGGGCTCAAGTTTACGTAGTTCTTATCATACATGTTACATCTATTGGTAATACTTCTTCAGTCGATCCATGTTGACTGGTGAATGCAGCAACTGCCCGTCTAAGTTAGTGAGTATAACGGCACCTCTTGTATCGATTCCTTTGACGATGTACAGCCCTGTCCATTTCTGTCCAAAATTTCCCTTTGGGTCTCTGGCTGGCTCTCGAATTTCTTTTAAGACGATGTCGTTCTTATTGATACACTGAGTCTTTACTTTCTGGTTAAATGCTCGAGCGATTCTCTTCTGATAACCTTGGTGATGGTATGCGGCTTTCAACCTCTTTTCATCCAGTAGGGCTAGCTCGTTATAACGTGCTTGGACCCACTCCAGTTCATTGACTTGATTTTCTAGTATTACTCTGAGAGATGGGACCTCTAACTCAACAGGGAGTACTGCTTCCATCCCGTATGTAAGAGAAAATGGGGTTGCCCAGGTGGAGACCCTCTCGGTGGTGCGGTATCCCCACAATGCGTAGGGCAATTTCTCTGGCCAGTCTCGGCAGGTGTCGGTCATCTTGCTTAGGATATTCTTCAGATTCTTGTTGGCGGCTTCAACTGCACCATTGGTTTGTGGTCTATACGGCGAAGATTTGTGTCGGGTAATGCCGTATTCTTCTATGACTGTATTGGCCTCTCCTTCGAAGTGAGTGCCATTATCCGAGACGATCTCGTGTGGGACCCCATACCTACATATGATGTTCCGTCGGATGAATCGGGCAACTTTTCTGGCGTCAATGGTTTGGAATGACTCGGCTTCCACCCATTTGGTGAAGTAGTCGATGGCCACTACTATGAATTCATGACCGTTGTTGGCTTTGGGTGAAATCTTCTCGATGATGTCAATTCCCCAAGTCTCGAAAGGCCAGGGAGCAGTCATGCTGTACAACTCTTTCGGTGGAAGTTTCTGAGATTTAGCATAGATTTGGCATTTGTGGCAATGGCGTACGTGATTAACGCAGTCGCTCTGCAGGGTAGACCAGTAATAGCCTTGCCTGATGATCTTGCGGGCAAGTGTATGTCAGCTCATGTGAGGTCCACAATCGCCCCCATGTATCTGATCCATCACTTTGACGGACTCTTCTTCTGTGAGACATTGGAGATGGGTCCCGTCGTAGTTCCTCTTATATAGCCTGCCGGCGCAAAGTATGAACCCTGATGCTAATCTCCTGAGTGTGACTCGTGTTTTCTTGTCTGTTTGCTCGGGATACTAGTGATTTTTCAACAGGTTCCAGATATCGTAAAACCAAGTGGTTGAGTCCCTTTCTATTTCATTCTCTACTTCCAAGGCCATGCAGTGTGCTGGTCCTGACTTTTTTTGTACTGTAAGAGTTATTTCTTCCATCCTCTCCGGGATATCGATCATAGACGCCAAGGTTTCCAGTGCGTCAGCAAAACTGTTCTGTGACCTGGGGACATAGTAAAACTCCGCATGCTCGAACTTTCCCGCGACAACTTCCAGTCGGGCGAGGTAAGGGACTAATTTCTCATCCCTGATCTTCCATTCCTTCAGAACTTGGTGGACCACTAGTGCTGAATCTCCGTATACCTGTATTCTCTTTATACCCCTTTGGAGCGCGATCTCTAACTCGAGTTTGCAGGCTTCATATTCGGCCATGTTGTTGGTGCAGAAGAAATTCAGACGATATGATACCGGTGAGTGAGTTTGGTCTGGAGAGACTAACAGGATGCCTATCCCATTTCCGTTCGAGTTGGCGGCCCCGTCGAAGTACAATTTCCAGTCCTCATCTATCTCGACATTCATGATAGTTTCATCCGGGAACTCGGCTTCTTCTAGCATGTCTCCCAATATCGAATTGTGGGCCAGGTAATCAGCTATGATCTTTCCATTGACTGCCTTCTAGGTCATGTAGGTGATGTCAAATTCAGAGAGTAGAAATAACCATTTTGCCATTCGATTTGAGAGAGCTGATTTTTCGAAGAGGTATTTCAACGGATCAATTCGTGATGCCAGGATGACCAAAAAAACTAGCATGTAGTGCCGTAATTTTTTTGTTACCCAGACGAGAGCGGTGCATGATTTCTCCAATGGTGTGTAGTTTATCTCAAACGGGGACAGCTTCTTGCTGATGTAGTAGATGGCCTGTTCTTTTCGTGTATTGGTCAGATGGTGGGCTAGCATGGCTCCTGCAGCTGAATCCATGACGTTCAGGTATAGAATTAGTGGCAGTCCGGTCTGTGGTGGGGCTAGAACTGGGGGGTTGGAGAGGTAATCCTTAATTCTGTCAAAAGCCTCTTGGCACTGATCGTCCCATTTTCCTGGTGAAGACTTCCTCAGGAGTTTGAAGATGGGTTCGTAAGTTTGAGTAAGCTGAGCGATGAACCTGCTGATGTACTGCAAATTTCTCAAAAATTCTCGGACTTCTTTCTCGGTACGAGGCTCAGGCATGTCTCGGATAGCTCGAACTTTGGCAGGGTCTACCTCGATTCCCTTTTTACTGACGACATAGCCCAGGAGTTTTCCTTTGGTTACCCCGAACACACATTTCTGCGGGTTGAGTCTCATCTGATACTGGCGGAGCCGATCAAAGAAGGCTCGCAGGGCTGATACATGGCCTTCCCTCTCCTTTGACTTGACTATCATGTCGTCCACATACACCTCTACTTCTTTATGAATCATGTCATGGAAGATAGCTGTTGCTGCCATCTGATATGTTGCCCCCGCATTCTTCAGCCTGAATGGCATAACGGTGTAGCAGTATGTTCCCCATGGTGTGATGAACGCAGTTTTCTCCTGGTGATCCGGATGCATCTTGATCTGATTATATCCGGCAAAACCATCTACAAAGGATTTTAGGGCATGGTTGGCGGTATTATCCACTATCAGGTCGATGTTGGGTAATGGAAAATCATTTTTTGGGCAAGCTTTATTGAGGTCTCGGTAATCTACGCACATGCGGACTTTCCCATTTGTCTTTGGAACAGGCACAATGTTGGCTAACCATGAAGGGTACTCGATTACCCGTAAGAAACCCACACTCAGTTGTTTTATTACTTCTTCTTTTATCTTCAAGGACCATTCTGGCATAAGTTTTCTCAACTTCTACTTGACGGGCCTAAATTCCGGCTTGGTGTGTATCTCGTGCATGACTATCTGACTGTTCAAACCTGGCATATCCGCATAAGACTAGGCGAAGACATCCACGTACTCTTTCAGAGTTTGTGTGAATTCCTCTCTTTTTGTCTCACTTAGACTTGCCCCAATGTGGACCTCTTTTCTTTCATCTTCTGTCCCGAGGTTAATTACAAAAGTGTCTCCTTTCTCGCTCTGTATACGCTGCTCCTCCCGTTCAAGGTGTTCGTTCAGTCTTTCCAACTCCATATAGGCAATTACAGAATTAAAAATAACAGGATAACGCAAAACAGAGTTTCCTTCATTGATAATGGTGTTTACAGGTACAAGTTTAAAAAGTAAATCTAGGAGTTACTCCTCCCTAGCCCTAACCTCACTCTTATCTCTCACCCTTACAATTTCGCTCTTTCCCCCATTGTAATCTGGATCAGTGTGTATCAAGTGTACAGGGTCGTCTCCTGGCTCATCGTCCCCTAGAGCCATGATGTCGAAGAGATCTCCGATCATTTCTTCCTCTTCATCTTTCTCGTCTTCATTTTCTTCCTTCGGCCCGATTGTCAACTTGGTAGAGAAGCTGTGTAGGATGTTTTTCTTGATATAAAGGTCCTCTTCATAGAAGATTTCCCATCCCGGAAGGTTCTCTCCGTCGATGTTTCTCCAAGGTTCTTGAAAGCCGCAAAAGGGAAAGTCTTCTCCTTCTTTGATGAAAAACCCATTTAGAGAGCTAAAACTCGGATACTGAGGCCCTCGGTTCCTTTTCTCTTGGTCATCTTCTGCGGTGTGTTGGTACCCCAATCCTTCTTTTTCGTGCCTCGCCACTGGTTCCAAGGCTTGGAGTAATCCTGGCTGTCCCATTCCCAGACTGGCTCCAGGTAAGTATTTCATCATTCTCAGCATGTTTGTGATCTTGGTGCTGAGACCGGGGATATTGTCAGGGGGACGATACTCGATTATCTGGGTGCTGAGAGTTTGTACTTGAGGCTCGTAAGAAAAGCCTCCCAACTGTATGCTCTGGCTCTCGATACCCAAAACAGGTAACTCTAGATCTGCCAAGGTCCTTTCAGGATCTCCTTGGATGGTGATTATGTTCCCTTCGAACGGTATCTTGATCTTTTGATGTAAGGAGGAGGGGAGTGCTCCTATGTCATGTAGCCATGCCCTTCCCAACAGTAGGTTAAAACTTGAAGGAATGTCTATGATTTGAAAGTCGGCTGGAAAGTTTCAAGGACCGATCATGAGATCGAGCTTCAGAGAACCCAAAACGGCTCTCCTGGTGTTGTCATAGGCCCTGACGGTTACGGCGGATGGAGAAAGCTCTGAATCCAAGATACCCAAGCATTTGGCGGTCTTCAGGGGGCAGACGTTTATGGTTGACCCGTTGTCGATGAGGACTTGTGGAAGGATTTTACCTCGAGTCCGGACAGTGATATGGAGGGCCAGGCTGTGTTTCCTCCCCAATGGAGACAAGTCTTCATCTAAAAATGACAGGCTTCCTTGGACTGTAAGTGACCCGATCATGTTTGGCAGTTGCTCGGGCGTGGAGTCTGGTGATATGACGGCCTCGTCAAGGAGCTTGATGAAAGCGGTCCTGTGAGGTTTGGAGGCAACCAAAAGGCCCCAAATGGTGATGTGTGCCTGAGATTTCTTCAACTGCTCCAGTACTCGATCCTCTCCTATTTCTTTAGGGGGCGGCGTCTTCTCGGTGTCCATTGGTGGTGGTTGATATACCCTTCCTAAGCGGGTAATCTGTTGTATCCAAAGGGATGCTGGGTCTGATCCCTCTGAGATTTCTAATGTTTCTGGTTCTTCCGACCAACTAAAAGTCCCGGAAGAGGTTTTTGTCATACATATTGTCTCCTTAGGGGGGCCTCGGGGTTTCCACGGCTGTTTCTTCTTCTCCTGGGTCCATCCTATCCCAATTTTTTTGGGATTGGTTTTTATTGTGAGTGGCTGTGAGATTCCCTGATCTGTCTTTCCTAAACCCTGCCCGGGTAAGAAGTTCATTTTAGGCATCCATTGGTCGATTATCGGATTGAGGCCTGGCGCTACTTGAGCCTTCACTGGTAGTACTGCGGGTGCCTTGCAGGCCAGGTCATCTCGAATGAGTCCTACGGGATCAAAACCTTCTTCTTTCGTGGTTAAGGCATTAATCCCCGCAGGTGGAGCGTGGTTGGGAAGGGGTTGTTGGTAATATTGAGTCCGCCGGGTACGGGGATGGTTCCGGCTTCAATGAGGTCCTGGATACGATGGCGAAGAGCCAAGCAGCGTTCTGTGTCGTGGCCAGCTGCTTGATGGTATGCACAGTTTTCATTCATTCTCCAGGTGCTGGGAATAGGGTTTGGTGGGGGGCACGGGTTGAGTGGAGTGATCAGTCTGGCCTTTCGGAGTAGTTTCAGGCTTTTGACCAGGGTAGTGGGGAGGGTGCAGAAGCTTCTCCTCCTCTTAGCCTCGGTGCTTGAAGAGTCTCCTTGTGCAGGCCAACTCATCTGAGGGGCGTGTTGTGATTGTTGGAATGGGTTTTGTTGGTAAGGGTATGATCTTAGTTGATTCATGGCTGGAGTGGCTGTCTTTCTTTCAGTGTATGAGGCTTTCTTAGTGTCGGTTTCAGCTTTCTTGGCCAATTCTTCCTCTACTTGCGATCCCATACTCAATAGGGCTCTGAAGTGTGGGAATACATGCTTCCCCATGCAACTCAGTACGGCCGGAGTGAAATTCTTCTGTATGATCTCCAACTGTTCTTCTTCATCAGGCCGTTTGGACATTTAGGAGGCCATCTCTCTCCAGCGCGTGACGAAATCACTGAAGCTTTCTTTCTCGCCTTGCTTGGCCATTTCCAGGTGTTTACGGGTAATTTCCAAATCCTCGTTGGACCCGTACTTGGTCATGAATTCCTTGACGATATCTCCCCAAGTCTTCGTGTGATGTCTCTCTAGATCAAAAAACCATCTCAGGGCGGCCCCTGTGAGAGTCATATGAAAGGCCTGAGCCAGCTCCGGCTCTTCACAGCCGGATACTTACATGGATCTGATGTAGGATTGGAGATGGGTTTTAGGAGGTGTGGTTCCTGTGAATTTGGTGATGGAAGGGAGCTTGAATCCCTGGGGTAATCTTGCTTCTGGGTAGAGGGAAAAGGCATTCATATCCGTGATCTCGTCTACCCCTTTTATTAGAGAAATCCCTCTTTGCAGAACCTTCATCTGCTCTTTCAGTTTCTTCATCTCTTCGCTCTCCCTTGACACCTCGTCGGGCTGTTCCCGAGCTATAACTAATTCTGCATACACTGCCCGGAGTTGGTTGATGTCTAGGTATTCATTGGGAGGGGCTACTGGGGCCGGTGGTGGAATAGGTCTTGCGGGGACTTATGGCCATGCTTGGTATTGGGGGTTGAGGCCTTGCTGAGGTTGTGGCCAGATGATGGGTGGCTCTTGTTGTTGGTAAGTGGGGCCTGAATCTGGGGCCCATTGGTTCTGATTGTTAGGGTCAGTTTGAACGGGATCGACTGTGATGGGACCCGTTTGGGGTAGATTGGTTCCTTGAACTAGGGGAAGCACTTGCGATGACTGCCCTTGGTCTCGACATGGTGGTAGTCGTTCAAACCCCGGTGGCGCGGTCCGTACGGCTGACAACTCCTCTACTCGGACCCGGGTATTCTGTTGCTCGTTTGTGAGGCTTGCTAGTTTCATGATGACGGTCGTTAACAGACGGTGCATTTCGGCTAAAGTCGGCTGAACTGCAGACGCCTCGGCTAGGCTCTGATCCGTCTCTCGGTTCTTGCGTTCATCGGCCATTTCAGGTGTGCTTGGTCTCACTAGTCTCCCGGTGTGATCTTGACCGGCCCAACCTTCCAGTCTGTCTTTGCTTCACGACTGTAGACGAAACCACGTGGCAAAGATGAAGGAAGACTGTGATGTGACTCGATTTTTGCCAAAAGAACCACTAAAAATTGCCGAGAAGAGCCTCGGATTTTGTTAAAGAGGTGTTGGAAAGTAAGCCGTAAGGTGGTACATCCCCTACGGCTTTTTGACAAGTGTTTTAGTTGACTCAATCTTACATGCAGCGCAGGTGTACAAACGGTTAAGGCTTCAGGCTCCCTCCTTTTTGGCAAGACCTTGCGATATACCCCAGGGGTGGGTACGTGCAAGAGCCTTTTGATATACTTCCCGGGTACGTGAGTGTTCTCGTCACTCGATATATCTCGGGGGCGTACTTGGCCAAGGAGAGTGGAAGTAAATGCTTTCGGTTTATGTTGGCCCAAGCAAGCCAACTCCCTACTCACTTATAATACTTCCGAGGGTTTGGGGTAATTTTTCAAACTCATAGAACCAATGCATGATTTGTGAAAGTGCGTGTAAAGTTCGAAAGTTTTGGTTTTACAAATATCATTATCTTGATTACGTATTTTTGAAAAACTCCCATTCTTTAATCAATTAACATAAGTAGGGAAAGCAGTAAAAGCAAGTATTCAATAGATAAACGAAAGTCCACATATAAGAGTCTAGTTTTCTAACAGTCCCCAGCAAAGTCGTCACTGTGAGAATCCGCAAATGAGACCCCCCCGGGTCTCGTCCCCGTTCGGTTGGGCGTCTGAAACGTCGGAACAGATTCCGTCGTTCCATTTGCTGGAGTATCTTCGTTGATTCATATCACATACCCCTACGTTCTATTTCTATATGGAAAGGGGTTCTTTCAGAGTCGCCAGTACGTTTTACGAGAAAACAGACAAAATAGTTGTGTAAGAGGACATGCTATAGATAAGCCTTTCTTTACACGTTTGTCTGCGAAACCAGGATTCTATAGGGTTCGGAAACTATATTACGGTTTGGGAAGGTGTTAAGCACTCATTCCGCCCTTTCGGTCTCTAGTGGTCTTTTATATGTTTATTCTATGTTGAAGAACTTGGATGCTTTTACTGGCAGTCTACTATTCTCTAAGTGAAAACCCTAATTTTTGGGAAAGAACGGGAAAGGGGATGAAAACCTTTGTGTTCCGGGATCCAATGTTTAGTTTTGAGAAATGCAAATACAAGTGACAAAAGTTTATTCTTCTTTAGAGAGGGAGCTTCCCGTATTATTTCTCGGATAATGACGGTTTTCTCGGGTTTTGACTATTCTTCGTAAAAATTCGAATCTTTTATCGGAACTAATTCAATATGGAATTAGAACTCTTGAGGGGAGTTCTACCATACGTATCACAATCTATGAAACAGATAGGATATACCGGGTTTTTGATTCCTAAGTAAGTTTTACCGGTCCGAGTTTTGAAAACAGAGTTTTATCCGGACGATAATATACTTACTCTTCTGGTTTTGTAAATGGTTTTATCAGGGTCTTTTGCTTCGAAAAATGGTAGACTATTGGTAACTTGGCAATAAGTTTATTCAAATAAAACGTGGACAAAACGATAGAAATAAAACAAGTACACAGATATTTAATGTTAAATACTTAGAAGAGACTTTCTTTACCTTCCCGATGAGAATAATAATAAGAAAGAAAATATAATACGGCGGAGAGATTTTCGGCGATGATAATCTTTTTCTTCTTCAGATATTTTCGAGAATTCGATTCCAGAGACGGGACACGTCGAGTATCGAGAATAGATCCGATAATTCTTCAGAAATAAGATGGTAATAGAGAATGCTCGATAAAAGATTAGAAAATTAGATTTTAAACTTAGAATTCTTCAATCCCCAGTTCCTCTCTCTTAAACCCTTGGGGGTGTTGGCTTATTTATACTGCTCGGGGAAGATTGTCGCGCGACACTTCCCCAAAAAGGTCATATGTCGCGCGATACTGTGTCCACTGTCGCGCGACAAACGGCTGAAGTGATGTTTCTGACAGACTGATGTGTCAGAGAGTGGATGGTCTGGTGTCAGGAGGGATTGTCGCGCGACAATGTGGGATTGTCGCGCGACATATCAGTGATTGTCGCCCGACAATGTGATATGTTGTACGACAATCTCTCTTAAAAGCAGGTTTGTTGGCCAACAAACCCTTTCGGGGTAGTTTCGGGTGCTCGAGTGGGTCCCGGGCCAAAAACAGTAGTCTTTGAAGGTCATTAGGGTTCTTGCGGGGGTCACGGATCGGGGTGTCTACACTATTGAATAAAGTCATGAGTGATTTTCTCTATATTGAGTGTTTATTCTTTACTTAGTCAAGGTTTTACCCATTTCATAGTTTTCCGTTACGTCACTCACCCCCGGCAAGTGAGAGACCGGGGCGTGATATGTACCTTTAATCATCTAAGTAGTAAGCCACAAATTCCTTATTTGAAAACAACACACAAACAACCTCGTGTGATAAATAGAAAATAGTGGAGGAAAAATAATATATAAATTTGCGCGCATTATACAAACAAGGTTGAATTAAGATAATTTGGGAAATCAATTTCAATATAAATCATTCAGCACCTAAAAGGGTTTATACACAATCCTATCCTATGCGCATAATAAAAGGATTTGGCTATCCTCCATTACCCTTTCTATCAAATTTTGTTCAATGGGATTTAGTTTGAAAGCTGAACAAATGATATTTTTCATGAAATTTGGTAAAGATGATCTCTATAATGGGTAGATCAACTTCAAAACAATTCATCAAAAAATTCAAATAAGAAGTAGGTGTAATGAAAGTTTGATATATATGTTCATTTTCGACCGTTAAAATTTTAGATAATCATTTCATTGAGTTTTTGTTTGACTTTATTGATAAATTTTGTAAAAATGATCTACTCATTATAAAACTCAGCTCCACCAAGTTTCATGAAAACATTCATCTATTCAGGTCTTGAACTAGACTCCATTAGACGAAATTGGATCAAAAGAGTAATTGAGGGGAGTCAAGTTGTGACGTCCCGAATCTCGTTAAGAGGTTTACACCTATGGGATTTAGTTAATCTCAGTGTCATATGTCGACGGCAGGTGAAATGCATGAAAAATACAAATTTCAAAAACTTTTTCTTAGAAAATATTAATAAAATCATACTATATTTAAAAATCCTTTTTTTAAAAATTCGACATGTGGTGGCCGTATTGTTGATAATCCATCATGTGAAAATAAAAACGATTTCATATAAATCTTTTCACATCTAGACACATTATAAAATCTACTCCACATATAAAACCCTATACAAAACTTTGCTTAGAAGCTATTTACAAATAAAGGTCTTAATATCTGGTACTAAACAATTGTTTATACACAATGCAAGTAAAATCAAATCCGATTACATCATAGTCCTTAACTTGAGGATTAGGAAATGAGTCGGTACATTAGAGGCTTCTAAGAAAGTTGAACCGCACGCCACCCTGAAGCCTGTCATGCAAAACTGTTAAAATAAGGAATGAGCCAAATTCGGGCTTAGTGGGAACTATATAAGTTTTTGTAGAAAGTACACATTGCCATTGTACATGCGCATGCCTTTGTCAAAAATAAGATACATACTTCTTAATAATGTCAATAGTATAATGCAGCCGCATACATGCATGTCGAACCTCACTAGGATGCTCGTCCTAGATTCTTGAAGCTAACTCACTTAACTAGCCATATTTACCCCTAAATTGTGTGAATGTGCCACTATAAGATTTTTCGTAACTCTAGGGGTTAGTGAACTTATTTATTCCTTACCGATCATTAGTTTCATATGGTTCGACATGTTAAATATGCTTACATCCCACAATATAATTAACATCGTGTGTTCTACGTTCTAAACTATTCTACGGCTAATTCATGAATATAAGGTATATCGATAATACTAAGCTAAGTACTTAGTATTTCCAATTATATTATAGTTTATTATGTATTCTGTACTTGGCTAGTTAGAAGATTTTACCGCTAAGAGCTTCAATTAAGGAAGCACGAAAAACTCCAATAAGTTAGGTTTTTCTTTTATGCTACTCCATTCTATAGGGATATATGAGGACACGCGGTTTGATGAACAATGCCTTGTGTAGTCAAATAATGTTGACGCCAAATTCAAGTAATACAACTTTCTTGGCCTAAACACCACAACCAACCGTTTTTCTCGTCTGGATGTCCTTAACCAAATAGAAATCAGGCCAATAATTACAATACAATGCAAGGCTAAGGTCATTGGAGAAACTAATAATAAATTTTAATCCAAGGCGGGACAATTAGAATAGATTCTAAATTTAAATTATCATTGAATGACACAGAACCCTCCCCAACAACTAGAGTAGCATCACCATTTGCAGTGTAAACATTATTTTGGGAAAATACGTCCGAAACTTGTGTATAACCAAATGTCATATATATATATAGTCAGTAGCTCCTAAATCAATTATACATGCATTATTCAAAACACATGTCGAAGTATTCAAAACCTGATGTTACTACTAATGCAGAGCTTTTTGAATGACTTTTTCATGTCCATCTGTTTTGCTTTCAGCAACTACATTAGTATAATTTTTTCTAAAGCCCTTTCTTCCTTGAATCATGGTTTTGGTCCCGTTATTATGTTATCCCATTTGTTCATCACTGCGACTCTTACTGTGATATGTTTGATCACAATGAGTGTAATTATGAGATGACCTGTTAGTACAGCTAATACGAGGTCGATTTTGTTGATTCTGTTAGGAATAAGACTGGTCTATAGCATTGGATGATTTTAAGGTAGTAAAACATCATCATTTGAGTTTTTTGGTTCCCCATTCGAGGTGGTACGGCGTATTTCCTCACGTTAAACCAAAGTATAAAATATTTCAAAATCTAGAACTGGTTCTTTACGAAGGATCTCACCACAAACCTATTTAAATTCACTATCCAATCCAACAAGGAATATATGTACATAAACTTAAGTTATACTTCAATATCATTAGTATCCTTCATGATCTCTTTATCATGATGGTCCAATTTATGAAAAAATTCAGTCATCACGCCATAACATAAATGGATTTACCACTTTGTTTGGCTTTAAAGTCCTTTCAATTCAAGGAAATATATATAATCCATTGCTTTTGTCATCGAAAGCCTTCAACAAAGCATTTGAAATTTCATAGGCATTAGGTAAGCATAGATAAGCTTCATAATTTTAAGAGTCATGGACAACAACTTCCACCTCTATCCATAGGTTATGATCATCCAACTCGTTAGAAAATTTTGTAGTTGGCTTGGTCTTGCTATGAATATATGAGAGTTTCTCTTTCTCAGCAATATGTTTTTTATGACGCCCCAAAATCCGGTTTAGAGGATTATACATCCAGGACTTGGTTAGCCATGGAGTCGTACGCGACGACGGGTATTAAGTAAAAAAAATTATAACTCATGTAAAGGAAGATTTCGTACAGAGTCATATTTTTAGAAAATATTGGCATGTGAAGTTTATTCGTATAACAAAACCGAAACCTGTCAAGTTGTATATAAAAACCTATTTCAAATACAAACTTCACATTTAATAAGCCTTTAATAAATAAAATAAATCAATCAATTCTTATGTCAAACAAATCCTTCAACGAGGTCCCAAATTTGTAAAAGTTATACATCAATACATCTTAAAATACAATGGGCAAGAATAGATTTTTTTTAAAAGCACAGGTCAAGTTGTTTCTGAACGACTTTGATCAATGGCCATCAGAGCTATCTAAAATCTGTAAGCGCACCATCCCCATGAAACACCTGCAAAACCTGGTTTGGAAAATGGGAGTGAGCTAAAGGGGCTTAGTGGGAACTATAAGGTTTGTATAAGAAAATAGATTAAAAAACCCAGCATGCCATGCTATGCATTATAATGAAAGTAGTTTTTATTTGTGAGAAGCATACGCATAACTTCCAAGACTATAACTCTTTCTTTGAATAAAACCCACTTTTTCATAATATACATTGCTCGCACTTTAGTACAAGATATATATATACCTTTGGAGTAGTCAATACAATGAAAACTTTTCGTGCCATGCATATATATGACCCATCCTCAAAGTATAAGAAAGGCATTGTATATATATATATATATATTTTTCATCATACCGTATATGCCACAACACCGCGACCAGATCTATCACATCAATCATATATATAAGCGTCACGTAGCCACCAAGGCTATACGTTACAGGTGATAATTAAATCTCTATCTGGTACGAACGGTGTGGCCAGCCGATAGTAAATCCCAACAACATATAAAAAAATAATAAACTTATCAAAAATAAGGAAATTATAAGAACATAGAATTCAACATAATACGAAAATACAATGTGTTGGCTGTCCAAGGCACCAATTATCCTACACTGGGAGTTTAACTCATATCAAAGGCAACCGAAAGGGCTACAACCCTCTATATGCAATGGGCTCCAACCCAATGCGTGAGTGGCTACTACCACCAATAAGAGGCTACAACCTCATCTCATCAAGAGGGCTACAACCCTCGTCTAGTACCGGTACTTCGGGTTCTAACCCGATAATCTAAATAAACAGTTACAACCGCTGCGGCTCCAACCCAGATTCATAAGCAAGGCTACAACCTTGCAACACTCATCTATGTAGATAATTGCGCCAATGAAAGCAATACCATAAATAACAATATACATATTTATATACCAAAATCACAAGTAGCCAACACAATCATTGAGTTCCAAGGCAATTTATAATGCATTTCCATCATCTCAAGGTACAAAAACCGTCAATCACTTTACCAATTAAGTATATCAATAATTCATAACAATATTGTCTATACATATGACATTTGTATCCTAAAATATATGTGTATGATTCATATATATACATCTTTAACTGGTATATCTTTATACTCGTGTATAAGCATGTATATACCATAGTTAATGTGGTGGTGTTATTGATGTACTTAGGTTAGGTTCGCCTGGTCCGTAACTTAGTGGCCAAATCAAGAATATTTGGAGTATCGGAGGTTTAATAAACTTTTCGTCAATTTGGCTCCAAGCCAAGTATAACATAATCATTATAATACATAAGTTCTATATAAACCTCCTCTTAAGTTCTTAATACCTTGTTTACTCAAAACATGATCATAATACTGCCTAACATAGTTGCAGACTGGCGCACTAAGCCATAAATTTCATAAATGATGAATTAAAATCTCAAGTACAACAACAATACCTCAAATGTGAGCAAACAAGTCCAAAACATGCTTACATGTCCGAGTGTAACATTATATGAATGCGTATCAAGGAGTACTGTTCAATTATACCCCTATATAAGGGTTTTATACCAATCTTTTGAAAATCAAAGTAAAAATTGGGGTTTCTTTTATATTCCGCTATTTATAGTTATAATAAGACTAAATCAAGCAATTAATCATGAAAGATCATTCCCAAAACCCCATCAATATGCATATGTTAGAATTTTATACAAAACACTCAATTTTGCTTGGATTAGACCTAAATAAGTTGCAATAACTTGAAAATAGGTTCGTATACTATTGTTCCCACCTTTATAGGGTTAATCCCTCGAAGAATCGCAGCTGAATCGAGCCGGATCGAGCGAATCTTAAGCTTCCCCAAACCTTAGCCATTGAGGGAGGTGAAAATGATAAAGAAGAAGATGAAGAGTGTTGGGGAATGGTTGATTAAGGAGGATCTTGTGTCGTGATCTTAGATCTCTTGCAAACCCCCCCAAGATCGCCTTTATTTTTCTCTCTCTCTAGACGCTCTTGAGTAATGGTGATGAAAAATGAAGAGGAAAGATGAAGAAAGAAAATATAATCCAATGCCCTGGCCCAACAACATGCTGGCCCTAGGCCATTTCGGGATAGTCCTGACAGCCTTATCTAGGCATCTCCAACAGCATGTTGTCCTGGAAAACAACATGCTGTTCATTTCGACTGCAGCGTTGACCTTGAAGATGCAGGAATTTGGACTAAGGCCAAACGTGAAAGTTGTATATAATTAAATTACCTTTCCAATGGCGTAAATGGGATTCCATTTGGAAATCGGACAAAGAAGTTATGCCCCAAAAACCACTGTTGTGTTGAAATTGTAACGAAATTACAATAGGGCTAGATTTGCGATAATTCTTCCAAAATCAATGCAATAGTTTGGCAAGGCATTGGGACATACAAGAGGGATATAATAAGGTGTAAATAACTACAAAATAGTCCACAACACAATAGCTTAGATTCTAAATTGAACAAATGGTTTTCGAACTATGAAATCTCTAATTCTTGCCATTAGTGTGCCAAACATTGCTACGGCTACCTGAAGTATATTTTGAGCCTACATGCATGTGTAATATGACTAATGTGACTTTCAAAAAGAGTCCGAATCATTAAAAAGCACTCGAAATAAAAAATGACCACCTCACGTCAGAATTTGACTTAAACGCGATTAAGGAACACAATTAGCATCGAATTAACCAACGGGTTATTACAACCTCCCCTCCTTAAGAAATTTCGTTCTCGAAATTCCAATAGGAGGAATAGGGGACAAAAGAACGCATGAGTTCTGAATTCTCACTTAGTCTCCCCTCCTAAAGAATGGAACCACCGCTATGAATGAAATGTAACTCAATCCAATGAGCAAAATATGAGAAACGATTTCTATGAATGATGAGAAAATAGAACAACAAGGATAGAACCCTCTAGCACACTCTCGAAGGAATAATCATCAATACAGTGTACCCATACGATGAGGCACATATACCCTTAGTGCTCTAGAATTAACCCATAATCAGGGACTCGAAACGAAACAACACCAAGCATATTATGATGTTAAACCACAATCCACATTGGACATCGAAATGATGTGGCAATAGGGTTTGAAATTCTTCATACATCGCCTCAGGTGATGGTAAGAAAAGAACTTGGGTATGCGCAAGGCTTCACAAATTGACGAAATTTAGGCGGATAATAGCCAAGAATTATTTATGCATCATATACTTATAGCATAGAAGGATATCACACACATGTATAATATAATCTCACCACTCTATACTCTATAAATCCCAATTTCAAATACTTGGCCTAAAGGGATACCACGCTATACGCTAAAGCTCGGGGCTGATCCTATTCTAGGGAGAAATCAAAGTTGCCCCCGCAACCCACCAAGAGGGTTACATTACAATTTAAACGATGGTATGACAGATGCTATACATTTCCACCAACAAAGGTTAATAGTGAGGCACCGAATCTGTTGCATCCGCTTACCATCTGTATGGTAAAACACTTTAACTTAAGACATGATTTTGCTCAAAACTTTCTTTAGCGAAATCTCGCCTCATTATTAGCACACACGCCACCCTAAATGGGTGCCTACATAGGGGGTGGAAACAATTTTCGAATGTACAAATCTCCTAGGTATTAACTGTATAAAGATCATATAATGGTCTGCTTACAGTCTCAAGGACTTTACACCTTTCTATCATGAAACGAGTGTTAAAACATGGTTCTCCCAACCATAATTGACCAGTCATTATGCTATCATTAAGCAACTATAACAAGCCTTCTCAATTGGAAAGAAAGGAACTGCACTCAAATTGAATGCATTCTTAATGCTTTGCTTAAGGAAATAACAAAAAAAAGGAAGTATAAGATCTTTATCAAGCTGAATACGTACTAGATAAGTTCTACTAAGAGTTATATCCCTTCAGCCCAAAAGGTATGACTGTTTGGTAAATACTAAATGTCAAGATCCACCAAGGGAGTTCACTACTAATCCTATTTCAAACTGAATTCTTAAAGTTCAGATGCGATACACTTGACGAATATAAGGAGATTTCAAAAGTCTAATTAATCTGACTATTAATCGACAAGTCACGGAGCTTTCGTTGTGTTACTCTGATAGGTCCCCCCTAACCAAAAAAGAATGAGAATTATACTCCAAATGAATTTGTAGTGGATTCCTTATCACGAAGGAATAATGAGTTTGCAAACAAATAAAGGGTGACACAACTCGTGGATGCTACTAAGGATTCTCGCCCATTACTTTAGGGAAACAATGTATATGATAGATACATTGGATACAAGGTTGCTAAACGGGTTTCTCGTTCTCTAAATGAACTTACTCGGCTAGCAAAATGAGGTTTATATTAAAAAAAAAGCATATTCAATGTTTCATCCTAGGAAAGAACAAAATGAATATACCATTCTCGAAAGAAAAAATAAGTTGGGTAAGTTTCATCCCAGACATATGCCTTCTACGGAGATTATAATACCCCGTCCATTTATTTCACCATGGTTGCCTTCATTCGGTCGCTTATTTCAGCTCGGGTGGTGAAATCGCAGTTTATGAAGTTTCATAGTGCTCTGGCACCTTTCACTTGTCGTATTAGTCTACTTACGCTCATGTGAGTGATTGTTTAGTGATTCGGGTGGTCTAAATCGATTTTGGGTTGTAAATGGTGAGTTTCGGTCTTACGCAATTAATGGTTTTTAGCCAACTTTGGAGCTATATAACTTTTTTGTCTTATCCGATTTAGTCGCCATTTGTGCCTGTGTTTAGTTTTCATACCATTCTATAACTTTTGTGTTTTGACTGAAAGCCAATTCGCACTCCTCGTTGGTTAAAACAGCCTTCGAAGTAGGCCGGTTGGTATAATCTACTCATTCATTAGTGCTTTGGCAGAGTGCTGTATTTGGAGGATTTTTTGGAATTTTCCATCTCGAATTTGGGAAGGCTTCCTCTTAGGAATTGTATATCTTTGAATTATTTTTTCGTGGATATAAAGATCACCCCAATCCGAGTTTTGAACAAGGAGTTATGACCAAAATACCAACAGTGGTCAGTGCTGTGAAATAGGCTTTGGCTGAGAGCTCCCAAGATCGATCTTGGGAGGTCCAAGATCGATCTTGGAGCCCTGGAGACTAATTTTCTAGAGTTTTAACCCAATTGTTATACACCCAAACCATTTTTCTTCCCCATTTTCAAACCATACTTCCCCCACACATATTAAGAGAGTTCTAGAGAGACAAAAGGGGAAATTTGTGAGATTATATTGTTGATTCCTCATCTAAATCCAAGAATTACACCCACACAAACACTATTCATCATCTTTTTCTTCAATCCTCCATGGAAGCTCAAGGAGGGAAATCTTGGGCATGGGATTCGGCCACAAATTTTCCTCCATGGAGCTTCAAGCTTAGTTCAATGCATTATATGAGGTGGGAACAATAATATTTAATCTGTTTGCTTAATTATTATGCGTTGCATTTAGTGTTAGATACAAATTGGGGGGTTTGATACTTGCACTTGATTTTGGGTCGTTGGACCTTGGATGAATGGTGGATAATTGCTAGATAATGCTTAATAAACATGATTAGAGAAAGCAATCCACATATTTAGACATAATCATAAATGCGGACACAAAACCCCTATGAGACGTATACTAGTCTTCGCTAACCTTGGAGATACATATGTAAATGAAGTTTATTGGCCATAATATTTGATTATTGATATTATTATAAGGCTAAATAATGAACTTCATTGTTCATGCCATGTGAATGACATGTCTACCTCTTTATGTTGATTTCTACACGTGTGATGGATTATGTGGGCTTGTGATATGTATATATATCAATGATGAATGGATATATTGATGTTGATGCGATCACACGTGCTATAATGATATTGATAATGATGTTGGGACATCTATGTTGTACGATTGTATATTGGGTATATATATGTGTGTGGATTGCCATATATGTGATGAATTGTGTTGGCCTTTTGTGCATTATTGATTTACTGTGGTGGTAATCATTAGTGTGGATATTGATTGTAAGGTTGTAGCCTCACCATGGAGGGTTGTAGCCCTGCCATATGATTGGGTTGTAGTTGATATGTTTAAATACTAATACTATTTATGGGTTAAAGCCCAATTGATTTAGGGTTGGAGCCCTATATAATGTGATTGGTTGTGATTCTATTTATAAGGTTTGTTGATATATTTGCTGTTTGCATGATAATAAGGCCGGGGGCATCGGGCTATAAATGCCAGGCCGAAGGTACCGGGATAGAAATACCATTGTATATGTATACAGGTGCACCATATTAAGGTTAGGGGTACCGGGATATAAATACCAGGCCGGAAGAACCGGGATATAAATACCAAGAGTTATAATTGGAGTGGAGCCACCCAAAATGAATAAGGGAAAGGGCTACCCAGTATGCTGGAGTGGAGCCAACCAAAGTGAACAAGGGAAAAGGATACCCAGTACGGTGTGGTTGTAGCCGCCTGTTATGTTATCATATTGATGTATATTGCCTTCTCGCGGATGAGTTTTGTAGTCCTGCATTTTATAGCTTCCCTACTTGCGGGTTAGATCGTGTGGCTCTATTAATTGAATAGTGTTCTGAGAAGTAGTAGCCCTACACTTAGGTGCAACATCCTAAGGTAGTTCCGTCCTTGGAGGAACGTGCTTGTACGGGTGTCTTCTTGTTAACTATTTGGAGCGTAGGCCCCGAAAAAATGTCTTGCACGGGTTCAACTCCAAATGAATTATGAGATAAGACTAAGTCCCTGGGCAGTTCGCTCACTTGGAAGAGACACGATTAGTTTAGAGTTTGGGGTCCTTTGGGAATCGATGCTCTAAGCCTAGTGACCGCGGGGTGTAAGCTTGAGGCTTTATACAAGAGATATGATTGATTGATATTTGCTTACTTATTATTGTTACGAATGTTGTATCATGTCTCTTATTATTATTATTCGTACTCCTCGCGTGGTTTCGTGGGATTATTGAGAAGTTGTGTAGACATGTACGAGTTGACAGATTTCATAATGTATTATAAGCAAAATGGAAACTAATGAATAGCATGGCATTAAGAACCATAGGAAGTGAACGATGTCAGTTAAGTTAAACTCGTAATTAGATTACCATACTACGCTATGAGTTCGTGGATGCAATCCATATAAGAGATTAAGAGGCAGAGCTAGCGTTGTTGGTTCGGGTAGTTTCCGGTCCCTAAGATGGGTGTCCTATTGATTGGGTTCTATGCATGCTGTGGGTGATTTGTATTGCATTACTTCCACTATTATAAGTATAATCAATGTTTTATTACAATACACGCGCATGGTCCTTTTAATGTGTATTTTCTTAATAAAACTTATATATAGTTCCCACTGAGCCCGGATTTGGCTCATCCCGTTTTCTAAACAGTTTTGCAGGTCAAGCATCGGGGAATGGCGCTTGGTCTACGAGTCTAGAGACCTCTGATATCCAATACTATCTTTTAGGTCCTTTTCCTATAAAATAATTGATTTCGTTATTTTGTAAGAGGTCTTTTGTATAAGTTTTGAATTCAGTTTTGATATGTAAACCACCTTTGATGTAAATTCGTTAAGTGGATTTCTATATGTGGAGTGTTTTTAATGTGAAGTTGTATGTAAATGGTTTTGATTTTTTTTACAGGGCGGTTTGTTATACAAATAAACTCCACATGCCAAAATTTTCTAAAACAGGATTTTTTAAAGTTATGTTTTGATGTATTTAAAACCCGCCGTCGCGCACGACATCCATGATTAACCGGATCCCGGAGGTGAAAATCTTATAACGGGATTCGGGGCATCATAAGTTGGTATCAGAGCATAGGTCCAATTTTCTTCGTGGGGTTCATTTGTAGTTATGCATTTTGAGTAAGTGTTACGAGTAGATCCCAATTAAGTCCAGTGTTATTTTGTATTAAGGATCGCTCGATTGCGTACTAATCTTGGTTTTTTGTTTGTTGAGCGTCCAATTCCCTATAGATGTTCCACCTTAATGACATAAGTGTTGCATTTATTTTTACCATGGGTACCAATGTTAGCACCGACTCGACTTTGGGAATAGTGGAGAAGGGTATATAGCTGTTTAGACTAGCAAGTTTAAAATTATTTCCTTCGATCCTTATGCCACTAGTGTGGAGCGTGAGTCTCCCAGTCCATATATATTCCATTAGTGGGACATCCGAGCAAAGGGAGAGACGCCATCCTCACTGAGAGAGTGAGATTAATCGGATTGTAAATCGCGGGGAGCCGTTAGTCAAGTGTGATCATCGAGAGCCAGGCATGGGAACCGAGGAGGTTCCTCCACCTGTAGTCATTATTGTAGTAATTTTCTTAGATAAGAGAAGAGTTATATGATCAGAGTAGCGCATTGGAAGCGTAGTGGGACCCTTGGTCTAGATATTTATAAGAAACTCGTAAATTTGTCTCCCGGGAGTGGTTGCCTCAAGGAGAGGTTTTTCCTTTTTTCCTCATTCCATATATATGTTTACCATATTATAGCTTGTTTTATTGATGAACCATATAATAACTGTGTTGTTTCCTCGTGAATCCAATATTTTTCTTGACAATTTTGTTTTGTACCCGGGATGAGTTTTGCTATCAAAGTTAGCAATAAGCGACTGTCGACTTATATTTTAGTCAGCCGCCTGATCAACGGATGACTAACTTATAAATCAACGGTCTTTTGTCGCCAACGGAAAGTGAAATATGGCTTACTAGTGTTAGTGGCCAGTCTCATTCCTTGTATTCACCTGTATGTTCATTTGATTCCAATAGGTGAATCCCGCAATTTGTAACATTTGGGTTTGGAGTGATTGATTTAGCTTAATTGCATTTGTTTTCCCGAGTATCATTATACATGGATTATCAGGAAACTGGGTTGCGAGAGTTAACTCTTTTGGCGCGACTGTAACTTATGGATTATAAAATGTGAATGGTTGTGAATATGTTGTATGAATTTGGTTTTAAACCTTACAAAGTGTTATTAGTTCTAGATTATGAATCGGATCTATATCATTGAGGATTACTTCCTCCGAGAGGATGCTAGAGAGTTCTAGCCTCGTTGTTCTATTTTCTTATCACACGTGGGGGTTGTTCCTTTTATTTTGATGTTAGGAATGAGTTTGTTTTATTGGTGACTATTGTTCCTTCTTTAAGGAGGGGAGAACTTTTGCGAATTTAGGAATCCATATGTTCCAATGTCTCGTACTCCTCCAACTAGAATTTCGAGGACAAAATTGTTTAAGGAGTGGAGATTGTAATACCCCGTCCATTTATTTCACCATGGTTGCCTTCATTCCGTCGCTTATTTCACCTCGGGTGGTGAAATCGCAGTTTATGAAGTTTCGTAATGCTCTGGCACCTTGCACCTGTCGTATTAGTTTACTTACACTTGTGTGAGTGATTGTTTAGTGATTCGGGTGGTCCGAATTGATTTTAGGTTGTAAATGGTGAGTTTCGGTCTTACGCGATTAATGGTTTTTAGCCAACTTCGGAGCTATGTAACTTTTTCGTCTCTTATCTGATTTAGTCACCATTTGGGCTTATATTTAATTTTCATACCATTCTATAACTTTTTTATTTTGACCAAAAGCCAATTCACACTTCTCGTTGGTCAAAACTGCCTCCGAAGTAGGCCGGTTGGTATAATTTGGTCATTCGGTAGTGCTTCGGCAGACCGCTGTATTCGGAGGATTTCTGGGAATTTGTTATCCCAAATTTGGGGAGACTTCCTCTTATGAATTGTAGATATTTGAATTATCTTTTCGTGGACATAAATATCACCCCAATCCGAATTTCGAGCAAGGAGTTATGACCAAAATACCAACAGCGGTCAGTGCTGTGAAATAGGCTTTGGCTGAGAGCTCCCAAGATCGATCTTGGAGCCCTGGAGATGAATTTTCTAGAGTTTTAACTCAATTTTTATACACCCAAACCATAGGATGAAACATCCTAAGGTAGTTCCGTCCTTGGAGGAACGTGCTTGTACGGGTGTTTGTTAAATATTTGGAGCGTAGTCCCCGGGAAAATGTCTTGCGTGGTTCAACTCCAAATGAATTATGAGATAAGAACAAGTCCTTGGGCAGTTCACTCACTTGTAGGAGACACGATTAGTTTAGAGTTTGGGGTCCTTTGGGAACCGATGCTTTAAGCCTAGTGATCGCGGGGTGTAAGCTTGAGGCTTGATACAAGATATATTATTGATTGATATTTGCTTACTTATTGTTGTTATGAATGTTGTATCATATCTCTTGTTATTATTATTCGTACTCCTCGCGTGGTTTCGTGGGATTATTGAGAAGTTGCGTAGATATGCACGAGTTGACAGATTTCATAATATATTATAAGCAAAGTGGAAAGTAATGCATAGCACGGCATAAAGAACCATAGGAAGCGAATGATGTCAGTTAAGTTAAACTCGTAATTAGATTACCACACTACGCTATGAGTTCATGGATGTAATCCATATAAGAGATTAAGAGGCAGAGCTAGTGTCATTGGTTCGGGTAGTTTCCTGTCCCTAAGATGGGTGTCCTATTGATTGGGTTCTATGCATGCTGTGGGTAATTTGTATTGCATTACTTCCACTATTATAAGTATAATCAATGTTTTGTTACAATACACGCGCATGGTCCTTTTAATGTGTATTTTCTTAATAAAACTTATATATAGTTCCCACTGAGCCCGGATTTGGCTCATCCCATTTTCTAAACAGTTTTGCAGGTCAAGCATCGTGGAATGGCGCTTGGTCTACGAGTCTAGAGACCTCTGATGTCCAATACTATCTTTTAGGTCCTTTATGAAAAGGACCTTGTTGTATAAAATAATTGATTTCTTTATTTTGTAAAAGGTATTTTGTATAAGTTTTGAATTCAGTTTTGATATGTAAACCACCTTTGATGTAAACTCGTTAAGTGGATTTCTATATGTGGAGTGTTTTTAATGTGAACTTGTATGTAAATGGTTTTGATTTTTTTTACAGGGCGGTTTGTTATACAAATAAACTCCACATGCCAAAAAATTTTGAAACATGATTTCTTAAAGTTGCGTTTTGATGTATTTAAAACCCACCGTCGCGCACAGCATCCGTGATTAACCGGATCCTAGAGGTGAAAATCTCATAACGGGATTCGAGACGTCACACCAAGGGATATAACTACTATAGGCACTTACGAGTTATCGGAATCATTAAGGAGGTCTACGCATCATTTACATCGAATCAAGACTTTTAAGATGGGGTATAAACATATGCATGACCAAACTTGGCTATTCTCATTAACCCTAAACTGGAAACTAAGAAAATTTCCTCACTTACAAAATGGAGGTAGTCGTTCGACATAGGCGGTCTCCCAGACAAGGTAATTTCTAAAGGAATATGAGAGTTCACTCATATTATAATAGTCAGATTATAGATGATCCTTATGTTCTCTCTCTCGTAACTAGACTTACAAGCTCTTGCACGATCGTACAAATAAAGAGAAGAATGAACAACCATATACTAGATTCACCCCTCAGGAGAATAGTAGAAAAAGCAATGGGGTAAACGCGAGGAATGGGACTTTAGCACCCACTCCGATATGAGTATGCCACGTTCTAGCCTCAGCCAGCAATAGTGGATTGATGATTTATAAGATAGTCAACCGTTGGCCGGCGGATGACTATAACATAATCCATCAGTCACCTTTTACTCACTTAATGGCATAACTAATCCCGAGTACAAAATATGTAGGTACAACAAGTGATATAAGAGCCAATGACTGAAATAATTTGCGAAAGAGGCCAAAAGGATTGAACTAGAACTTTGTGAGTGGATGTAGCCAAGGAAAGCTAACATTTCCTTTCACAACTTTCCCATTTTCCAAATATCCCGACGGTAGAATCCTATTGCACCAGAGCGTATCAACTTTTCGAGGGACACCACAACCGTTCACACCACTAATCTAGGATCTACACTTGAATCTCGCGAGTAAACATCAAACCTATAGCTTTGATAGCAACTTGTGACGCCCCAAAATCCCGTTTAGAGGATTATAGCTCCAGGACTTGGTTAGCCACAGAGTCGTACGTGACAACAGGTATTAAGTAAAAAAAAAATAACTCATATAAAGGAAGATTTCGTACAAAATCATATTTTTAGAAAATTTTGGCATGTGGAGTAGTCAATACAATGAAAACTTTTCGTGCCATGCATATATATAATGACCCATCCCCAAAGTATAAGAAAGGCAATGCATATATATATATACATTTCATCATACTGTATATGCCACAACACCGCGACTAGATCTATCACATCAATTATATATATAAACGTCACGTAGCCACCAAGGCTATACGCTACATGTGATAACTAAATCTGTATTTGGTTTTAACAGTGTGGTGAGCCGATAATAAATCCTAACAATATCTAAAAAAATGATAAACTTATCAAAAATAAGGAAATTATAAGAATATAGAATTCAACATAATATGAAAATACAATGTCTTGGCTATCCAAGGCACCAATTATCTTACATTGGGAGTTTAACTCATATCAAAGGCAACCGAAAGGGCTACAACCCAATGCGTTAACGGCTACTACCACTAACAAGAGGCTACAACCTTATCTCATCAAGAGGGATACAACCCTTGTCTACTACCGGTACTTCGAGCTCCAACCCGATAATCTAAATAAGCAGCTACAACTGCAGCGGCTCCAACCCATATTCATAAGCAAGGCTACAACCTTGCAACACTCACCTATGTAGATAGTTGCGCCAATGAAAGCAATACCATAAACAACAATAGACATATATATATACAAAAATCACAAGTAGCTAACATAATCATTGAGTTCCAAGGCAATTTATAATGCATTTCCATCATCTCAAGGTACAAAAACCATCAATCACTTTACCAATTAAGTATATCAATAGTTCATAACAATATTGTCTATACATATGACATTTGTATCCTAAAATATATGTGTATGATTCATATATATACATCTTTAACTGGTATATCTTCATACTCGTGTATAAGCATGTATATACCATAGGTAATGTGGTGGTATTGTTGATGTACTTAGGTTAGGTTCGCCTGGTCCGTAACTTAGTGGCCAAATCAAGAATATTTGGAGTATCGGAGGTTTAATAAACTTTCCGTCAATTTGGCTCCAAGCCAAGTATGACATAATCATTATAATACATAAGTTCTATATAAACCTCCTCTTAAGTTTCTAATACCTTGTTTACTCAAAACATGATCATAATACTTCCCAGCATAGTTGCGGACTGGCGCGCTAATTCATAAATTTCATAAATGATGAATCAAAAGCTCAAGTACAACAACAATACCACAAATGTGAGCAAACAAGTCCAAAACATGCTTATATGTCGAGTGTAACATTATATGCACGCGTATCACGGAGTACTGTTCACAATCATACCCGTATATAAAGGGTTTTATACTAATATTTTGAAAACAAAAGTAGAAATTGGGGTTTCTTTTATAATCCATTATTTATAGTTATAATAAGACTAAATCAATCAATTAATCATGAAAGATCATTCCCAAAACCCCATCAATATGCATATGTTAGAATTTTATACAAAACACTCAATTTTGCTTGGATTAGAGCTAAATAAGTTGCAATAACTTGAAAATAGGTTCAAATACTATTGTTGCCACCTTTATAGGGTTAATCCCTCGAAGAATCGCAGCTGAATCGAGCAGGATCGAGTGAATCTTGAGCTTCCCCAAACCTTAGCCATGGAGGGAGGTGAAAATGATAAAGAAGAAGATGAATAGTGTTGGGGAATGGTTGATTAAGGAGGATCTTGGGAGGTGAAAATGATAAAGAAGAAGATGAATAGTGTTATGGAAAACAGCATGTTGTTCGCTTCAACTGTTGCGTTGACCTTGAAGATGCAAGAATTTGGACTCGGGCCAAACACGAAAGTTGTAGATAATTAAATTACCTTTCCAGTGGCATAAATAGGGGTCCATTTGGACATCGGACGAAAAAGTTATTCCCCAAAAACCACTATTGTGTTGAAATTGTAACGAAATTACGATAGGGCTAGATTTGCGATAATTCTTCCAAACTCAATGAAATAGTTTGGCAAGGCATTGGGACATACAAGAGGGATATAATGAGGTGTAAATAACTACAAAATAGTCCACAATACAATAGCTAAGATTTCAAATTGAACAAATGGAATTCGAACTCTGAAATGTCCAATTCTTGCCGTTAGCACGCCAAACATTGCTACGGCTACTTGAAGTGTATTTTGAGCCTACATGCGTGTGTAATAGACTAACATGACTTGCAAGAAGTGTCTGAATCATCAAAAAGTGCTCAGATTAAAAAATGACCACCTCACATCAGAATTTGACTTAAACGCGATTAAAAAACGCAATTAGCATTGAATTAACGAACAGGGTATTACATTTTTCCATCACTTATGACTAGACATCATAGTCTGTATCTCTGCGTTAGAGGCCTCTTTAGATTTAACAATATTGGAGTTTGAAGTATGTTGATGACGTAACATTTATCGAATTAGGTTATATGGTGAGAGTCTAGGGTTTTTATGAGAATTTTTTTATTGGTTGGTGAATAGTAACGCCTGTGAATTGTGATATTGATGCAATTAATGAACTAAAATAGAAAATTAACCAATCAATCACAGCATATGGGTTTTTTTACGTGGTAAACTCTCAACGTGAAAGAAACATCCACAGAAGCACCTTACCTCAGAACAAATCCACTATTTAAAACGTTTTTACAAGAGTTTTACACGGACAAAAGGAATACAACGACCCTAATGCACATCCCATTCAATCCCAAGGGTACACACTTCCCTCACCAAGTCGACTCAATAAAACTCACAAACCAAACAAACAACAGTAGACTTTCCAAGATAACCTCAACAATAATCAATCAACAATAAGCTCAGTCAAGAAAAATTCCATAAGTTCCAGATTTGAAAGAGTGTTTAACAATTTGTTACAAAAACCTTTTTTTAAAAATTCTTAAGCCACAAGACTAGCAAGAACACAATAGAGCATCAATCTGATTTTCACGACAAATAACCAAATTATATAGACAGCAAAATCAACAAAAACACAGTTATAAAATAGGTACAATAGTTGCAGCAACATATTCAATATAGACAGCAGTAACACCAAAACCGAATTTGATTTCTCACAGCAAAAATAACAAACAAAATCAGGTTTATTTCAATCTTTTCGCTGCAACAAATAGCAGTAATAATACACTACAGATCAGATTCAAATAGCACCAAATTCGCAGCAGTTAATTATCAATTAGGATCAGATTTTTAATAACAAATTAAAACATATTCAGCACTGTTATTCTCAAGATTTAAGCCAAAATTTTCCAGCTATTTCACAGCAATGATAATCAATAGTAATAGCAAGAGAAATATTCAATAATAGCAAGAACAAATTTCTAGTACAAAACAAGAATAGATCTCAAAAAATAAGAACAAAGAGATATGAATCTTAGAAGGATAGTACCTGATTTAAGAAAAGAAATAATAGCAAAAACATATCTAAATCAATATAGCACAACCGAGCACCACCACACCGAGTACACCACACAGCCTCGGTAGATCCAAACAGAAAAAAATACCATAGCAATTCTAAAAATCGTGCACCAGCATCTTCTAAAATGCACAACACCTTCAAATCTTTAATTTCGAAAAATCCAAAATATCGAGAGCTTCAACTTGAAACCCAATCGGAAAATACCAAACCACTTTCTCAAGATAAAAGATGAAATATTCAAAATAAGATCCACTCTAATCTCTAGAATTATACACAAATACACCTAAAGAACTTTGGTTCTTGAAAGATTCTAGAGAGAGAAACGAATGAGAGAGGGAGATAAACTAATTCTAGGGCTCGTGTGGTTTTTTTTTTTTTGTGGCTGCTGCTTGTTCTTTTCTTAGGGAAAATGAGAAAGAATGAGATGTTTATATATGTCTAAAAGAAGGGCCAAGATCACTTTAATCAAATAGCCACAATAAAAGGAGAAAAGAAATATATATATATATATGTAAAGCATGTGTATGTCGGTGCTTTCTAAAAAGGAGAAAGTAAATAAAGGATGTGGAACACATTTAAAAACATAAAGGCAAAAACCATAATAATAAAAGCACATTTAATCAAACACATCAATTAAAGATTTTAAAATTCATTTTTTAAAAAAATTCTTGAACTTATGTAAAATGTATACCTAAATTTTAGCTCCGCAATTCACTTGCTTGGATACGGCTTCGATGCTCAAAAATAAAACCGAGACTACTGAGGGTGTGCAATTCTAAGCACGAAAAAAGGACTATTTTTTGACTCGAAATGCTCCAAACATTGTAGCCGAAGAATGGCACTTACATCATCAAACTAATATAGAAATAATCTAAAATAGCTGGACAATAACATCTATAGGCACTCTCCTTGCATCACATAGTAAGCTTTTGCCATAACAAAATATGGGAAAATGTTATCCTAACTAAGTATAAATTTTCCCCATCAAACTTTTATTTGGGCCTTTTTTTATGGGTGGTGTTATTTACACCCCTTAAATTTGTCACAAACACCCTACTCCAAAATTTAACTAAAAATACATTTTAACACCACTTTATTTGTCACAAACACCCCCCTCCATTGCCTGATGTTAAGTGAGTGCTTAGCAACACACTCTCCTCGTGTAAGGCGAGTTTATGTAAGTGCACTCACATCTCATTAGGCGAGTCTTATTTGAAAAACACTCCAGTAATACATTATCTGATATTAGACGAGCTATTACAAACAAACTCTCATCAAGTAAGGCGAGTGTGTGCATCTACACTCATCTCTCTTTGGCGAGTCTTAGGGGTGTTAGTGATTAGAAATTTACCTTTGGGGCTGTTTGTAACAAGTGGAGGGTTTGTGACAAATTTGGTGAGTGTAAATAACGACGCCATTTTTTATTGAGTTATATGTTACTTCATAATGTTATAAACCAAACAGTTGGCACATATATAGAATGTTATATCTACCATAGGTTGGGGCCTTAGGCGATCGCCTGGGCCACCTATAGTCGGGTCACGCCCGATAATGACGAAGGCAACAGATCTTTTATACTTATAATTCAGATTATAGATTATTCATAAAACAATCTTTTTGTAAGTACTAATTTGTCGCTAAGTTGATACTCCCTTCCCCTAATGACCCAAACAAAGCTTAGTCCTTACAAAACTTTTAATGAGACCATTTTTAATAATTAGTTTACTGTTTGTACAATAATTTTTTATGACCATCAACTACTCAAATGAGTTCCATTTTCCATCTTCATTTCTCAATAGAACAACCAAAAATCATGAGAAAACAAAAAAGATAATTAAAATTCCATTTGCTGATTTTTACGGCATTCTCTTTTGGTTAAAAGGAGCAGTAGTTAGTCATATGTTTAAATATGTATGTATTCTATCAAGATTGAAACCATATAGTCATAAACAAGCAATAATGTCCAGGATCTCCAACCATAGTTATATTCGATCACGGGCAAGAACATGCGTCAAAGGGAAATATAGTCATTACTTAGGAAAACAAACAACCTAAAGCAACCCAATTTAATTCATATATATACGAAACCAAGACAGGCTATAATCAAAGACTCATGAATAATAATCAAAACTACTTTATATTCTAACTTTCTGAATCCAATTGAGCAACTTATAATTAATAGAAAACAACAAGAAAGGGTTTAAAATGAACACATTAAATAAACCCCAGATTTAGAATATTGTTCTATTCAATATTTTGTAATGAAAAAAATTGAAAAGAAGTTACAATATTGAACAACTTTTGTCTATCAAAACTCAGAATAGTAATTTACTTCAACTTTAGCAAAAAACCATAGGTGATCCAGTGACTGTTTTCCCCACAAGCAGGGATGGGTTATAGCGGGTCTTCGTGTGTGCGTGTCAGTAATTAAGCAACTCAAAAGTAACACATTAATCAACCCGAAGAAATATACATTACATATCATCAGGAATGGTTACGGTATGTGGCTCGTTGTTAACCTCACACATGTATTTCAAATGAATACTTTTTATATTATATTTTCTTTTTCTAGTTGAATAACCTTTTTATATGTAGATTGCAATATCTGTTAACTTTTGGATATAAAGGCTCGATATCATACCTTTGGATCAGAAGCCACATCCTTTTTGATACTCGAAAAAGACTCAGTATCATGTTCCTCAAAATCCAGATGGCTTTCCCCTGACTCATTTATAATCCTCCACAAACTTGCAAGAACATCATCAGGCTACCAAATCAGAACATAGTTAATTATTCTCCATTGATCACTTTTCATTCATTTGATTGAAGGGAATCCGCCAAGATTAAAAACCGACATATGTGTATGGGGTTGGGTTGGGGGGGCGGGAAGCGGGGACATAGGGGCCTGGGGTGGTGATCACACAAACTACTGGTGAAACCATGAACAGTGATAGTATGTGGTTTGTCGTCAACTCTTGCATGTATTTATTGTTACAGTTTTCTTCAAGTTGAATGACCTTTATATTCATACATTGCAACATCCGTTAACTTTTGGATAAGAAATTTGAAAAATCATACTTCTGGCTCAAATTTCCCAGCTTCCTCAGCATCCTACATTTCCAGAAATTCCATCCACCCCCACACACATTCAGGAGTATCATCAGACTTCCAGATCAGAACAAAGTACATTATTCTCCTTCAAACACTTTTCATGCGTTTGACTGAAGGGCATCCATCCAAATTAACAAACCGATGCATCTGTGTGTGTGTGTTACAGAGGTCCGGAGGGGGGGCTGGGAATGTAGATCCCACAAACTATTGGCAGGGCCCTTCTGTTATCGGTTCCCACACATTAACCGGCAATAATTTGAGTAAACACACTATATCTATATGTTTTTTCGCTGTGTTTTTTATTCTTGAACTTCATCTCATGGACCCAATAGGACCATCAGGATTGAAAGAAATGTATGCAATTACTTCATCTTCAGCTTTAGTGAAACTCCCTAAATGATTCAATGACTTTTTTCCCATAAGCAAGGATGGGTAATAGTGGTTATCATTATGTGCTTACCATTTTAAGCAAATTTTGCAGCAAATAAATGAGAGAGAAAAAACTTAAAATTTCACTAGAACCGGCTTTATTGCTTTCTAAGTTCTCATCTACATCTTTAATTTCCAGGCAGCCAAAATTCAGTGCTTTCTCCTCCTGACATATATAATTGTCAATCAATAGCTTGAATGTAAATAGGATCATATTGGCACGTTACAATCATTTTGGCAAAAGAGAGCTTGCAATCCAGGCCATATAAAACTCGTAGCTCATTATCCATGATGATAAAAACATTAAGGGTGTGCAGGATTACACCTATATTCCACGGAAAATTCCCAAGACTCCATATTCACCTTTTTCTGGTGTTTGGTTGCCTAAATTTCCAATGGTACAACTTTTTCAGAGCAATTTTGTTTCTCTTTTCCATTTGTCTTCCAAGGAACCCAATTGTTTCCAGCGTAAACCGAAACCGGGCAGTCGGGCACACCTTAAGGGAATGAATTGAGAAAATTTGGTACGGTGAATTTGATTGATTAACCTGATAAAAAAAATTCGATTCCTTGGATGGATTCAATGGATACAAGAAAAAAACATAGGTTAAAACAAGTTGTAGGCATGAAAAGGATTTCTTGGAAACTTAATGCCACCAAACACCATAAAGATGGACAATTTGAAACTTTGTGCTTTTCCCAAGGAAACGAAGTGCAATGGAAACACTCTTACAACTTTCTAAAGAAGTATATAATTATTTGGTATTGTTTGTAGGTGTCAAGTCTATGCACATCTAACAAGTCCTCAGCATGGAGTTAACCGCCTGAAAGGTCAATAATAACTGATAAGTTAACGATGAAACAAAATCTGCAAATATTAACTCATAAGTAACACTGAATACAATTTTCCAGCCTGTGAGGAGAGTAGCGTTGGATTTCGCAGAGTGTACATGCCATTTTAGTGGGCTATCTTAAATGGAATCTAAAGCTCAATAACAACAGACTCTTAGTCCACTAGTTACTAACTCTTAATTAGACTATATATATATATATATATATATCTTAAATGCTACTCTTATCAAGCAAAATATGATAACTACTACAGCAAATACTCTTAATAGATTAATAAAGTAAAGAGCAAATCGGATAACATCGTCATTCTTTAGTTACTCGATATGAATTCCATTTTCATCCTTAGTTATTTACATAGATTAACAAATAAAAAGGAATGAAGTTCAAATGAAAGAGATGCTTTGTAACTGAGTTGAGAACTTCAGTTTCTTAAATAAATAAATAAATAAATAAAAATAAGTCCGAAACAAAGACTGCACAAAACTTTAAACATAAAGTTTGAAATATATCCCCTTTTGCTTACAATAGACTGCCATATTTTATTTTATATTCCCCTTTTCTAAAGGGTGAATTGCATAGCAATTGCATAGCTATGGTCCCCGCAAGAACACCAAATCTAATACAGCATAAAAGCATATTGTAGAAGCAATTAAGAATCCTAAATAAAGAAGGTAAATAAAAAATGCAAATGATCACTTATCTTTTTGTTTCTTTCAAATTGTGCTACCATTTAATGCGGAGTATATTCGCTACAATCATTTGGATGAGGAGTACTGGCAGTCTAGGCCATCTAAAACTTGTACACTCAATTTCCATGATGCTCTGAAAACATTGAGGGTTGCATTTGATTACACCTGTATTCCATAGAAAACACCCAATAATTTACATTTTCACCTTATGTGGTGTTTGATTGCTTAAATTTCCCAAGGAATAAATTCTAATGATATTCTTCCCCTTTTCTATCGAATCCAAAACCCAATCTTCAAGTGCTACTTCTCTTTTTCCATGTAAAACAATTTCAAGGAACTCAATTCTTTGGACCGAGAATAAACCATAAACAAGCGCACCTTAATGGAATTAAGAAATGAAATGGGGATGAAATAAGGTGCATTTGATTGGTTAACATCAGAAATAACTGAATTCCATGGAATTGTTATATATCAAAAAAGACTTCATGAAAAACCGAAGTTCAGGGCGAGTGGTTTATAGACGCAACAGGATATAAAATAATTAGGTTACAACAGCTGGGACCAAGGAAGAATGTTTCCTCTAAAACTAATGCAATCAAACACAACTAAAGATGGAAAATAAGGGATATTGGGCATTTCTCATGGAGATGCAGTACATCCACACACACTCTTAGAGCTTTCTAAACAAGCATATAATTGCTTTTCTAGCAATTGTAGGTGTCAAGTCAATGTGCATGTAACAAGTCTTTGGCACAAAAATAACTGCCAGAAAATGTCAGTAACATTTCATGAGTTAATAGTAGAAAGCATCTACAAAGTTCACCATATAACCGGAAAATATATATGTGCATATAATGACCAAGGCGACGGCTTTTAAATACAAACACAAGAAATGAGTTAAACTAAACATATTAAATCAACCCAAATTCAGAATTTTGCCCAACTCAATGTAGAAAAAATATAATAAATGAAAGGATGTAATAATAATGAACATTGTTCGTCAACATTTAAAGCAAATTACACAACAAATATATGAGAGAAAAAACTTGCTGTTCCACTAGGACCGGCTTTATTGCTTTCTGATTCATCTGCCAATTCAGTTTCCAAGCAGTCATAATTTTGTTCTTTCTCCTCCTAATGTGACAAGAACAAGGAGCCAAGTGAAGAAAACTTGTTAGTGTGAAACTTGACTTTTTTCCCTATTAGTGCATATATTGGCACATTACAATCATTTTGTGGCAAAAGAAAGCTTAAAGTTTGGGCCATTTGAAACTTGTAGCTCATTAGCTCTGATGCTAACAACATTAAGGGTGTGCTGGATTAGACCTGTATTCCATAGAAAATGCCCAAGACACCATACTCATATGGTACATCTTTTGTGTCGTTTGATTGCATAAATCACCCATGGTACAGCTATTTCTTCAACAATTATTTCTCTTTTCCATCGAATTGAAAAACCATCTTTCCCGTTAGTTTTTGTTTTTACTTTGTAAAAGAATTGCAAGGAACTCAATTTTTTTTGGTGTAAGGCAAGACTAGGCACACCTTAGGGGAATGAATTGCAAAAATGGGGCAAGGTGAATTCGACACGTTAATGTGATAAAGAATTAAATTCCCTGCATGGATTTCGTCGATATGGGAAAATAAACTTTGGCTAAATCAAATTGCAGCATGAAACTAAATTCTTGGAAGTTTAATGCAATCAGGCACCAATAAGGATGAACCACGTGGAACTCTGGGCTTTCCCCGAGGAAAAGAAGTGCAATGAAAGACACTCTTAGATCCTTCTAAAGAAGTATAGTATTCTTTAGTTACGTTTGCAGGTGTCTGCAGGAAGATGACTACAATATTTGATGAGTTTAAGATAAGAATCTACAAATATTAACTCATAAGTAACTGACGCGCGTGAAATAGTGCAAACAAATACACCCAAATGTAGGCGGCCAAGTTGTAAAATAAACTTCTGGAAGTCCGAGTGTCGAACCACATGGAGGGGACTGAAGCTTTGTAGGTCACGTGTTTATATAATAATGATTGAAAGATTAAAATTGTTATTAATTGTTTTGTTGAAAATATGTGAAATAAAATTAAAATATGAGAATATTCTTGTATTAAAAGAAAGCAAAGGCTTTAGGGGTTTATTTGTTGTTTAATGGTAACCATGGTTTATGAATCCAATTCGGCTCATTCATTTATTTTTAGTGTGACCTTTATTTGCTTGTCAAGAAGAGGCTTAGACGTTTGCGGTAAAAGATTTCGAGGAAATACAGCCAATCCAACTCTACTAGGCCATCAAATGAGGAAAGACAAATATCACATTAAAATAATGAATAAGTAATTATAAAGTTCTCAAATTTAGGCACAAAGTGTATTTAAGTGTTGTAGGTGACAAGGAAAAATAAAACTTTACTATACACTTAACCACAAGATGTGACCATTTTTGGAATACTCATTTCTAATTTTATATGAATAGCATAGCCATCCATTTATAATGGTGGTTGTTGAATAATATATGCTTAACTTTGAAGTATTTTGTTTGTATATCAATGATACAATTTGCACTCATCATACAAGGCATGAAGATACTAAGTATCATTTATATACTAAACATATCCATTAATTACTAAAGAATTCCTTATACTTGGCATAAGGAAGTAAAGGAAATTTAAATGGAAGTTTCATATTCTTCGTCGTGCTTAAAACCATTCAGAAGTATGAAACATAATTAATAGATGATAAGCATAATTATTTAATAACACTAGGCACAGAGCTTTTCAAGAATTAGAAACTTAACCATACTTCCCTTCACAACAAACTCACCCCCAGCCTTAGCTAGGCGATTCACCCCTCCATGGATGATAAATACATATTAAACATGGAGTAGAATCAAAAGAACACTTGTATTGAAAGATATGGAATGAGTATTACAAGTGAATGGAAAATACAAAAAGAAAAAGAAGAAGAATATATCACTCTATTTCTTTCTCTTGATTCTCTCTCAATTACAAGAAATTATTCTATTACTAAAAGTTGTTTTTTCAAATGCTTGGCCCTTGCTCTCTATTTATAGATGTACATGGTGGGAGTAGGTGGAGGGCAAGTGGACAAGTTATTGTTGATGCATTGAATGTAGGTGTTACAGCTTTAGCAAATGGAGGTTAGAAGACAAGTTTGACAACCAATTTAAAATATCTCCAAAGTTGCAAAACCACCATAATATGATCGATCTTACTATGGGCATTTTCTGTTTTGGACTTCAGCTGAAATAATTTTGTTGATAAGGTGAAGGAGTAGGATCGATCTGGACTTCAGCTAAAATAATTTTGTTGATAAGGTGAAGGAATAGGATCGATCTTACTAGTAAGATCGATTTTACCCAGGGAATTTCTTGCACTGGAACAAAGCAGGTATCACATAGTTTGCAAATAGGCCAGAGTGGGATTGATCTTACTAGTAAGATCGATCTTACTCAAGGTCTGTTTCTTCCTGGTTTCTGCAAAACTTTGGTAATGAGGGAATGGAAGCTAGTAAGATCGATTCTACTACTTCAGAAAGTTGCTAGTTTTCATCTTCTTTCCTTGAATGCTTTCGTTTGTGATCCAAGATCCTTTTTTGTGTATTTTCATCATCAACAATTGCTTGCAAAATATATATTAGTACACTATTTTGCTATGAACCAATAAGTTGTAATTCGAGGTTTATTTTAGTGTGTTTAGCCAAATAAACTCAATATAATGCTTGCATAAGCGCATTTACACAATCATTATAATGTGCTTATCACACCCTCCAACTTACTACTTGCTAGTCCCTTAGCAAGTCTAAACAACATTCAATCCAAAAGAGTGCATCATGCCTTTTTTAAAACCTCAAAGTTCCCAAAGAGGACGAGTGGCATTCTGGTGAAAGTTTACAGAAATGATACCTACAAACATTCAAATCATGATATTGCCCAAGATTTATGTTTAGGTTCAATTCTATTGTGCCGGGAATGATTTGGGATTTCGAACGCCTCTTTAGAATGTATGGCAAATGCATGAAATCTCAACGTATCTATGTAGACTTAGGAATGAGTTCCAGATGTTGTCTTTCCTACGTGTGTGCGATTTTGGTTTAAAAGAACTTTTTAATACGTGAAGAATGAGTTTTTATTTTCCTTTTCAAAGAAGAGAACTTTTCAAATGAAGGTTCAGTCCTACTTATACAACATCTTCACTTATAATTATTTCTTGGATTTTTAATGAGAAAATAGAGGCACTGTGATGCCCCGAATCCCGTTAAGAGGATTAGACCTCCGAGATCCGGTTAATCACGGGTGCCGTCACTCACAACGGTGAGTGAAGTGTAAAATTTGCAATTTATGAAAACATTTTTCAAAAGTTACTCATTTAGAAGATGGTATGAGTAAATTACTTTTCTAAAATAAATAAATAAATAAGTAAATAACGTCAACACGTATTTGAAGTCCATCCACTGGAAATAAAGTCAAATAAATACTTCACCATTATACAAAGGTTCCTCAATTTAAAGTTTAAATAGTGCAATAGGGTTTACAATGCTTATACGAAACTCAAAAGAGAAAATTACAAAAATGCTAAATCATCCCTCTGTGGAAGACTAATGTGAATCCAAGGTTATCAGAGGCGTCTAGACTTCGACATAACGTGCCCACCCAAAGTTGTACCTGTAAAACTGGTTTGAAAAATGGGAGGGAGCCGAACATGGGCTTAGTGGGAACTATAAGGTTTTTATTATATCAAGAAGGTGCAATAAACTTTAAACTAATGCCATGTAGTCACATGATCCCGTTTCCCCAAATATAAATTCTGAAATCATGCAAAGTATAAAATACACAATCATTATCGAAAGTATAATGTGTTGGCAACTATAATGGCTCCAATTATCCTACGCCAGGTCTCATCTCAAAGGCAATAGAAAAGGGCTACAACCCTTTACTCACAATGGGCTATAACCCAATGCAATAGTGGCTACAACTACTAATAAGAGGCTACGACCTCATCTCATTAAGAGGGCTACAACTCTCGTCTAGTACTGGTACTTTGGGCTCCAACCCGATAATCTAAGTGGCTACAACTGCAAATGGGCTCCAACCCAATAATCTAAGGAGGGCTTTAACCCTCCAAGTAAGGCTCTAACCTTACAATTATCACCTACGTAGATAATTGAGCCAAAGCATTGAAACAATGAAATAACAATAAAAACATAAAGGGCTAACACATCAAATAATACTAATCCAATGCTATATTGATTAAATATAGCTCCGTCTATATAACGTAGCTCAACAAAGTAAAATCCTATATGTGGTGATGTGTTTGTTGTACGTTTACCAATTGTGTATTATTATAAATCTCTCGTTAACAAGTCTTGTGAAATACAATGATATCTCAAGTGTCTACAATATCCCCGCTAAGCATAATAAATATAATCCTTAAGGTTTAGTTTCATTTTTTTGAAACTGACTCGAGGAAAACTTGCCAAGCATTTGGCATGATCCATGTTAAATAGAATAACACTTGGACATCATAAAAGTACACCAATATTGTGAAATCTTATGTTAATCCCACCACCAATACAATTGAAGACAAATTCTTATAAACTTTTAAGAATGTAGTCGAATAGGTGGGTTTTTACCACTAAACCAAAAGTATCCAAAAATTGGCATATGTACCCTAACAATCACCAACCCACATATTTCATGAGCTAATACAAGTATTAAGATAATCATAATGCCATTCTCAAGGCATATACAATTTATAGTTTAACACATTTGAGTATAAGTGGGTTAATAGGGAAAATTGAGGATAATATGTGAACATATGAAGTCTCTTGTATTTTTATTAAATTAACCCACTAGAGGACTAAAAATAACTATTATAGGAAGATATTACATTAATATCCTTACCATATGAGTTATACCAAAAACTAGGATTCATAGCTAGAAAATTGGGGGCATTTTTCCAAATCTCAAATTAGGTTTGTATAAAGAGAAATGATTATTGTAATAGCTCAATATCCACATAAATAACAATAATAAATTTAAGTTAAATAACACCCAAACCCAATGCATGCATCAAAACCTTAGGCTTTTAAGAAAAAACCCTAATCTTGTTGAAAACACTACATACATCACACTATAAGTTTAAAATAGGTTTTATACTATTGTTCCCACCTGGATTTAAGCTTGATCTTTCAATATTAAGTGTTGATTCAAGCCAAACTGGAGTAGCCACGAATTTTCCCCAAAGCTCTAAACCCTAACTTTGGTGGAGATGAAGAAATAAAGATGATGATGATTTGAGCTCTTAATCTTGAACCACATGAAGAACTTACCTATGATCCTTCAAAATCCTTTTTTAATTGAGCTCTCATCTCTCTCGACCTCCCTTAGGTGTATGGTGCTGGAAAATGAAGGTTTGGGGGTGATAAAAGAGCAAAATATCAGGACAAAATTGGTCAAACCCGACTCCAGGGCACCAAGATCAATCTTAGGGGGTCCAAGATCGATCTTGAGAGCTCTTAGCCAAGATTTTCACCGTCCACGATAGTCCAAGATCGATCTTGGGAAGGCCAAGATCTATCTTGAAACAACTGCACTAAGTTTTTCACCCTCCCAACGGATCTGATTCAAAAGTATACTCAAAGTGTTCATCTACCAATGACTCTATCATGTTAATGTTTTCATTTTCATCTTCAAAATCACTTGCTTGCTTGCTTAGTGAAAATACATTCAGCTCAAGAGTCATATTTCTAAATGTTAATTTAACAATACCATTTTTATAATTGATCATCGCATTTGATGTTGCAAGAAATGGTCTGCCTAAAATAACCGGGATTTGATTAACGCGGTTCATAACAAGTTGTGTATCAATGACAATAAAATCAATTAGGAAGAAGAACTTATTAACCTGCACAAGCTTGGAACTTTAACAGACTTATCCATTAATTGAATTGTAATTTTTGTAGGCTTTAACTCTCCCAAACCTAATTGTTTATAAACTGAAAATGGAAGAACATTCACACTTGCTCCTAAATCAAGCAAAGCTCATTCAATTTGACAGTTTTCTATCATACATGAAATTATTGGACAACCAGGGTCTTTGTATTTAGGAATTCTTCTATTTTGTAAAATTGAGCTTACTTGTTTCGCCATAAAAGCTTTCTTTTTAACATTCAGCCTTCTTTTTGTAGTACACATGTCTTTCAAGAATTTTCCATAAGAAGGGATTTATTTGACCGCGTCGAGCAAGGGAATGTTGATTTTTACTTACTTAAAAACTTTCAAAATTTCAGTATTTTGATTAGGTTTTAAGGATTATTGTAGCCTTTGAGGAAAAGGAATTTTCACATTTTCTTTGATTTTTTCAATAACTTCTTTCTCCTTTACTTCCTCATCATTCTTTTCGACTCCTTCATCTACCACCTCAGTTTCTTTTGATTGAACTACTTGCTTTAGCTTTTGGGCTTTAGGATAAATAGTTTTATCAATAATTTTTCCACCTCAAAGAGTGGTGATAGATTTTACCTGCTCCAATGTATCTTGGGAAGTAGTTCTTTCTTCAATCATCATTGTTTGCCCATTAGGATTCGCAAGAGGTTGGGCGGGAAATTTGCCCCTCTCTTGGTTTGAAAAATTGGGAGCCATTTTAGATAAAAAAAAATTCTCATATCGTTCATGGAACGATCATTGCTTTGGAAGTATTGTTCACACTTTTGAACATGTTGATCAAATTTTTGAAAATTTTGATCATATTTTTGTATAAATTGAGTAAGCATTTCTTTCAAATTTCTTTTTGGTGGGGGAACATATGATGATTGAGGTTTTTGAAAATTCAGAGGTTGATTAGTTTGAGTGTTTGAATTACCCCAACGGAAATTAGGGTGATGTTGTGATAAATTTTAATACTCGCAAGCGCACGAATCAATTTATAATATAGCGTATAAGCGAGGTCGATCCCACAGATACTCACACAATATGTTTAAATTTTGTCTTGTTAATTTTTTATTAATTCCTAATATAGCTAAGAGTAATTGATGAGAATCAACTAATTAAATAAAACAAATAAAATAAAATAAAGTAGAGCAAGTAAATTAAATTAAATAATACGGAGCAAGATAATAGAATTAATGAATTAATTGACTAAGGTTTTGGAGTCATATATTTAATATGATCTTCCTAAGTATTCATGCGCATAAACTCTACTCTTATCTCGCACTAATTTAGTCTCTCGACTCTATTAGATGCGGAAAATAAAATCATTAAAGTCCAATTAATTAAATAAATAAATCCAATTGTAATTCTTCCACAGCCAAACTTATGTATAAAATTAAAACACTCACTATATCCATCAAAACACACCCTATATCCGCTCTTAACGAATCATAAGGCGAATCCAATAAAAAAAATAACGAGAATCCAACTTTATTTTTTTGTCAATTAAAATAGGCATCCAGTAGAAAAAATTGTATTTAACATTAAAGCATTAAATTGGTAGAGTCAATTGTCATGAACACGTGCAAGGGAATCAATTAAATATACTCATCCTAACCCTAACACAAATTTACGCTATCATAATAAAAATTAAATAACAAATAAAATTAAAAGAAAACTTACTTGGCATTAAATTAAAGAGTAAATATAAATATTCAATCTTTAAGTCTTCAAAGCAAAAGAAAATAAAAGGAAAAGAAAAGAAAGAAAAAGAAAAGATGAATAGTGCTCGGCAGGCACTATGCTGCGGCTGTTGGCTCACGGCTGCCTCAGTTTGCTATCATGTGCCTTTTTTTTATATTTGAGCAATATTTCTTCAACTTGAATTTTAGCAGCTGGGCTTTATAATATTAATAGAAAACATATGGATGGGCCCATAATTGAATACAACTTGAATTTTCGTCCTTATTAACTACAGAATTTCGCGTTGCAATTTCGAACTCCAAGATGGATAAATTTGAAAAAATGATGAACTGGAAAGTTGTAGCTCTCGAAATTCTCTTCAATTTAGGCTCAAGAATCGCATTATTTGGAGTTCCGAGTAAAAAGATATGCCTCTGAAAGTATTGAATACTTTTAGATGTCTTCACAAGCTTTAATTTCCCTATTTTTCATAATCTTCTTAAATTTTTTTCTAACACCTAAAAAACCATTAAAAATACTAATATGATTAATAATATATGCTCTTCAAATTATAGATTAACATAATAAATTATACCAATTCTTTGGCGCATCAAATTCAGTGATTCCTCCACTCACTATTATAAGTTTCCGAAAATGGTGAGTTTTGTGGCCTTTTGTAATTATTCATCATGTTCATTTGGGCCGGATCAAGCAAAACATGCTTGATGGTTGGTATGGTAGGACATTTTTTAGTTGAATATCCTATTATATCACATATGCTACACATAATTCTTCTTCCATCAAATTAACCTCTCTAGGTTTTAAAAATTCTAAAGCCTCAATTTTTTTGTTCAATTGGGTGACTTGTGCTCCCAAATCGTCACTCTTCTTTAATTGATGGTAACCACCCCGATTAGGCATATTGTTTCTTTCAGAAAAATTGTAAGTATCTCATGTTTGGTTACTTTCAGCTGTATAATAAAAAAAATCAAATGCCTCGTCAGGATGCTTACTTAGAAATGTGCCATTATACATCATTTCTACAAATTTTGTCATTTCCGAGTGAATGATTAGTAAAAGAAACTAACCAAGTTCCAATTTTTATATCCATGGTGGGGGCAAGCATTTACAAGCTCTTTATATCTTTCCCAGCGTTCATAGAATGTTTCTTGATTTTTGGGTGCAAAATTTGAGATTTAACGCCTTAAAGCGTTTGTTCTATGAATGGAATTTTTTTTTCTAAAAATTCAGTTTGTAAAGCTTGCCACGTTGTAATGGAACCTGGTCTTTGTGCATTTAGCCAAGTTTTTGCTTTTTCTTTTAATGAGAATGGAAAGAGTTGGAGTCTTACTACCTCTTCAATTACATTAAGGTCGTGAAAAGTAGAGCATACTTCTTCAAACTCCTTGAGGTGTAAGTATGGATTCTCCGACTCCATTCCATGAGACCTTGGCAAAAGCGGCATCATTCCTGGCTTAATTGTAGAATGATTCGGTGTTGGTGGGAGAATAATACATGATGGAGTAGCGCTCCTTGGTGGTTGGAGATAGTCTCTCATGATTGCGATTGGTGGTTATGGCATAGCTTGGATCTGAACATTGGCGTGATTTCCACCATTTTCTCAATTTCTGCCATTTCCATCGTTTCCACCTTGTGCTCCTTCTTGCAGATCCATTATAACTTCGGTTTATGTAAAAGGATTATAGAAAAATGAATCGGCGAATGGATCTCTTTCTACACGTCCTTTGGTATTTCTTAACCAGTGGATCATATACCAAAGAAAGTGTATAAAAAAAGGAAGTCACAAAATCAGAACGATACAACCAAATATATATATATAATAAACCCGCGATCGACTTCTGTTGCCCTCCTCGGCAATGGCGCTAAAAACTTGATGCACGTGAAATAGTGCAAACGAATACACCCAAGTGTAGGCGGCCAACACTACAAGAAAGATGAGGTTTAGTGGCGAGTTTTACTGTGGGGAAACAAATTTCGCCACTACAAGTGGGTTTTGGTGGGGAAAATATGTTTTGCCAATTGTCACTACACCAAAACAGGAAATTAGTAACGGTCACTTTTTTTCATCTGTGACGGTTTATGTCCGTTACTAGACTGTAATGTGTAAAGTCCGTTACTAAATAAAAAATAAGTGTTACTATAATCAATTAACTATATCCGGATAAATTTTTAATTCTGTAACGGACATAGAATTAACTAGTAACGGTCGTTACACGTGGCCCATAAATTTTTTATTATAAAATAAATAAATAAAAATTTCTTCTAATTAAAAACATTAAAAAAATGGAATACTCAAATAAAAAAAAATCACTTTAGCCAAATTTTCATTCCCTCCTACTCAGAAACAACACTCCCGCTCTTCGTCTCTCTCGCTTTTGGTCTCTCTTGCCGAAAACCTTCCATTCTCACTGAAGTTAGGCCGCCGCTCGTCGCAGGGTCGTCGGTGGTTTAGCATCTTCGGTGGTATCTTCACAGCTCGCATCTTTACGGATCCCTCTTCACAGCTCGCATCTTCTTCTTCTTCTTTAATCTATAGAAAACCCAATTTATGTTAGATTTAGGGTTTCAAATTTTAACCCCATTTGACAAAATTAGGAGAAAATTTGGGGGTTTTGATGTGTTATTAGTGAAGTTGGATAACTTATTTACTACTAATAATCATAGTCTAGAGTAATATTAGATAGATTTAGATTTAGGGTTTCGAATTCTTTTCCCATTTGGCGAAATTAGGTGAAACTTTGAAGGTTTTGAGCTGTTATTTGTTGAAGACAGAGAATGGAGTGGAAAAATACAACATCAACATTGCCCACTTTCTCCTGCGCTCACTAGCCGGGACTAAAATATTTAGAAATTAGTCTATTTTTGTATTTTTATGGACACTATTTGATTACACTATCTTTTGTAAGAGAAAAATATCTCATGATATGTTATATTTATATTCTATGATTTTTAATCGGTCAAAACTCCGGGAGATTTGGTTATAAATTGACAAAGGAGATCGAAGGTGTAAAATTATTGGGTAAGAGGTTTGGTTTTTTTTTATAATTTTGTGTATAACAGTGAGAATTATTAGAAATTAAGATGGGCTTACCTAAAAAATTGGTTTAGTGCTAGACCCTTTGTATCACATCAGATATGTAAGTCTAAACATGCAATGTTGTATTTTAATTTGATATATAAATTACATTAAATTAATGTACCTTTGGAAACAATATAACCATGCTGTCTAAGGAGCCTAAAGCATATGGAAGTTGCATAAGATCCTCTGTTATGCTATGGTGGTTTTTGTAACTAGTATATATAATATAATGTGCCTGTAGCTTCTTTAATTTTGCTCTTCAAAAATATAGGCCAGACCCACTTTTTCTATGCTGTCAATGAGCTTTGATTTGGCCAAAGGTTCCACTATTTTTATAAACATGCCCATATATGACCTCATTTGTTAGCTCTTGAGCTTCTCTTGTATGTCTCTCCTCTTACACAACAAAAAGAAAAAAGAAAAAAAAAAAGGAGAATGGTGTTTGAATACTAGAATTTAGAAATTTAAAAGAAATTTTTTTTTATTGTCGATTTCAAATTAAAAGTCTCCATTTTTTTTAACTTTATAACATAAAAGTCGATTAGTGATAAAATTTGTTTTTCACTTATGAGATTTAGTAAATGACATTGCATTGCAAATCTTACGTTGTATTTAGTAGTGAGAGACTGGGTGTGATCATAATTTCAAATGTTTGGCCTGTAATTGGCAGACCTTCGCTTAAGGCTTCCATCGATTGTACTAAAGGCTTAAGTGCTACATTTGATACAATCCATGAGTTTAATTATTATATATAACAAATATAAAATTATCTATACAAAAATAATTATGTGTGGCAAAGCAAATGAAACTAGTAATGGCTGAATGATCAGTGAATGATTTATCAATTCTATAACTATGTCCTGCTTATATAAGCAAAGCAAGGGACGCGCAGAGCCAATATTAATTTGTCTTTTGAAAGACAGAAATTATACATGGGCAATTTTTTTGTTTGACACAATCTTTTATGCTTTAAACTTTCCATTAAATATTCATTTTCTACAACCACTGGTCATCAATCCCACAACCACTCCTAAAATCACTATTTCTGCATAATTAAAATATCATAATTGAATATTGTTAGCTTTAGTTATGTTCTAATCCGCACCTACAAGTATAATAATAATCAATAACTTATATGTATATATTTTCTTTTTCTACTTTGCAGAATATGCTGCTTGAATTTTGTGTTTGTAAAGCTGGAAATTGAGTCGGGAGAAAAACACTTTGCAGAGATTTGAAGGTTCGAATTAAGTGCTTATTAGCTGCTATTTTTTAGACTGTTGTTGACACAATTTTTGGATTGAATTTGGAAGTATGTTTAGCAAGAAGTATTGATATTTTAATGGGAGTTTTTGTAGTGTTTTAGCACTTTTTTTTTGGACATATATTATTGTATCTTTAGGCTATTTTGCTGCATCTTTGGGGGTATATATTGCTGCCATTGGCTGCTTTGCTAGAACTGTTTTTTGGACATATATTGCTGCATCTTTGGGTTATTTTATGATCCATTTTGCTGCATCTTTAGGGATATTTATTGCTCATATTAGTTGCTTTGTTAGGACTTTTTTTGGACATATATTGCTGCATCTTTGGGCTATTTTTTTTGTCTGTTTTGCTGCATTTTTGGGGCTATATATTTCTGCCATTGGCTGCTTTGTGAGGACTATTTTTTGGACATATATTGATGTAGTTTTGGGCTATTTTGTGATATATTTTACTGCATCTTTGGGGGTATATATTGCTGCCATTGGCTGATTTGTCAAGACTATTTTTTGGACATATATTGATGTATTTTTGGGCTATTTTTTAATCCGTTTTGCTGCATCTTTGGGGATATATATTGCTGCCATTGGCTGCTTTGCTAGGACTGTTTTTTGGACATATATTGCTGCATCTTTGGGCTATTTTTTATGATCCATTTTTCTGCATCTTTAGGGATATATATTGCTCCTATTCGCTGGTTTGTTAGGAATTTTTTTTGGACATATATTGCTGCATCTTTAGGCTAATTTTTTTTTATCTATTTTGCTGCATCTTTGGGGCTATATATTACTGCCATTGACTGCTTTGTTTTAATGCTTTTTTTTATTATTTTTAGTGCAGTTTTTGATATTGTTAACAAAGGTGCAAATTTCATGGATGAAACTTTCTTAACTAAATCAACTCAAATCAAAACAATGTTTAGCGGAGAGAATCACGGAAAACATGTTTGTCCTTGTGAAAAGAAGGTTTGGGTAGAGGAGGTAATGGAGCCCGATGCTATTTTATGGGATGCTCCTCAAGATGGTCATCACACTTTGTCTGCTTACGTTTCCGGGGGTTATTTGATTTGGCTAGATAGTTTGTTAAAGTATGTTTAGAGATAGTTTTTTGATTAATATGTTTAGTTCTACTTAGTGGTGCTTTTATGTTATTTATATATTTTGACTTTAAGTTTGTGCTTAGACATTTTGGTGCTTAGTATTTGGGCATTTTAATCTTATGTATTGGACTTTATAATTGTGCTTAGACATTTTGGTGCTTAGTATTTGGGCATTTTAATCTTATGTATTGGACTTTATAATTGTGCTTGGACATTTTGGTAACTAGTATTGTACTTTTTATTTGTGCTTGGATAATTTATTATTTAGTTCTTGGATAATTTTTTACTTAGTGCTTGTAAAAAAACCTATTTAACTCCGCCAATGCAAAGATAACTTCTTGGCATTGCCGGTCCCAAGCCCGGATAAAGGAGGAGGGAATAGGTAAAAAAATGCATTTCTTGGCACTTAGCGTTAATGCACTTGTATTTTTATTAGTCATTTCTTTGACCTTTTACCTTTTTTATGTATTTAGGAGGAAAAAAAAAGGCATTTAAAGCACTACTGGAGTCCATAAATGTTGAGTTTGATTGACCTTGGAGCAGGTACGTTGGTGACATCTCTCTCTCTCTATTTATGCTATAAAATGTTATTGTTGGCTATTTTTTAACCGGTGTTGGTTTAATATTCATTTTGAGCCTCGTATTATGTTTGTAGTTTCCTGCTTTGTGTGAATTTGTTAGAATAAGCAGGCCTAGAATTGTACAAACTGTGTGTTTAATTAGTGTTATGTACAAATTGTGTGTTTGATTAGTGTTATGTACAAACTGCGAGTTTGATTAGTTTTACGTACAAACTGTGCATTTGATTGGTTTTACGTACAAACTGTGTGTTTTATTAGTTTTATGTACAAACAGGCCTAGAACTGTACAAACTGTGTGTTTAATTAGTGTTATGTACAAACTGTGAGTTTAATTAGTTTTACGTACAAACTGTGCATTTGATTGGTTTTACGTACAAACTGTGTGTTTTATTAGTTTTATGTACAAACTGTGTGTTTTATAGAAAATAATGGAAAGGTTCTGGAATTGTTTTGTATGCAAACAATGTGTGGAAAACAAACACTTAATGTGGAGGTAGTTCTTGGATTCCATGGAAAAGGAAAAGTTAGGCTAAACAAGTTGTTCCGAGGATGATTTTTTGGAAAATCAATCAATCAAACAATAGTAAAGATATAAAATAGTGAATCTTTGGGAATTTCAATCAATCAAACACATCCTTTGTGTTACACAATCTGAGAATTAAATGCCTGGATGTTCCTTGCAGGCAAGAAAACAAAAGGGCTGGAACTGATTGGGGGCCTTGATTGTACTGTCCAACAGAACTTCTTTGGAAGTCAGGTATTTCTAATAGGCTTTAAGATGATGAATAGTTCTGGAAATAACAGGATTCTTTTGCAAATAACTTTCAAAAGATCTAAAATATTTTGAGGGACAGAAATGGTTATAATAAAATTTATTTGTGATTGTCTAGGCGAGGCAAGAAATTCTAGGAGGAACAACACTTTTCCAAAGCTGAGAGGTTCAAAGAACAGGGCTGTTGCTGCCAAAGAAGAGGTACGCCTCTCTAAAAGTGATATTGCCTTTAGGAGAGTGAGGCCATATCAACTGGCCTGCCTGAACCAAGTAGGCCCACTCTAATGCCTATCAATTGTTCTCTTGTTCCCCAATTGTGCTTGAGCAAGCCATCCTTGTTTGTATGAGAAGTTGTAATAATCTAGGCCAATGTTGGGTTTCACTATATGTACCTAAACTTACATATTTCCATAACCTTTTTTTCCCTTTCAGTTTGAAGGTGCAACACAACAAGGTGATAAAGGCCCTAGCATTTGGGATACTTTCTGCAAAATATATCTTGGTTCTCTCTCTCTCTCTCATTAGTATCATTATTCACATATTTATATAATACATGAGAATTATTATTTAATCCTCAAAAATGTAAAATGATTGAAAAACTCATATAGATGAAAGATGGAATGCTAAAAGATTTGTGGAGCTAAATGAATGATGCCACCAATAGAGTTGATATAAAAAGATGTATTTGGAGTAAATTGGACTTATAGTGCGCGCCTAAGACATATGTTATTACTAATACGTAGACAATGCTTTTTGAATCTTAAAAATGTATAAAGGATATAGAATTGTGTAGCTGCGATTTATGATTTTTTTAATTGGCCGGTTAATAGTGCATTTGGTACATGTTACTATATATAACACATATATGGTGAGACTTGAATTTGGTGGACTTCTTGGTTCCATCTACAACAAATTGTTCAATTTACAATGAGATACCTTCATTTTCTTATTAATTGAGTACTTTATTTTGAAATACACAGCAAGGATTAAAGATGGTACCAATGGATTCACAGCTAATGATTCTTACAATAGATTCAAGGTATGGTTAATATTATTGTGCAACTAAATCTTCTAAGAAAATTATTTAATTAATTATGTTATGTGACAACTCTTTTCAACTCCTTTTTTTTTCCTTTTTAGGAGGATGTTGAGTTAATGAAAAAAATAGGTGTACGTGCATATAGATTCTCAATCTCGTGGCCTAGAATAATACCTTGTGAGTGAAAATTCTTGAACCCTACATAAGTTTATATAAGAAATTGGGCTGTTTTGATGTTAATCTAATTGTATGAATATAGCTCACTTATTAATGTTTGCACTAATAGGTGGAAAAATAGCGCATGGTGCGAACAGAGAAGGGATCGATTACTATAATAATCTTATAAATCTGCTCCTAGCGAATGGTTATTATTCATCCTCAAACACTTTACATTGACTACCATTTTACTCAAATATGAGTTTAATTATATTTAGGCTTTTAATTAGTTAAATATTTTTGTGTACATAATATATGCAGATACAGAACCTTTTGTAACTATCTTCCATTGGGATCTTCCCCAAGCTTCAGAGGATGAGTATGGTGGTTTTTTGAGTCCGAAGATTGTGTAAGTTTCTTCATTCTTCATTTTAAATTTAGGAAAATGTTAGGTCTTTTTATAAAATTAATTTATATGTAAGAGTTGCGATTGTTATAAGAAAGCAAAAACCGGCCAACTAAAACCATTATTGATCGATATACTTAAACATGGATGACTTTCGTGATTACGCTAAACTTTGTTTCTGGGAATTTGGTGGTCGGGTTGCACTGGACTACATTAAATGAGCCATGGAGCTTTAGTTATGCTGGCTACGCAACAATCTCAAATGGTCAAGGGATCATTTGATTTTCTTGGTTTAAACTACTATACTGCTAAATATGTAACAAACGCAATTCTTAGTAAGAATGAAAGTGCAAGTTACATTACTGATCCCTGTGTCACATACTTAGGTAGGTTTAAAATCACCTTGTGTTTGATTTAATTATATTACAATGTTACTTGGTACGTCTATACTAAAGTAACTACGTATAGGCCGTTGTTGCAATAATATTGTTGTTTTATAATTGATTGAGTTTGTGTACATCTAGCCTATGTTGGGTAGCATATACTCTAGCTAGCTGGCCCGAAAGGGATTTGCACTAGCTAGGTAACTGATTCCAGCTACAGGGCCGGGGGGGAGGGGGGGGGGGGGGGGGGAAACAAAATTATTTTTTTTTCTATGATTGGTCGTAGTAACGGTCAAAATTCGTTACTGATTCCAGTAACGGTTCACCAAATTTTTCTGTTACTACATACAGTAACGGTTTTAGTACGTTACAATAAAGAATTTAAATAATATAGTAACGGTCTTTTTATTATAGTAACGGATAAAAAGCCTAACAAAAAATCATTTTCTCAACGGTCTTAAAAATGTCTGTAATGGATAAAATTCGTTACAGATGTAATTATAGTAACGGTCTTTAATTAATTTCAGTAACGGTTTTTATCCGTTACTACGCCGACTGCCACGCCTAAACAGTAACGAATTTTTTGCGTTACTAAAATTATCTATAACGCAAAATGTTTGTTACAAAAAGGCTGTTTTGGTGTAGTGTGTAACATATGTTTGTACCATTTGTTGTTGCGAAACAAAAAAACTCACCACGACATATGTGACAGATGTTTCTGCTCCATTTTTTGGCGCTTGCGGGAACTTTTGTCAATAAATCAGTGGCGAGTTTATGGAATTCTCCATTAGTTATATCTTATTAGGTGGTGAAATACGTAATTCGCCACTAAATTTTTATTTGCCACTAAAAGTACTACAGTGGGGAAACAATTTCGCCATAAATAGTGACTTGGTGACAAATGTCCTTGCGCCAAAATTTGGTGTTGGAGGGAATTTTTTTATCAATAAATTAGTGGCGATTTTATGCAAATCTCCATAAAACATATTATATTTGGTGGCGAAATAGTGTATTCTCCATCAACTTTTTTATTGGCTACTAATTTTCTTTAAACATAAATAATCAATTTATGAGAAATTCTATTGAAACTCAATTTAGAGCTAAGTTATTTCACTCCTTTTTCTTTTTTATTTGAAAATACCTACTAAATAATTTAAAACTCAATTTAGTTCCAGTTTGTGAGTTGTGGTTATACCCTTTCGTGGTGTAAAACACGTACTACAATAATTAACCTATTATATAATGTATTTGTGCAACACTCCTTTTTGATCATTAATTATATCCTTTGAGAAGGTTAACTTAATAATATAACACTCATTTTTAATACATTTTGAAGGGGCATTGAATTGGTATGGGTCATATTCGTGACGGTTTTTATCATATTTTGGGAGTTACTATTGTGAAGTTTTACGAATTGTCCGATAGGACTTGTTATTATTAATTAAGTACGTATATAATAGAAAATGCGTTTATATACCTATTATTATATGTCAATGTTATAAGACAAGGTTGTTGTGGAGAATCCAAAAGGCAAACATTTGCACCATACCAATCCGTTAAACACCAAAACCAAATATGTTTGTTCCAAATTCTGCGTGTGCTAATGCGAAACTGAACTGTTGAACTGTTCTGAATCATTGTAGATATTACTAGAAAATAATAATCCTTCATAGTCTAAAATTTTATGTTCCTAAAATTTACATGCTTTAGTGAAAACCCGACTATTTGTGCTATCATGAATTTGCATGTTGGTTCCAGTTGATCGAGTTGGAAGATTTATATTTGAACCAAAACTGAACTTCTAAAATTGGTTTGGGTTTGAGTATCTCAACATTGACCTCGATTGAAACCAAAAACACCGTTATTATAATCTCACTTTGAATAATAAGAAAAAATAAAATTTAAAAAAAAAGTAAAAAAAAAGTCCACCTTTGAATTGACAAATACATTTGTAAAACATAAAACTTCTACATCAGTCCGGCATTGCCGTGGGTCTGAACAAAGGACATATTGTAACCAGGAAGGAATTAGCACCGCGCCCTTCCAATAGAAAAGGGAAAACCAGTAAAAGGATACACTTCGTGAAGAATCTCATAAGGGAAGTTGCTGGCCTAGCTCCCTATATATGAGAAGAGAATCACTGAGCTTCTTAAAGTTGGAAAAGACAAGCGTGCATTGAAGCTGGCCAAGCGAAAGTTGGGCACTCACAAGAGGGCCAAGAAGAAGAGAGAGGAGATGTCCAGTGTTCTCCGCAAGATGTGGTCCACGGGAGGTGGAGAGAAGAAGAAGTGATTTGCAGCTCCGGGATACTTTCATTTAGGCCTCGTTTGATTCAGGTATTAGGATCAGTGGTGGGATTAATAATACTAGTATTAATAGTACTGGATTATTAATCTTGGTATTAATCTAATATTAATACCTTGTTTGATTCATGCAGTATTAATACTGGGATGTCCCATGCTGATGTTAATATCATGTTTGGTTCTGTAACTCGTATACGCGATTATATTTTGAAATAACAAAAAAGAAATTATTATTATAAATAATAATAATAGTAGTAGTAGTAGCAGTGGTTGGGGTGGGGGGGTTGGGGTGGTGGTGGTGGTGGTGGTAGGGTGGGGTGGGGTTGGGGGTCGGGGTGGTGGTGGGGGTGGGGTGGGGTGGGGAGTGGTGGTGGGGGTGGGGGTGGGGTGGTGGTAGTGGCATTTTTAAAAATATTATAGTAGCAATGGCATTTTTAAAAATATACAGTTCATTTTTTTTAATCTTGGATAAACAATACCACCTCCCCCCTGGTATTAAATTATACCACAAAGAGTGGGATTAAGTTAGTCCCGGTATTAATAATCCCAACACATTTGTGCGAACCAAATAAGGTATTATAAAAAAAGTGGTATTAATAATCCCATCCCACTTTTTAATACCCGAATCAAACGAGGCCTTAGTGTATTGTCCAATTAAAAGTTGGGATTTTTGACGTCAAGTTAAGGTTTTAGTTGGACCTTTAAGTGAATGATTTTGCAATTGCATTTATAATTCTAGAACTTTTTAATTAGTTTGTTCAACCTTATGCTTGTTTTGAATGTGATGAATCTTGTGTTATCACCTTTGTTGGATTTTTTGGAGTGAAAATATCCTAGAATTAGTGTTTATCATCTTCTGTTGCAGTAGAAAAAAAAATAAAAATAAATGCGCATATATATATATATATATATTAATTTTTATGTTAACCCACTTTTCTATTGAGGTTTTTTTTTTTAATAAAATTTGGTGGAGATGATTTACTCATTATAGATATAATTTTCAATATTTTTCAGGAAAAAATTCATCCATTTATTCCCTCGAAATATGCGATCCTTATGTTAGTTAATTTAGGTACGATCCTTAAGAGAATGGGCATCCACACACACACACATATATATATACACTCAAAATAGTTACTTTTTTAATAAAAAATGATAATATGGGAGAAAATAATTCGCCATTGGCACAAAATGTACCAAAAAATTCAATTTTTTTACATTACGAGTGACATATATTTCCGTCTCTCCAAACATCAATTCTTGGTTCCATCCCTGACACCTATATATATGTATGTACATATATATATCATATTATACAACTATAGATAATATTAATTGACCCAACTTGGTAACTTATCGTATTTTCGATCAGTTGTAATACAAACCAAAACTATTCAAGCTTTGCCTATTGAAAAAAAAATAAGAAAATAATTTCCATGGCAAATAATTCAGTTTCATTGGTGAAACACTCGGCCATAAAAAATATTTCAAAAACCCTCTTCTTTTAAGCCAAAGTGAAAAAATGAGCCCGGGTATTTTTGGCAAAAGAGGGTCGTACTGTACTTTGTTTCCCAATAAAATCCCTAAATTCTCTAATTGGGGATTTTAAACTTCTCTCCATCACCAGCAAAAACACACACTCTCTCTCCCTCTCTCTCTCTCTCTCTCTCTCTCTCTCTCTCTCTCTCGGACACTCGTTGCTGGCTTCGTCGAACTCAGTTACTTTCTCACTTTGCGTTTGATCTTTACAAGCACTCTACACTCTACAGGTCTCACACACACACACTCTATCCCTCTCACTCTCTCTCTTTCTATATATATACATACTTGTAAGCACAAACTCGTTTTTGGGGCCTTAATTTTCTTTTTGGGGGATTTCTTGTTTTGTTGATTTCTTATTTATTAATCATAATACCCTGTCTTCAAACTTTTAATTTCTCTTTGAAGCATGTATACATTCACTGAGGCTTCTCTTTATATTATTAGGGGCCCACACCAACTGCTATTTTTGTTTAAGCTTACGTAATCTATCTTTGTTGATTTCGTTTTGTTTAAGTGAAAGAAAATAATGCTTTCTTACCTGTCACTTAAACAACTTTTTGTATAGGGATCGGCCTTTATTTTATTTTATTTTATTACAATTGGTTTTGGTGATGAAAAATGTTGCTACTGGAACTACAACACTGAAATGAAAAATTCAACAATTTGATCTAGAGAAAAAATAAAATTGGATGGACACGAATTGGTTTGTCTAAGTTAATCACAAATTGGTTATATATTTGTACTAGGGGTGTTTTTGGTTTCAGTATCAGGTTCTAAATGCAAACTCGAACCAAACCTTTATGTTTGGTTTCGGTTCGGTTTTATTCGGTTTTCATATCTTTTTTAAAATATAAATAAATTATAAACCAACACTTATTTTTCTCAAAAAATTAATAATTATATATTGGCTTATTCTTTCTTTGGATAGAAAAAATTATTAACTCTTACATTATTTTTGAGTCACATATGCAATGAGTCGGTTGAGTTTGGTTTAGTTCGAGTCAAATAAATTTTAGACAACACTTATTGTCCTTATGTTTACATTGGTGCAATGCGTAGAATATTCTTTGTGTCTACTTGGTTTTACTTTGGTTATTATATAGATATATTCCCACACCAGTTGCTATCTGTTGATTATTTTGGTTTGTTTAAGTTAAATCACACTTTGGTTATGCATTTGTACTCGTGTTTTCTGTTGGTGCTAGCTACAATAGTTATTGTTTGTAGTTATTATTTTTTCTAGAATTGGGGTCAAGAATAATTTGTAATAATTTTATACTAATTTAGTGGACGGAGTTGCATAAATAGGCTAGCCGCTAGCCTAATACTAGAGTTTGATGGACAAGAATTGGATGCATCTTACAAATAGATTTAGTAATGCATATTAAGATGGGGTCAGACGCTTTCTTGATTTTGCGTATGCTAATGTTGAAGAAAATGGTAAGATAAGGTGTCCGTGCATTAAATACAACAACTTTTACCAGAAAACTCGTGAAGATGTGGAGCGCCATTTGCTTATATATGGCATAGTAAAAAGTTACAGTTCGTGGACTTATCATGGAGAACCCTTTGAATCCCATAGTGATGATGATTATAATGATAATGAGTCTACTTTTAAAGCTATAGAATATGGGCTGAGATGTGACGAAGAACAAAATGGAACAGATTCAGTGGAGCAAGATGCCATGGAGGACATGTTACATGACATGTTTACCGGACCCTTTTACCAAAATGATAATGTAGAGGATGCTTATATGGACTATAGCCCTCTATAAGTTCCCGAAGGTGAAGGAGATAAGTTTGCAAAATTAGTTAAGGATGCTCAAGAACAATTGTATTTGGGTTGTAAAAATATGTCAAAGTTGTCCTTCATTGTTAGGCTCCTACATTTGAAGTCAATGAATAATTGGAGTGGGAAATCCTTGAATATGCTTCTTGAATTGTCCAAGGAGGTGCTTATTGAAGGTGCAAACATCCCAAAGTCATTTTATGAGGCAAAAAAGGTAGTCCGTGACTTGGGTTTGAATTATGTAAAAATAGTTGTTTGCCAAAATGATTGCTCTCTTTTTTGGGGACCAAATAGGGATAAAACCGAGTGTCCAACTTGTGGCATGCCTAGATGGAAATCTGAAAGGGCCAACAAGGTCAAGATTCCACACAAGATTTTACGCTATTTTCCACTTAAACCGAGGTTACAAAGGTTGTTTATAAACAAGGATATATCATTGGATATGAGGTGGCATAAGGATAAACGAGTTAATGAGGCTAATGTACTAAGGCATTCGGCTGATGGGGAAGCTTAGAAAGAATTTACAAAACGCATGTGTCATTCGCAAGAGATTCGCGTAATGTTAGACTTGGTCTATCAAGTGACGGGTTTAATCCATTTTCAAACATGAGTACATAGCCTGTTATTCTTGTCCCATACAATTTGCCACCTTGGAAATGTCTGAAGGAATCATTTTTCATGTTGTCATTACTTAAAGCAGGTCCTAAAGCTCCTAGAAATGACATGGATGTATTCTTGCAACCATTGATCCAGGAGTTAAAGGAGTTGTGGGTAGTTGGTGTCCAAACTTTTGATGCCTTATCAAACAGCACCTTTCAGCTGCGTGTTACGATGATGTGGACAATTAGTGACTTTCCTGCTTACGCTAACTTGTTAGGTAGGAGTACGAAGGGGAAAATAGCTTGTCCAGTATGTAACAAGGATACATGTTTTATGCAATTGAAGCATGGGCGTACGACATGTTACATGGGCCATCGTGGGTTCTTGCCCTTTGATTATAAATGGAGAAAAAAATATGTCCTCATTTGATGGTAAGAAAGAGGACCGACCACGTCCAAAAGAGCTTAATGGTGATGATATAGTTGCTCAATTAGAGAGGGTCAGACATGTGACATATGCTAAAAATGCAATGGGAAAAAGAAAGGTGAGAAATGGGAGTTGAATTGGACAAAGCATATAATTTTCTTCAATTTGCCTTATTGGAAAGATTTGAAATTGCATCATAATTTAGATGTCATGAACATTGAGAAAAATGTACGTGAAAACATTGTCGGGACATTGTTAAATATTGAAGGTCAATTTATGAACCATGTCGGTGTGGTTTTCGGTTTGGAATCTATAAATACCTATATGGTCTGTTCGGTTTAAGAATCGAGGCCGCCCTTAATTCTATCCATTAAAGCTTTCATGCCTTGACTAATTAGTACAACAACTCTCTAATTGAGTTTTAAGTATGATAATATATTGCAGTTATGATATATTTCCATGTTAATTAATTTACGATTTGTTTGTTCTACTGCAGCGCAATAAAGAGACCGGTGAGCATCCGGCCATGGCGGTGTTATGGGAAAAAAGCCACTATAATGATAAGTTTGAAAAATAGGTGGATCTAGAATCAAAAAGAGTACATGTATGCTATCTTTTTATTATTTTTCTTTATTTTACTATGCTTGTAAAATAAATAAATTATTGATTCATAATTGTAAGAAGAAGCAGTAGCAATGCAACAACAATCGCAGCTAGATGGTGCACCTATAACTGACGACGGGGCATTTCTCCTAAGTTTGGGACATAGATCTAGCTATTTACGTGGTTGTGGGGCTGGTCCAAAGCCTCCTCGGTCTTCAATGAGTGCCATACAAAAGGAAAAATAAGCTGAAAGAGATAGACAAGTTGCTGAGGCGAGAAGGGAAGCGGATGAAGCAGATGGAGCTAGAAAGGAAGCAGTCGAAGCAAGAAAGGAGGCTGCAGAACTCAAAGAAAGAATGTCCTAGCTTGACAAAACAATTGATGCAATGATGAACGTTTTGTTGACACAACAGCGGATCTCTTTATGGTAATGTTTCTTCAATTACTTATCTTTGTTGTTGCGGTGCTTACAACCAAATGCAAGATAGGATTTATGATTCAACATACCTATTACTAAATAAGCAAATATATAATCGCATAGGTATAACATCTGTTTATCCTAACCTTTCAATTTTTTTTTCACTAATACCATTAAATTCAATGCAGAGTAACAGTTAGAGACAATAATGGAACTGGAGCAAGCATGCAAGAGCGGAATCATGGATTGAGTTTCTTTTTTTGGGTCCATGTTAGATTTTTGCTATGATGGCAAGTTGTTCTACATGAACTAGTTGAAACAAACAAACTTGTAGTTTGAATTGGATATAATATTTTGTATTAGTATCTTCTGTTTTGACGATTTGATGTCTTGTTTTGGATAACTCATGTTAGACTTTTTGTATGATGGATTTTTTTTGTGAAAACTTTTTGCTATGATACAAGGTTTTTTTTCCTAGATATTTTTGTTTTATTTTTGGCCAACTGATATTTAATGGCAAATTACGTAATGAATTTTCACTGGCGTATGAACCGCCACCAATAATTTCTTATAAAAAATTACCATAACCATGTTCGCTACCAAAACTTAACTTTAGTGGCGGATTTTTTCTCCACAAATAATTTTTACAGGACATTTCAATGGTGAACTTTGCCACCAAAAAACCAAAAAGTGGCGAGTCTTATCGCCACCAACTGAATTAATGGCAAACTTTGGTTCACTGTAACACAGAACTTTAATGGTGAAATTCATAAACTTTGCACGGCGAACATTATTTGGAATTACTGGCGAACTTTATCTCCATTAAAAAGATGCATTGGTGGAGAAACAATAGCGCCATAGGAACTAAAATTTTAATGGCGATTCAGACAAATACGCGACAAATTGTTTTGCTAGCAAGCATTTAGTGGCGAAATGGTGGCGAAAAATATTCCCCCATGAAAATTTATAGTGGCGAAAAAGTTACATCTAGTAGCGAACTTTTTCTCCACTGATAATCAATTTTCTTGTAGTGTAAGTTGTAATATAGACTTCTGAAAGTTCGAGTGTTGAACCACAGGGAGGGGACTAAAGCTTTGTATGTCACATGTTTATATAATAATGATTGAAAGATTAAAATTTGTCAATTGTTTTGTTGAAAATATGTGAAATAAAACTTAAAATATAAGAATATTCTTGTATTAAAGGAAAGCAAAGGCTTTGGGGGCTTATTTGTTGTTTATTGGTAACCATGGTTTATGAATCCAATTCGGCGCATTCATTTATTTTAGTGTGACCTTTATTTGTTTGTCAAGGGAGGCCTAGACGTTGCGGTAAATTTTTTTGAGGAAATACAACCGATCCAACTCTACTAAGCCACCAAATGAGGAAAGACAAATATCACATTAAAATAATGAATAAGCAATTAGAAAGTTCTCAAATATAGGCACAAAGTGTATTTAAGTGTTGTAGGTGACAAGGAAAAATAAAACCTAACTTTACACTTAACCACAAGATGTGACCTTTTTTGGAATAATCCTTTCTAATTTTACATGAATAGCATAGCCATCCATTTATAATGGTGGTTGTTGAATAATATATGCTTAACTTTGAAGTATTTTGTTTGTATATCAATGATCCAATTAGCACTCATCATACAAGGCATGAAGAGTCCAAGTATCATTTATATACTAAACATGTCCATTAATTACGAAAGAATTCCTTATACTTGGCAAAAGGAAGCAAAGCAAATTTAAATGTAGGTGTGACAACTTTAGCAAATGGATGTAAGAAGACAAGTTTGACAAGCAACTTAAAATATCTCCAAAGTTGCAAAACCGCCATAGTATGATTGATCTTACTATGGGCATTTTTTGTTCTGGACTGTAGCTGAAATAATTTTGTTGACAAGGTGAAGGAGTAGGATCGATCTTACTAGTAAGATTGATTTTACCCAGTGTAGACACCCCGATCCGTGACCCCCGCAAGAACCCTAACAACTTTCGAGAACTGCTGTTTCTGGACTCCGGGACCCACCCGAACACCCGGAACTGCCCCGGAAGCGTTTGTTGGCCAAACAAACATGCTTTAAAACGAAATGTCGCACGACAGTCAAGATTGTCGCGCGACATACACCAGTATGTCGCACGACAATCCCACTTTTGAGGGACATGTCACGCGACAAACACCCCACCACTCCACTTTCTGACTCAGCAATGAGTCAGAATCATCATTAAAGTAGAATGTCGCGCGACAGTCAAGATTGTCGCGCGACATACACCAATATGTCACGCGACATACACCTTTTCGCCACTATAAATAGGCCAACAGCACCCAAGGTTTAAGGACACCAACATCACAGCTGAAAACAGCAAGAAAAATCGCCAGAGCAGTGCAGAAAACAGCAACAAGCATTCTCGAGTATCGTCTTATTTCTGAAGAATTATCAAATCCATTCTCGGCACTCGACATGTCCGGTCTCGGGAATCGAATTCTCGGAAATATCTGAAGAAGGAGAAGATTATTATCGCCGGAGATCTCTCTGCCGTATTATATTCTCTTTCTTATTATTATTCTCGTCGGGAAGGTAAACAAAGTCTCTTCTAGTAATTAAATAAGATATTTGCATATTAGTTTTATTGTAAACTTTTAGAATTCTATTTTTTCTAATGGGGCGCTGCCCCGTACCCCGCAACCTGACCGGGCAGGTCGATCCCCGTCCTGGTAAGCGAAGTAGCAACGTGGTTGTGCTAGATTCCTAACGCGCCCGAAAAACAGGTTTATCTGTGTACTTGTTTTATTTCTGTTGTTTTGTCTACGTTTTATTTGAATAAACTTATTTGCCAAGTTATAAATAGTCTACCGTCTTCAAAACAAAAGACCCTGATAAAACCATTTACAAAACCAGAAGAGTAAGTACATTATCGTCCGGATAAAATTCTGTTTTCAAAACCCGGACTGATACGACTTATCTAGGAATTAAAATCAACATATCCCGTCTTCTCTATAGACTGCAACGTGTCTGATAACTCTCCTCAAAGAGTTCTAGTTCCATATTAAATTAGTCCCGATATAGATCCGAACTTTTACAAAAGTAATCACAATACGAGAAACCCGTCATTATCGGAGGAAATAATACGGGATACTCTTTCAAAATAAAAGGTTTTACCATTTGTATTTACATCTTTTAATAATAAAAACATCGGATCTGGAACACAAAGGTTTCTACCCCTTTCCCGTTTTTCCCAGAAATTAGGGTTTTCATTTGAAAAGTAGTAGACTGTCAGTAAAAGCATCCAAGTTTCTCAACATAGAATAAACATATAAGACCACTAGAGACCGAAAGGGCGGAATGGGTGATTAACACCTTCCCAAACCGTAATATAGTTCCCGAACCTTATAGAATCCTGGTTTCGCAGACAAATGTGTAGAGAAAAGCTTATCTGTAGCCTTTCCCCTTACACAACCCTTTTTGTCCGTTTTCTCGTAAAACGTACTGGCGACTCTGAACGAACCCCTTTGCATCTAGAATAGACGTAGGGACACCCGATATGAATTATCAACCAACTCCAAGCAAATGGAGTGACGGAATCCCTTCCGACGCTTCAGACGCCCAACGGACGGGGACGAGACCCGGGGGTCGCATTTGCGGATTCTCACACCAAGGGAGTTTCTTGCACTAGAACAAAGCAGGTATCACATAGTTTGCAAATAGGCCAGAGTGGGATCGATCTTACTCAGGGTCTGTTTCTTCTTGGTTTTTGCAGAACTTTGGTAATGAGGGAATGGAAGCTAGTAAGATCGATCCTACTACTTCAGAAAGTTGGTAGTTTTCATCTTCTTTCCTTGAATGCTTTGGTTTGTGTTGTGTCTTTTCATCATCAACAATTGCTTGCAAAATATATATTAGCACACCATTTTGCTATGAACCAACAAGTTGTAATTCTAGGTTTATTTTAGTGTGTTTAGCCATATAAGCTCAATATAATGCTTGCATAAACGCATTTACACAGTCATTATAATGCGCTTATCAGTGACACTACATGAAAATTACTTAAAGGAAAGCTTAACAATATTTGTCATTAGAGAGAAAGAGAGAGAAGGAGCGAGAGTAGCACCGGATTTCGTAGAGTGTGCATCCCATTTTAATGGGATATTCTTCCTGGTTAAGAAATTTTCACATATATAAAGGACAGCTTAATTTATATATAGACGAGGCATCAGAGGCCATCTTAAATGGAATATAAAGCTCAATAGTGACAAATCCATAATCAACTAGTAATTCTTAATTAGACTATCTTAAATGCTACAACAATTACTTTTACTAGATAAATAAAGTGAAGACCAGATTGGCTGATAACAACAATAACAAAAAATAAAAATTTGGAACGATGCTCAAAGTAAGAGATGCTTATAAGTGACGTGAGGACTTCCTTGAATAAATGAATAAAAAAGATAAAAGGAAAAGGTGCAGATAAAAGGCTTCCTTGAATAATGTTAGGAACCATCTCTCCCAAAAACTTAAGGTATTAGGTAGTGGGCCAACAAAGGGGGAAATAAATGCATCTCTCCCAAAAGCTTAAGCTGTTAGGTTGTGGGCCAACAAAGGGATACCATGTTAGGAACCATGTGTCCCAAAAGCTTAAGTTGTTAGGTAGTGGGCCAACAATGTATATCATGCTCTTTAACAAATAACAATCCTAAGGAACTCAATTATTTCCAAAGTAAATCGAAACTAGGTAAACACACCTCACAGAAATAAAGTCGAAAAAAGGGTAGGGTGAATTTGGTTGGTTAACATTATAAAGAATTGAATTCCTTGGATGGATTTAATGAATATGAGAAAAAATACATATGCCAAAACAAGTTGTAGGCATGAAAATGATTTTTCGGGAATTGAATATCAAACACCCATAAGTAGGACAATGTGAAACTTTGGGCTTTTCGCAAGGAAAAGAAGTGTAATATCAAAAACTCATAGAGCTTTTTGATAAGTATAGAATGCTTTATAGCTAATATTCCCAACCAAAATAAGACAACCACTATAGCAATTACTCTTAATCTATACTATATAATATGGCCAAGACCCATCTCCAAAGAAGTACAATGTTGATAGCCTAATAGAACAAAGGATGAGATTTCCAGTGAAGCTATCGGGACTTCAGAGTTATAACAAGAAACGAAAGAAAACAACATAATATATTACAAATTGTTAAATATTATGTATAAATATATATATATATTAGCGGTACATTCCTAGATTATATAGTTTCCTAGTTTAATTAGTTGACTAGAATAGCGATTACTACTGTATAAATAGATGCTCTCCTATTGTAAATAAAACAACAATTCTTCTCACAATCTATTATAATTTATCTTATACGTTTACCTATGTTCTCTCCTAAATGGCTATTCCAAGAAACATAGTCTCCAATAATTATTTCCTAAGTTTTGCGACTACACCTATTATATGTTCTGAAAAATTAAAGGGTCCTAGCAATTATATGTCATGGTTTGCCTCTGTTAAGTTATGATTTATGGGTTAAGGTTATGAAGAACACATAATAAAACGTGTTAACGGTGTTACTAAAAAAGAACAGTCGTAGTGGAAGCAAATTAATGCCTTTTATGCAATATTCTATGGCAATCTATTGATCAGACACTTGTTGGCCAATACCAACCTTATCGTACTTGCTATAAGGTATGGAAAAAGGTGAAGAAACTTTATTCGAATGATATAAATCATATTTATATTGTTGTCTCTCATATGAAGACAATTAAGAAATAGGATCATGATATGCAAGAGTACGTACCTAGGCCAAATCGAGACTCTTCAGCAGGAATTTAATGAGTTAATGCCTCTCTCAACTGATGTCACGCAACAAGAAGTAGATCGTGGAAAAATTTTCATGGTTCTTGCACTAACAGGGTTGCCTACTGAACTTGATTCAGTTCGGAATCAAATTATGGCTAATCCTAGGTTCCTACTATGGATACGATATTTGAGCAGTTAATTCGTATTTCTGCACCTCTAAGCATCCCAAGAGATTCAACCACTTCCACTGATTCTGCTATCCTAGCCTCTCCAGTGAGGTCGAACTCGCCCCAAGTGTACTCAATGCAATAATCCGGGCCATACAGTAGATCATTGATACAAGCTTCATGGTTATCCGCCTAAGGTTGCCTATATTTCACAGTATGATCCATCCTCTAGGGATACACCTGAGACTATGACTGTACCTGCTGAGTATGCAGCATTTCAGAAATTTAATGAGACTAACCATATTGCTATAGCCTCAACTAGCCAAATTGGTAATCATATTGCTTGCATCTTTCAATCATCCTCTCTTGGGCCATGGGTACTTGATGCTGGTGCTTTTAATCATATGTCTGGTAACAAAGATATGTTTTCCCGTATTACTTATTCTAGTACTTTATCTACTGTTACTTTAGCTGATGGTTCACAAACTAAAGTTAGAGGAATTAGACAAGCTACTCCCTTGCGTTGTATATCTTTAGATTATATTCTATTTATACTAAAATGTCCTTTTAATCTAATTTTCATTAGCAAATTAACCGAAACATTGCCCTATTATGTTACCTTCATTGTTAATTCGGTTCTTGTGTAAGATCTAAACACTGGGAGGACGATTAGAGTAGGATGTGAGTACCACAAGTTATACTACTTCTCCCCACCACCACCCCCTATAGCATGTGTTGCCGTTAATCCACCTACCATCCTCCATCACCGTTTGGGATATCCTAACCTGCATAAGTTATTAAAGATGGTGCCGAGTCTTGCGAGTTTGTCTTCTTTAGAATGTGAGTCTTATCAGTTAGGAAAGCATGTTCGTAATTGTTCTTATAGTCGTCTCAATAAACAAGCAAAGTCACATTTTTCTTTAGTTCATTAGGATATATGGGGTCCTAGTCGTGTTAAGTTAACTTTGGGTTTTAGTTACTTTGTTACGTTTATTGATGATTTTTCCTATTGTACTAAGTTATTCTTAATAAAAAATCTTTCAAAATTATTTTTCGTATTTCAAACGTTTTGTTCTGAAATTAAAACTTAATTTGGCACTAATATTCATACTTTTCGAAGTGATAATGCACGAGAATATTTTTATGCCCCTTTTCAATCATTTATGGCCTCTTAGGGTATACTTCATCAATCGTCATGTGCTCATATCCTCCAACAAAATAGGGTGGCAGAAAGGAAAAACATACACTTGATTGAAACTGCGTGTACTCTCCTCATTCAACTCATGTTCCGTTGCGTTTTTTGGGATATGCGGTTCTTAATGTGTGCTATTTGATTAATCGCATGCCGTCCCCAGTTTTACAAAATCAGGTTCCTCATTCTTTGTTATTTCCTAGTCAGCCACTCTATTATCTTCTTCCTCGTGTCTTTGGGTGTACATGTTTTGTTCATGATCTCACTCCGGGCAAAGATAAATTACAGGCGAAGTCTCTCAAATGTATCTTTCTAGGTTATTCTCATTTACAGAAAGGTTATCGTTGCTTCTGTCCTCACCTTAAACGATATCTTGTCTCAATCGATGTCACCTTCTTTAAAACTACTCCATTCTTTACTTATTCTAACCATGTTGAATGTCTAACTGCTGTTCTCCCTCTTTTAGACACTAGTCCTATTCCACAAGTTGTATATGTAACACCTCGTGCCTAGTTTACTTACTAATTTTCCTTCATAAGCTTGATTTATCAGATAACCACGCTTTGGCTAATGATTTTTGGTTCCAAGTAGAATTATGTGGTTTCCACACCTCGAACATGTTTCAATATCTTAATTAAATATGGATGGGTGATCATTTTTCTACTTGAGTGGTCCCTATCGAATTATAGGTGTTAATCGCCCTTTAGTTCTATTTTATCCTTAAATATGGCTGTGGGTACTCAAATTTGGTTCCGGACATATTTTTATAAGCCGAACACTTTTGTCAAGTCATATTATTCATATTACATATGCGTGCATGGTTGAAACGCATTTTGGATGGCCGTGGTTGAATTTGGTCGGCTAACGGTGATAATTGAGTATTTACTAAAATGAGTTTTTCTTCAACTTTGAAATGCCATAACTTCCTCATATGATGTCTAAATAACTCCCGGTTTATGCCATTAGTTAGACTTTGATCAATTCTACAACTTTTGTGTTTTGACCGAGACTTAATTCATGCTTTTTGTGAGTCGAATTTGTGTGCGAAGTAAGCCTATTGGCCAAATCTGATCGTGTTAGAACACTACAACAGATTTTGGCAGACTTCCATATTTAATGCATTTTTGGCATTAATGCATCTAGAATTTGGAAAAACTATAAAGTTCAAAGTTGTAGCTCTTCGAATCCTCTTTCAGTTGATATAAAGATCATCCAAATCGGAGTTCTGAGTGAAAAGTTATGCCCAAAATACGAGCAGTGCACCTGAAACCTCTGGTCAATCGGGTTTGACCCGACCCAGCTCGTTTTAACCCATTTTCACCCTTATTTTCACCCACCCAATTCGATCATAAATAGAGAGAACACATTCAGAGCTTGAGAGAGAAGTTGTGAGGGAGATTTGTGGTGATTTAATCACTTTTTCACATGTGGATCAAGATATTGAGTTATATATATTTTACACTTTTCATCTTTTTCCTCTTTATTCCATCACCATGGGAGCTTGGAAAGCTTGGATGGGAGTTGGCCAGCCACTTAGATCATTATCAACCTTCTCAAAACTTATGTTAAGGCTCCAAATCAGGTGGGAACAATAGTATAAAAGTTGTTTTTCTTACCATTATGTGTGCATTAGATTTTTACTCGAAATTCGGGGGTTTTGCAAGAACCTAGGGTTTGTATTGCATGCATTGCGTTTGGGTCTTCTTAACCTTCAATTGATGATATAATATTGTTATTTATGTTGATTATAACCTACTACAAGAATCAATTCAATTTGTACACACCTAATTCATGATTTGGACTAAAAACCCCCAATTCGTTAACTATTGCTACTAGTTTTTGAGATAATACATATGATAAGTGCAACTGGTATAAATTCTATAATTTCTGGATATAAAAGGTTAATTTTGGTTGGTTAATGAGTTAAATTGATGAATAAACAATATTTTCCCAAATTTTACCTAAAGACCCAATATATACACAAGTGGGTTTAACTAGAAATTGCGTATAACTAGAAATGACTTATATGATGGGTTTGATACATGAATACCTTCACATATATTGTGTGAATATGATGTAATAGAGTACATATGCCACTTGTTGACAAACGTTAAGGATCTGGCTAAACCCACTTTTCAGCAAAATGATTGCTAGATTCTACTAAACAAATTATACAAGAAAAATTGTGGGTTTCTTGTACGATTTCACTATTACTCATATGGGGAATGATGTCCAAGAGCTACACTAGGCCTTGGGAAGTTTGTATTAACTATTGAGTAAAAATCCCACCAAAAGGATTACAACTAATGAGTCCGTCTGTAATACCCCGTTCATTTATTCCACCGTGGTTGCCTTCATTCGGTCGCTTATTTCACCTCGGATGGTGAAATCACAGTTTATGGAGTTTCGTAGTGCTCTGGCACCTTTCACCAGTCGTATTAGTCTATTTACACTCGTGCGAATGATTGTTTAGTGATTCGGGTGGTCTGAATCGATTTCGGGTTGCATCTGGTGAGTTTCGGTGTTTCGCAATTAATGGTTTTAAGCCAACTTTGGAGCTACGTAACTTTTCCGTCTCTTATCCAATTTAGTCACCATTTACTCTTATATTTATTTTTTCATACTATTCTACAACTTTCATGTATTGACCGAAAGTCAATTCATACTCCTTGTAGGTCAAAACAGCATCCGAAGTAGGCCGGTTAGTATAATCTGGTCATTTGGTAGTGCTTTGGCAGAACGCTGTATTTGGAGGATTTTTGGGAATTATCCATCTAGAATTTGGGGAGACTTCCTCTTAGGAAGTTGTAGATCTTTGAATTAGCTTTCCGTGGACATAAAGATCGCCCCAATCCGAGTTTCGAGCAAGGAGTTATAACCAAAATACCAACAGTGGTCAGTGCTGTGAAATAGGCTTTGGCTGAGAGCTCCCAAGATCAATCTTGGGAGGTCCAAGATCGATCTTGGAGCCTTGGAGACGAATTTTCTAGAGTTTTAACTCAATTTTTATACACCCAAACCATTTTTCTTCCCCATTTCTAACCATACTTCCCCTATACATATTAAGAGAGTTCTAGAGAGACAAAGGGGAGATTTGTGAGATTATATTGTTGATTCCTCATCCAAATCCAAGGATTACACCCACACAAACACTATTCATCATCTTCTTCTTCAATCCTCCATGGAAACTCAAGGAGGGAAATCTTGGGCATGGGGTTCGGCCACCAATTCTCCTCCATGGAGCTTCAAGCTTGGTTCAACGCATCATATGAGGTGGGAACACTTATATTAAACTTGCTTTTCAAATTATTAAATGTTGCATTTGAGATTTCTACACAAGTGGGGGAGATTTTCATGAAACCCTAGGTTTGTAATGAAATATGTGGATTGGCTTAGGATAAACTCCAATTGGTTGTTGATAATGATGGGTTAACACATATATTGCATGTATGTACGATTAATTTCATGTTTTCATTACATATGTTTGGAGATTCACAATGAACCCATTTTCTAGTTGCATGTTTAACCTATGAAGGGGAGGTTTTGGGGTTTGTGCATAGTATATTCTCATTTGTGGGTTGGAAATTGTAGAAATACCTATATATCACATTAGTAACAAGTATCAAGCCTTATTGAAGAGATTTCCTTAAAAACCCACAAAGACGGAACTGTATGTAGCAAATTGTGAACTTTGCGCTCCTTGTAAACTATCGTTAATACTAGTAATGAGTACGCTACTTAGGTACATTCTAATGGTGTGAGATACATATGTAAATGAAGTTTATTGGCCATAAGATTTGATTATTGATATTACGATAAGGCTAAAGAATGAACTTCATTGTTCATGCCATGTGAATGACATGTCTACCTCCTTATGTTGTTTTCTACACGTGTGATGGACTATGTGTCCTTGTGATATGTATATATATCAAGGATGAATGGATATATTGGTGTTGATACAATCACCCGTGCTATAATGATATTGATAATGATGTTGGGACATCTATGTTGTACATACACGTTCTTGATTGATGTTTTTGCCCATTTATTTATACGGGCATTGATTGTAACATTCTAGCCTCACCATGGAGGGTCGTAGCCCTGCTATATGATTGAGTTGTAGTTGCTATGTTTAAACACTAATACTAGTTGTGGGTTGAAACCCCGATTGATTTAGGGTTGGAGCCCTATATAATGTGATTGGTTGTGATTCTATTTGTGAGATTTGTTGATATGTTTAATGTTTGCATGATAATAAGGCCGGGGGCACCGGGATACAAATGCCAGGCCGGGGGCACCGGGCTATAAATGCCAGGCTGGAGGTACTGGGAAAGAAATACCATTGTATACGTATACAGGTGCACCATAGTAAGGCCGGGGGTACCGGGATATAAATACTAGGCCGGAGGTACCGGGATATAAATACCAAGAGTTATAGCTGGAGTGGAGCCACCCAAAACAAATAAGTGAAAGGGCTACCCAGTACACTGGAGTGGAGCCACCCAAAACAGACAAGGGAAAGGGCTACCCAGTACAGTGCGGTGGTAGCCGCCTGTTATATTATCATATTTATGTATATTGCCTTCTCGCGGAGGAGTTTCATAGTCCTGCATTTTATAGCTTCCCTGACTTGCTAATTAGATTGTGTGGCTCTATCAACGGAATGGTGTTCCGGGAAGTAGTAGCCCTACACTTAGGTGAAACATCCTAAGGTAGTTCCATCCTTAGAGGAACGTGCTTGTACGGGTGTCTTCTCATTAACTATTTGGAGCGTAGTTCCCAGGAAAATGTCCTGCGCGGGTTCAACTCCAAATGAATTACGAGATAAGACCAAGTCCCTGAGCAGTTCTCTCACTTGGAGGAGACATGATTAGTTTAGAGCATGGGGTCCTTCGGGAACCGATGCTCTAAGCCTAGTGACCGTAGGGTGTAAGATGAGGCTTTATACAAGAGATATGACATTTTGATCTTTATATGCTTGTTACTTGAATGTTTGGTTGTATCATATCTCTTGTGGTCATTATCCTTATTCATGTGATTATGTTAAGATTATTATATGACAAGCATTACATGGGTCAGTTGACTACGGGAAGCGAATCCGTCATAGCATGATGAACTATAGGAAACTAGTGTTTGTGATGAGATGGTTTTATACCAATGGTTCTCTGGTGATATGGGAATTAGTTGAGAGTATTCCATGGGACATCTAAAGACGTCTCAGTTAGTTGGATAGATAGCTTTCGGTGAATAGGGTGGAATCCTAGTAGGGATCGGCATGCACTTGTGTGTAGGATGCATTGCTTTGCATTGTTTTATAAACTTTTGTAGTAAAGTGAAGTAGTTATTTTTTGTATAAAACTTATATAGTTCCCACTGAGCCCAGTTTTGGCTTATCCCGTTTTTTAACAGTTTTGCAGGGCAAGCTTCGGGGTTGAAGCATGGCATATGGTCTAGAAGCCTCTGATGTTCACATACTTTCGTAGTCCTTAAGATTAAGGACTAACTATTGTATCATCTTTTGTTATCTCAAACAATTTGTACTTATGTATGGGTTTTGAAACTATTATAGTAAGGAATGTGTAATTCCGGACTTGTAGAAATGATTTCATAAGTGGAGTGGATTATAGATGTTCATTGATTTGGATTACATTTGTATATAAATGGTTTTAAACCTGACAGGTTGGTTGATTCTACAAATGAACTTCACATGCCAAAATTTTATAAAAAGAAAAGTTTTTGAAAGTTGTATTTTTATGTATTTAGACCCGCCGTCGCGCACGGCATCCATGATTAACAGGGTCCCGGAGGTGAAAATCTCATAACGGGATTTGGGGCATCACACCATCCATGGAGTTTTATACAAAAATACTTGGTGGGATAAGTGTATGTGCCTTATGAACATCGTTGTGATATGGGTGTTGTAATCTTGAAAGTTTTATGGTTATTTGATAGACACTTGGCATATGTACAGTGAAAACATTATATATATATAAGATAATTGTCTTATATAAGTCTCTTGTAGTAATAGAACTAATGGCAAAAGATAATTATGAGATTTAAATCATGAGCTAGTTGTGTTAATTAAGGTGGGATTATTGATAATATAGGGTGTGACCATCCTATGAGATATATGGATATATTTCTTTAAATTGTTATAGTATTATCGTTGATGGATTTTTTCACCTAGTTTGAATGCATGAGTATATTTACGCATTCCTTTCTTTTGATATATATATATATATATGTCTCGTGTACGTATAATTTTATATAGCTAATGGTTAGCTTTTGATGCGTATATACTTAATATCTCAATTGGTTTGAGATTTAAATATTTTTATGATTTGGCACCGTATTGTACCATTTGGTTAGGTACCTTTATTATCTTAGCCTTGGTGGCTACATGAGTTACTTAGCCTTGGGGTCTTACCACTAGGTGGACCGTTGTAGGGGGTCCCCGCTATGGGATCAAAAATACCCGAGCCATGGGGGCTATTAACTGTACACAGTAGATTTAAATCCTAGATGGTTAACTATACATTTTAGAGGACGATTTTATTTCCGAGTTCTCCTACCTCATGGTTCTAGCCATGGAAAGTGAGATGTGAAGGCTATGGGAGGACACATCGTATGGTAAATATATGGGTGCCGATACTTGTTTATTATCCTTTGGTTGGATTTGGATTATATTTTACATATATGATTTACGTATACTAATTTCCTTTAGGGGGAGATATCATGTGTTGTGCATAATATGTGTCATTACTTTCTATATATTGTTTTATAGTATTTTGGTATAGTACTATACATATATATATATATATATATGTATATGGTATACATATAAGGAGTAAATGGTATGCATCTCGTGGTTTTATATTATTTTTGATATTGCACATGGTGTGTGCTTGACTAGTTGTATTTTTATAGAAAAACCTTTATAGTTTCCACTGAGCCCATGTTTAGCTCACTCCCATTTTCAAAAACAGTTTTGTAGGTACACTCTCTAGGTTGGCGCACATTACAATTTAATTACCTCTGATGACATCGAAACCATGTTAGTCTCCCTTGGAGGGACGACTTGATTTTTATGTGTAACTTTAAGTTAATTCTATTTGCATTAAGTAAACGTTGTTTAATAATTGGTTTATGTAATTGAAGAGGCGATGTAATATTAATTATGGTACATTGTAGCCGATTATATACTATTTTGAGAACTACATTGATGTAGTAGACTTTATTATTTATTAAGAAGATTGTGGTTAAGTTTTATTCAAGAAATGATATGATGGAGCACTTATACAGGTCTAGGATATTGGTAAAACAGAGGTGGCCATGCCGAATATTTTTGAAATATCTTAGATACACATTCATGTGTTTATTTTATTTATTTTACTCATACCATTTTATAAAATGACTAATTCCTTAAAAAAAATATTTAACTAATTATTAATTTTTAAAATTTTAATATTACCAACCATCAACATACGGCTCCCGTGACAAACCGATCCCGGAGATGAAAATTTCTAAACGGGATTTAGGGCGTTACAGTATTATCTCCTGCTCATGTGGCTCCTACCACAGACTCTCCACCTTCTTTGTTCACCTACCATCACCACCAATGCCTCGTCCTATTACGAACCCTTCCTCCGAGCCTACTACCGAGCCTACTATTACGCCTACAATCGAACCTACGACCAACCTTACTACGTCTCCTTTGACTGAGGTTACCGCCATTGATTACCCTACATCTGGCCCAGTGGACTCATCTTCTATTCCAGCCATACTTTCCGTTCCTGTCCCTGACTTAGATCGTCCAATTGCCGAACATAAAGATATTCGTTCTACTCGAAATCCTCATCCCATTTATAATTTCATGAGTTATCATTGTTTATCTCCATCATATATTGCCTTTGTGTCATCTTTGTCTCTTATTTCCATTCCTAAAAGTGTAGGAGCAACTCTTTCGGACCCAGGTTGACGTCGAGCAATGGTTGATGAGATGTCTGCATTACATTCTAATGGCACTTGGGATTTAGTGCCCCTTCCTCCTGGAAAATCAACAGTTCGTTGTTGTTGGGTTTATATTGTCAAAATTAGTCCTGATGGAGCTATAGACTGGTTAAAGACTCGACTAGTTGCAAAAGGGTATACCCAGATTTATGGGCTTGAGTATGGCAACACATTCTCCCCATTTGCCAAATGGCCTCTGTTCACTTATTCCTCTCTGTGGTGGCCATTCATCACTGGCCCCTCTATCAGTTAGATATCAAGAATGCTTTTCTCCATGGTGAATTACAAGAAGAGATTTATATGGAGCAAGTCCACCGACAGTCGAAGGGTTCGGGACTGGGACCCCCTTGCCCAGCCCTCAGAGCCAATCCTTTTTCCCAAGGTTATACAACCTTCAACTCCGTTAACGCGTCTGGGCGGCCGTGCAGCTGCCTGTGCAAGTGCAGCCCGTGGTAGTGCATCTTCCTGGAGCGATTTGTCTGGTTAATTCCGTTAATGAACGAGAGTTCAGCCTGCTAACTAGCTATGTGGAGGTATCCCTCCACAGCCAGCTTCTTAGAGTCAGTTGTATTTAGCCTTGGACGGAATTTATCGCCCTATTGGCGTTGCATTCTCAAATAACCCGACTCGTGCGACAGGGTCCGGGCAAGACTGAACCCCAGCGCAATCCGTGCCAAGGAACAACAAATAAAAGGGAGTGCCCCCTTTCGCGGTGCGCGCGGGGGTGTCTCGCCTCTTTAGAAACATAAACAACTGTTGCTCAGGGGGAGTCTAGATCTATATTGGTGTGTTGCCTCCGACGTACTCTCTATGGACTTAAACAGTCCCCACGGGCTTGGCTTGGGCGATTTAGTTCAGTTGTTCAACAATTTAGAATGACACGAAGTGAGGCCGGTCATTTAATTTTTTACTTCCACTCATCCTTTAACTGGTGCATCTATTTGGTTGTGTATGTGGATGACATTGTGATTACCGGAAATGACCAAGAGGGCATATAAAAACTCAAGCAACATATATTCCACCACTTCCAGATAAAAGATTTAGGTAAACTCATGTATTTTTTGGGAATACATGTTTCTTAATCCTAACATGGCATCTTCATCTCCCAGAGAAAGTATGCCTTGGATATCTTAAAAAAAACAGGCATGTCCAGTTGCAAACCTGTAGAGACTCCAATGGATCCGAATGCTAAGCTACTACCTAATCAAGGGGAGCCCTTATTAGACCCAAGCAAATACAAGAGACTTATTGGCAAACTTATCTACCTCATGGTAACACGTACTGATATTGCATTTCCGATGAGTGTTCTCAATCAATTTCTAAGTACTCCATGAGATAGCCATTGGGATGCAACTATTAGTATTCTAAAATATATCAAGAGAGCACCAAGCAAAGGCCTGTTATATAAAAACAAGGAGCATGCTCAGGTGATTGGTTATTTAGATGCTGGTTGGGCAGGCTGTCCGCCCGATAAACGCTCAACCACTGGATGTTACATTTTTGTGAGGGGGTAATCTCGTGTCATGGAAGAGTAAGAAACAATATGTTGTCGCTCTATTCACTGTTGAAGCAGAATATCGAGCCATGGCTAAAGCAACATGTGAGCTTGTGGCTGATAAAATTACTCCAAGAGAGCTAAAGTTTATGGAGGTTCAACAGATGAAGTTAACATGTGATAATCAAGCAGCTCTCCATATTGCCTCTAATCATGTCTTTCATGAAAGGACCAAGCATATAGAGATTGACTACCACTTTATTCAAGAGAAGATTCTTTTTAGGGGACATTGCTACTGGTTATGTTAAGTCAAATGACCAACTAGCAAATATATTTACAAAGTCTCTCACGGGTCCTCGGGTCAATTATATTTGTAACAAGTTAGGAACATACAATTTGTACGATCCAGCTTGAGGGGGAATGTTAAATATTATGTATAGATATATATTAACTGTACATTCCTAGATTAGATAGTTTCCTAGTTTAAGTAGTTGACTAGAATAACGATTACTATTGTATAAATAGATGCTATCCTATTGTAAAAAAGCAACAATTCTTCTCACAATCTATTATAATCTTACACAAATTTACAACAAAACATAATCCCTAAACTCAGCGTATTGACCCATTCTATCTCAAGGATAATCTTGAGTTTCATTTCCATCCCATCTCATGAATAAAGTTAGTGAGCTGAGGACTTTTGTTTCTTGAATAAATAAAATAAAGTTTGAAACAAAAGATGCACAAAGCTTATACGCGTAGTTTGAACATGTATCTTATATTATTTTATTTTCTATTTTTCAAAATGGTAAATTGCATATCATCAGTTGCATATTTATCTATGATCCACAACGACGCTAAATCTGGTACATGAAACATGCATATTAGCATTTCATAATATCAAAGAAAAAGAATTAAATTCTAGGGTAAAGTAAAGCCAACCAAAAAAGGCCTAAAACCCAAACTCTATTGATGAAAACACTCTTATCTCATCTTGTAGGACGCAATTAAGAACCATAAATAAATAAATTAAAAAAAGGGGGTAAGTAAATAAACAAAATTATCCACAAATTTTCCCTAAGAATAACCTAACTGTGCATTGGGGCAACAAATAAAAACCTAATAATAATGCCATATATATAATGATTCCTCAACACCAGAATGACAACCAAGAACCCTTACATACATGCATTGAGAAATAATAACAATAACAATTGGAAGATAAGAAATAACCCAGAGAAATTACTTCTTCCCATTTGTTTCCCCAAAACCTGAAACCTAACTTTGGAAATGCATATATATATATATATATGTTATATAACTGAAATAGTTGGGAAAGTAAATAGAAGTAAATGGAAGTAGAAATAGAAGTGAATTATAACTTACTGCCATTGTTATTATTAATCTTCTTGAAGAATTCTAGAAGAATAAAAAGAAAAGGAGCTTCAATTCAAACAGAAACCTACCCCCTAAAGAACTGAAGTAACCGGAACGCGAGAGGGAGACAAATATTTGAATAATTTTGAGTATAAATGAAGGAATTCAACATTTCGACACATAGGACCGCTTTATAGCGGGTCCATTGTCTTGGATAGTGAGGTCGGATTGAAATACTTAGGTTAAATAACTAAAGGGTTTGATAAATGAACCTCTTATTATATCATTAATACGTACCTCTTAAAAAATTATCAATATTAAAATAAAATTTTATTCTCATCAGTCTCTTATTTCACTTTTTTATTCAAATGTTAAAGCAATTAACAATTAACTAATAATGTAATTAACTTTTGAATAAGAAATCTCTCGCCACCTTTCACCATTTCCATTCCTGAGAGCTAGCATTATCTATTTTCACCCATTAAAAATCTCATTTTGAACAAGAAATCAAACACTAACAATATTACTTTGCGTGACAAAGCATTAACAATCATGGGTAGTGAGTCTAATGTATAAAAATTGAGATTAAAGAAGGTCAAAGATGGTGGTGGCCGGTATTGGTGATGTAAAAAACAGACAAATGGAGTTACATGTGGTGGTTTAGAACATAAGGATAAGTCAAAAAGGTATGTTTGTTTCATTGTTACCTTATCTTTATGCATTTTAATCATTAGTCGATGAATATTGCAAAATCAAAATCTAAAAGTTTGTAAAAAAACAGAGCTAAACAGAGCTGTGAGTTTTTAACCCAGCAAGTACTCATCCCACATTGGTCGAGTGTTATGCACATAACTCACCCCATGTTGGCCGAGTGTTATGCACATCATTTGTCCCACATTGGTTGAGTATGTGTTGCTTCTAAGATAATCTTAAATCAATGTAATAGAGCTCTAGTACAATATACTAACACATGGGACGAGTTTATATGAGCACAGTCATCCATGATGAGCCGAGTCCCTGGTATTTTCAGGATAATTTCCTACTTAGATAATTGAAATATTCCATGACCCAGATTGCCTTAATTCTGCTAATTTGAATGATTCACCGTTTCCATGTCTTGCGAGCGTGTGAAATACGCTTCAAACTGAAAAAGGCATCCGATAGACTTAGATTGTATAAAGAAATGGGTAATTGTTGGGTAAAAGCAATATGACCCACCAATCATAAATAAATGATTATGATTAGACAATGTTTTATGTATATGTGTATCACTCATATAATTTTTTTGTGAAACTTAACTCTCATATAATTCTTATGACGATGTAACTCTCATGTAATTTTTTTGTGAAAATGTATCTCTTATATACTTTTTTGTGAAGCTGTGACTATCATGTAACTTTTTGGGAAGTTAAGAAATGAACATCTATGATTTTTTGTCATTACAAGACCAAACTCTCATCTTTGGGTTTGTTTGGCCTAAGTTATTGTTCAAATACTAGTTGCTTAATGTCGAGCGAGTGCCAATGAAAATACTCACCCAATGACAGCCAAGTATTATCACAATCACTCACCATAAATTAGACGAGTATATCTCAAAAAATGGGCAGTGGCCTTAGTTATTGTTCAAATACCAGTTACTCAATGTCGAGCGAGTGCCAATGAAGATATTCACCCAACGACAACAAAGTATTACCCCATTCATTCACCATACATTGGTTGAGTATATCTCAAAAAATATAAAATGGCCTTAGTTATTGTTAAAGTATCAGATGCTCACTGTCAAGCGAGTTCCACTGAAGATACTCATCCAATGACGGCTGAGTATTACCACTTTAGTTATGTTTCTTAAGCTAGAGGGTGGCGAAGTGGAGTGCTTGTAATAAAAATTTAAAAAGTGGGGGTGTAAGGTAAAGACGGTGTTAATGATAAAATAAAGGGGTGCATTTATTAAACCCCCCCTCCCAAGCTAAAAATGTAACGAATTTGACCTCATTTTGTATTTGGGTCATCTAACTTTTTTCTTAGTTAATTATTGGTATAAAAATTATAATTGTTGTCAATCGGGTAGATCGATTAGAGTCTGTTAAACCAGCTAACAAAAAACTGAAATTATTTATACAATCTACTCTCAACATTACAAGTACTTACACATGCCATCCCTAACTTTTAATTTTACATTCATTATATTTACAAAGACCAACCCTTTTACTGGATGCCTTCAATTTTTTTGTTTTCAATTTCCCATTTTCGTTCAATATATCTTCACTTAAACCCTCCTCTTTTTTAGGTTTCTAGCCATGAGTCCTTAATGCCACTCCCTCCAGCTCCTATACACAACTCGAATTCTTCCCCAGTCCACGCTCCGTCCTCCCCGGTGGCCAATTACATAACTAAACTATTTTTTAGTTATGATTGTTTCTCTCTTTCTCTCTCTAAATTCCCCTATCTCAATCCCAGATTCTTTGGATCATAGTTTTTGTAAATCATCTTAATTTCTTTTCTTTAATTCAGAATATATTTTTTTTATTCTTTTAGGTTAAATTTAAAAAGAACAAAAAACAAAAGGTAAAATTTTCAAATAATTTATCAAATATGAGATAGGTGTAATTGAATTGATATTTCATACTGGTTGTGTCATGTTTGTTTTCAATATAATTCTAACTGCCTTTGAAATTTTAATTAATTTAATGGAATGATCAAGATTAATTATGTCGTAATTGAATTGGGTTGTAATTAAAATAATGATCAAGCATTGAATTTTGGTGAGTTGGTATCAAATTCGTTAAAATTTGTGCTCCTTTACCAAAAAGGCTGGGACGTATTATTATTATTATTATTATTATTATGAAGAAGAAGAAGGGGATAAAATATGTGCATGTTTCTAAAGGAGATAAGTGGATTGGGAATGGTCTGAGTAAATATTCGAAAAAATTAAGGTAGTTTGCATAAATAATTAGAAAATTGGGGGTAATTTATATAAATAATTTCAACTTTTCTAACTCATGGAACCTAACGGTTGGACCTCATCAACAACATTTAAAAAGTTCATAAAAGTTCGATGACCCAAGTACAAAAAATGACTAAAGTACGTTGCTATTTCTTGTGATTTAGCCAATATTATTTAATTTGATTGTTACTAGTCCTTTATAGACTAAATAATCTATTTTTGTATAATTAATATTTTACTCTGATATCTAATTCGGACTATCATATATTGAACAAGCAATATAAAAGTTTTATTTTATTACGTTTTAGTGCACGTCAAACATAGCCTAAATATCTAAAAGGGTGCTGGTAAAATCACCCTTAGAAATCAGTTTTAACACCCTTAAAGGCACCCTAATCTTTTAGTCCTTTTTTATGTTCATCATCACTTACTCTTCTTCCAATTTTATACTTCTTTACCTTGTATATATTAGAACTTAACTCCACACCCCTCCTACCCGCACCCACGGTTTGAGTAAGCCACTACAAACAGATCGAGGTAAAAGTCAAGATATCCTCTCAGATTTGAACATGAACTAATGAACTTCGGATGTTTTTCATCTGCATTGGCCACCATTGTTTTAGGCGCCAAGTTTATGTAGTTATTGTTTTCCTTCAGCAGTTGGTGTTTCTTTACCATTCTTTGTCACCTTGTTTGGGATTTATCGCCTCTATTAGATTCCTCTGCACTCTACTACCATGTATTTGTCTAATTTATGTCATGTATATGCGCATTCTATTCCTAGTTTAATAGTGTATTATGGTAAAACACATTGATCTAATTTAATTATTTGAGTTTATGAAATCACAAATTCCTTTTTTATATCAAATTTCAATCAACGCATAAGTAGAAAAATACTTTGTATAAAAGCGCCGAACTTTAATTGAAGAATCTTATTACCTCCTTTAACTTTTCACGTGCAAGTAAAAATAGAATTAAGTTAGATATTGTCTCAATAGAGAGTTATAAGTCTCTAGACTAAAAAAAATAAGAGAGTCGCAAGTCTTGTTAATTCAATGTAACCAATTCGTTATTTCAATTTTTTCAATGGTTGTTTTAATACTTTACTTTTCTTTATTTAGTTCAAATAAATATCGATTGAAATTTGAAGGGACTTAATTATTCTTAGTTGCAAGATTTTGCTTTTAATGGGTGCTTTTACCATTAAGGGTGCTCTTGCAAAATTAAAATTTTTATACGGGTGTTTACAAAAGAGGTGTTTAAGTTGATTTTTTAGGGTGCTTTTACCAACACCCTATCTAAAAGTGTGCTTGTTTTTCTTATTTTTTGTAAATAAATTCTTCTATAAGAAAAAAAAAAAGACCTCCATATATATACTGTTATTGAGACTTATAGTTGTTTAATTGCTTAACTTAGACAAAAGCGTTACAATATACTTATTCTCTTGGAAATGCCCTCAATTCTATCATTTCCATCTATATGTGAGTCATATGAACATTATAATTGGAGGACTAAAGCAGTGATGGATCAGGGGGGGCGGTCGCCAGCCCAAATTTTTTTAAAAGTAGATTAGATATAGAAGTAATTTTGTATTTATAAAAAAAATTATAAAAGCTCGTCCCCCCAAATTATTTTGAAAAGATTAAGTATGGCCTACTCAATTATTTATTTTTTAAAAAAGTTAAACACCAGGACTAATATATAAGATTTATATTTTTGCAATAGAATAAATAAAAATTAGATATCCTTTTATACATCAAAATGTACTTTATATATTATTTTTTATGTTAACTTGTTTTATTATTTGGTGGTAATTAAGATTTAGTTTGAATAATTTTTGTGATAATTATTTCTTGCCGTCAATTCATTTATATTCTCGTCCCCCCAAACCTAAAATCCTGGCTCCGTCCCTGGACTAAAGTTCAAATAGTTTAAACTTTGGGGAGCCAATTTCTAATTATATATAAAGTTTGGCAGTCAATGGAGTTTATGATAGTAAGGAAAATGGTATACAGCACGGAAATTTTTATCAATACCGTACTAGAATGATATGCACACGAGATATGTGGGTTTGACTTGATCGAATATTTCTTATTGAACAAAAAATTAAAACTAAAATTGTAAGTGGCCTAATGATAATTGTAATTTTTTTCTTTCAAGATTAACTAAAAATGTTCTTATTAACCAAGGGCTTGTGTAGTTGTTTATTATACTGTGAATTAGCCAATCTACGAACTTTACAATTATTTGCGTTTGGTTGAGAAAATTCATGTAACAGAAAATTCATGTAACACTCAAACTCTATATTTCAAAGAGATCTAGTGGTTATAGTCGATGTTGATACCTCTAAACAAAATTTTAAGCATCATAGCAAAATTTAGAATATATTTCTAAATTAAGTCATTTCATGTTTCTATAATTATTTTTACTATCCAATTTTACCCCTTATATAAATAATTAAGTGGATAATAACGACAGTATAAGATGATTCCCCCTTAATTTTTGTCACTTCGATGTTTTTCTTAAAATAATAAAATAAACTATAGTAAAAATCAAACAAAAGATAAATAGTTTATTTTTTACTTATTTTTTTTAGACAAAAGTAAGAAAGTTTAACGCAATACTTATCTTGATTCGATAACTAAGCATTTTCCTTTTGAGAAAGATAAATACGAGATAAAAACCATGCAAAACAGTGGAAGATGTCAAATAAAATACATTTAGTGAGTTTCTCATCATTTCTATTACAAATAATCTCAAGGACTGTTGGGTTCGTTTAAAAATTTTAGTAATGAAAATAATACCAAAGTCAATTTGGTTGATTTAATCATAGCAAATGCAAGAAATTCACTAATATTTCTATTTTTAATACTAAGTCTATCAATAAAAATTTAAATATATTTTAGTTAATTACTCTTTGCTTTTATTTTTTTTCCCCTTTAATTGTTAAAATATAAAGGATTTTTTGAGTTGCTCCCCTATTATTAATATGAAACTCAAGATAGCTTCTATTTTACTAATCGTTTGAGTTACTCCTAGGAATTGACTGAATGCTAACTCCATCCAAAAAACAATTTTGTCTGACTATTTTGCCCCTATGTAACTGTTCATCTTCTTTAAAAAAAACAAATCTTATTCTTTAATTTCTCTCTCTAAAACACCACAAAACTCCATTAATTGTTACACACCCATCCATTTTTTCACCTCTCTCTCTCTCTCTCTCTTGTCCATTTCTTCACCTCCATTTCTTCACCACAGAACTCCATTATTAACTATAGAGATTTCCCAACTTTATTGGAAATAGGCGGATTTCATCTCTCTCTACGTGTTAAACTAATTCCAAATCGAAGCTTATGAAGACAAATTTCTTCACCAATCGGATGTAGTACTACTTAATCCGATTTTTAGTTTTTGATTTCTATTTTGCTCTGTTTTCAAATCTTCTCGCGTGTGGGAGTATCATACTCATATTTAATGGGATTTTTAATACTATTGTGGGTTTGCTGGTTGTGGTTCAAGGAATACAAACTTGTTGGATTGTGGGGGAGAAAGAAGAGAAAGAAAAATGGGTTCATCATCATCATAACCACCATTATTCTTCAGATCCAAAATAGGTCTTTCTTCGGTGAGCTTACTATGAAGCAAAAAGGGTATAGGGGTTAGGGGTGGTGATTGCGCAGTTGTGGGAAGAAGGATAGGGGGACTCAATGAGAGAGAGAGAGAGAGAGAGATGGAGGTGAAGAAATGGAATGTGTAAGGCTATCTCCAATGGTATTTTCCATAAATTCAATTATATCCTATGTGTCATGGTGCTTTTAATATATTTCTATATCTATTTGGAAATATAATTGTGTAGGTAGAAAAGTCTCAAATAAAGTTTCTTCAATTGTGCCAATTATATATTACTTATCTTACTTGGCATTTATTTAAGAATGAGAGAGAATTAGCGAGTTTCTTATATCCAATGAGGATGTGTCATGTCATATTGAAAAATTTCTATCATCATTTCTAAATAGTGATAGAAATTCCCCATGTGACTCAACTTCCACCTCACATAGAAATAGTTATAAAAAATCCCATTAGAGAATATTTGTTCTAATTTTCTTTCTTATCATAGAAATTTGTATGAATATAAATGAACATTGGAGATGGCCTAATTATGGAGTTTTATGGTGTTTTAGAGAGAGAAAGTTAAGAATAAGATTTGGGTATTCCTTTTTTTAAAAAGAAGATGAACAGTTAGTTGCATAGGGGCAAAATAACCAGACTGATTTTTTTTAGACGGAGTTAACATTTCTTCAAATCCTACAGGTAACTCAAACGATTAGTAAAATAGGGGATATCTTAAGATTTATATTAATAACAAATGGGGTATCTTGAGTTTCTTATTAATAATAAGGGGTAACTCAAAAAATGCTAAATATGAATCGTTCATACTTATATTGTCAAAATTAATAATTCTTTTTTCCAAAAGATACTAGGATTATATTACTTGGGAATAATTCATTATTGTTTTATGATTTTTAAATTTGTATCATACTATATATAAATGAAATAAAAAAAATGTTGTTACTAATATATTTTTTTTCTATAAATTAAGTTAAAAGGACTCAATAATATTTGTCTTGTTAAAATACTATGTTTTGGTTTCAAAAAAAATTAATTAAAAAAAAATTTGTTGTTGTTTTATAATTTCTTTTATTTAGGATATCATGTAAAATCAAATAAAGTTTTAAAAATTTATTTACAAAATTATTAACTCAAACGATAACACTATAACGTTTAATTCCAAATGGATCAGGTTTCGCGTCATTTAACCCTTAACCTTAAGGGCTTTTCCTTGCTGTGGGAGGTATGATTTTCCTTTATTCTTTGTTCTCTATTATCCTTTATTGTTATCTCCTCTGTTTATTTGTCACTAATATCTCTATATCTTTTCCCTTTCAGAGTTGGTTCATGGCTTACACCCGCAGGGGTCATGGCTTACACCCGTAGAGAATGAGGATCAGTTCCCGCTTCTCCGTCGGTTCGTGGCAGGGAACTATCGGGCCCCTTATGTGTATCGGACCCGGGAGACTGGTGAGGCTGCAGTTTCTGGCCTGTTGGAGGAGCATGTAAGTATTTATTTCATGTAAGATAAAGGAATAAATGAAATGACTTAAAACAAAAAATTAAAAGTTCTTCTCGATATGTTTTTCTTTTTCAAATTGAGTGGGCCCTGTGGGGTGATTTGGGCCTGCACTTTGGTCATGCCCGTGCTTTCATTGCTTCGAGGATGAGGCGGTTGATCCGAGATGAGTACGTCCTGCTCTTTTATCTCAGCGAGCGGGTTATTCGCCAGCATACCCCTGCTTAGTGGCCATAGGTTCCAGCGTTCCCCCTGTTTTAATGAGGTGGACCGGTGAGATCGACCTAGTGACGGTGTTGTCTTTGGTGGATGGACTCAATTTCCTGCCTTTTACCGAGGAGGGTGACGATGCTACTTTCGCTTCCCGCTACTTGATGAGGGAGCCGAAGGAGACCCAGGGTCGGGTCTTTTATGATCAATACAGGGCGTTGGGTGGGGATCCCAACTACATTCGGGGACAACTGCACTTGTCGAGGACATTCTCGGGCTACCTGCCACCGGTCCCCAACTAGAAACACAATGTACCGGACTCGGACGATGAAGACCCCGATGGTGAGAGTGTAGTTCCTCCAGCTGCTGATGGGGGAGTTACGGGGCCAGAGGAGGGAGGTGGTGCTGAGACCGGAGGCGAGACTCCTGGGCCGCATTCTGGGGCGGTGCCTACAGAGGGATTTCGGGCGGCTCCGAGTGCTACTACTAATGAGGGTGTCCCAGTTCCTACTGGTCCTACTATACCGTTGGGGACTATCCGCGAGGAGGCGGGGTTCACTAAAAGATCCTGGGGGCCTGCTGATCTTGGACCGGATTTCGATTATGACCAGTTCAGGCAGACGCCTCCTGCTGGCGTGGCTACTCCTTCGAGTGGGGCCCCACCTCTGAGGGAGATTGCTATGGTGGACCCCCCTGGTGTTAGGACATATGCGACGCTAACTCCTCTGTCCCCTGCTGCTATGGGTCCTTCTACTCCTACTCGTGAGGGAGGTGGTTCTTCATTTGCCGCGGCCCCGGCAAGTTCTTCAGTTTCAATGGTGACCATATCACCTCTGCCTCGAGATATTGACTACATCAGCGTGGGCCTCCGCCGGTATACTATTCCTGAGTACCCTCTTCCAGATGATACTTTTAGCTATTTGGAGAGGTGTACCGGTGATGAGGTAGATTCTTTCTTTTATGTCTTTTCTTTTTCTGTATCTCCTTCTGCATAATTTTCTATTTTAACTGTGCTGATCCTTTTTTTTTTCCTCTGTAAATTCTTTTGCAGTTGGTGAGTGTTCGGGCCGCAGATTTGAGGGCTCTTCACGCACATACCTATACAACTGGAACCTGCTCTAGTATGTTGGTCGGGATCTCCCCTCGTATGCTAGCGACTATCGACGGGCGGTGGAGGCTTCCTTGAGTGCTGATGACCCCATTATTTTTTCCCAGACATGGACCCAGTCTCGGAGGAGTAGTAGCCGGACTTCTAAGCGATCTCGATCTTCAGTGGCTTGATCTACATTCCTACTATGGCGACATAGCCTTCTCAAACGACTAAACCCTCTCAGGCCTCTCCAGTAGTTGACTTTACTCCTAAGGAGGCTTCGTGTGATAGTGAGAGCGTGTCAAAACGCGCTCGGCATGATTAGTCTTTTCCTATATATCGTTTTAGGAACTTGTTTTAAACAGAGAATGTTAAATGGTTTATTTCTTTTTATTTAGGAAAATTGTTCTTGTAGTTTTAATGTTTTGCCATAAATATAAGAAATATTCCTTATCTGGTGTGTGTAATGTGCATATATATAATAACTGTTTTGAAAATCATACCTTGGTTTAAAAAAGGGCTTTTAAGATCTCTGCAAAAAGGTCATAGTGAGTAAAAACAAGACATATGTAGAAGTATCTCTTTTGGCGAGATTTTCTCGGAAAAAAATAAGTTCTAAACTGGTTTGTCGCGCAACAAACCTTCCTGCAAAATAGTTTGTCGCACGACAATCCCTTATGATATAGGTTTATCGTGCGACAAGCAGGTACATGACACTTTTTCTTATAAATACTCTATGTTTTCTTCCTTTATTCTCACACCCTTCTTTCTTACTCCTACCTTTTTGGTACATAGATGTCTTATTTCCATTCACAAAATGACTTTCTGTATATTAAAGCCAAGGATGCCTTGGTATCCTCGGAAAATGGTCTAAATTTTGGCTCTTTTAGCCCCTTGGCCGCATGGAGTTTTCGTCCTGTAGACTTATCTTTTCTTCTAGACACCTTGGCCTTCTAGCAGTCGGGAGAACACATTTTATGCATTACTATTAATTGGAGATGCTCTAAGGTTGGTTTATTCATTAATGAGATTATAAAGGTTGGTGTGCTATAGACCTTAAAATGCTAGTGTGCTACTTGTTCAGGCACACAATAGAACCGGATATCATATCCCAATAAGATAAAAACATAAAATTAAAAAGTAGTTATCTACGGCAGCAAGAGAACACACGCGCGTGCACACTCACACACACATACACACATATATATTATAATACTTGTTCAAAAATGAGATTTAACTTAAGAGATACATTCAAAGAGTAAATGAGAGGGATACAAACAATCATGCATTGGGATTGCAAAAAGAAAAAAGAGAAAATGTTGTGGAGAAAAAAGAAGACATAGTTAATAACTCTAGCAATAAATGATATTTAGGAGAATTATGGAGGAAAAGGAGAATTTTAAGGCCAGTCCATTCATATTTTCAGGCGAGTAAGGGATTTAGCCAAACACGCCCAAACACGTCCATTGCAATTGTTTCTCAATTCTCCCCCAAAGTAAAATTAATTTATTTTATATATATGGTTGTGTTGTAGGCACATGTACTATTACTATAATAACATAATGCACTAAGGCTATGTTTGATATGCCATATTAAGAGGGGGGATATAATTAAATATTTTAATCTCATGTTTGTCTCAACACCATATAGAATATTATACTGTTTATCCCATATAACATTAGATTGAATAATCGCACAAATTATTCGATTTGATGTTTTAAATTTTATTCGATATTTTTATCAGACACGAGTAGGCATGTTGTAGAGAACCCGAAAACTAAACGGCCGAATCGTAACGAGCCAAACTGATTCGTAAAAAATTGAACTGAAAAAAAAACAGAAACCGAAGCAAAGAAACCAAACCGAAATCGAATATGTTTGGTTCGGGTTTGGGGTGTAACATTGTAAAACCGAACCGAACTAAACCGAATCATTAAATATGTGAGTCAAAAATAAAATTACTTAAATATCTAAAATTTTATATTCCTAAAATTTATAAAGTCTAGTGAGAAATCAACTATTTGATCTATACTAAATATTGAAGTTATATTATAATCAAAAAAGTTAATATTTTTACAATCTACAATATGTATTTTTCTAACAAAAATAAATGTTATTTGACAATATATTTAGTTTTTTTTTTAAAAAAATACCAAACTGAACCGAAAAGTTTGGTTCGGATTTAAGATTGGAAGATTTAAAAATCGAAATCGAACTTTCAAATTCGATTTGAATATGAATTTCCTAAGTTTTATCTTGATCGAAACCGAAAATGCCCCGATAGAGAGCTGTTACTTGAATATAGAATAAATTTATACAATTTATATATATTATGAAGTCTATTTAATTATTGTCGTATAGAATAAAAAATTGGGTGTCAATAAATGCACCCATAATTTATAGTCTACGCACCCATTATTAAAAAATAGCTATGGTGCCTTAACTAGCCACTTCATTTTTAACTCAATATATATATATATATATCCTTTTAGATTTTGAAACCAACAATTTCTCAGTCTAATATTTACATTCAATAAATACAATATGATAAATATAAACTTTCATTGAAACATTTTTCCTTTGAGTTATAGACGTGTTTTCATTTTATCTTGAATACTCTTTTGATGATATTTATTTTAGTGTTGTTACAACAATAATGCGATATTCAATTTTCTCTAGTAGAAGAAAATAAAGGCAGTCAGAAAGAAATAAACAAGGAAATGGTTTTTGTGTTTATAATTAGATTGAAAGAAAGAGTATGAAAGGATGGGAGGTTTTAATTAAGACACCCTTGTTATTTTTTAATAATAGGTCTGTAGACCGGAAATTGAGGGTGCTTTTACCAATATTCTAAAAAATTTCAAAAAACCATTTCTCAAGTGTGGTGTTATTTATACACCCATATTTGTCACAAATAATCTCATCACAAACACCCGCTAAGGTAAATTTTAATCATTAAAACTCCCTAAGATCCACTTAATGAGAGATGAGCGTGCACACACTCGCCTCACTTGAGAATAATTTGTTTGTAAGAACTCTCTTAAGATCATGAATAGATTGTTGAGTGTTTTCTAAATAAGGTTCACTTAATGAGAGGTGATTGTACTTACATAAACTTGGCTCACATAAAAAAAATGTGTTACTAAATACTCACATAATATTAGACAATAAAAAAAATATTTGTAATAAATAAAAAACATTAAAAATATGTTTTTAGTTAATTTTTAAAAAAAATGTTTGTGAAACATTTAAGAAGAGAAAATGGGTTATAAGACATCACTCTGTAATATTTTACTACTCTAAGGAAGAACTCATATTTAACAAAGATAAGTAGAACTAATTTCATTATTTAATTTTAAATTAAGGACACTTTTGATAATATTGATTTAATTTAAAGATAATGAGAAATATTGATGTATAAAAATACCCCTCATATATATAAACCTTTAAACGTGTAATATAAACCTTTAAACATCTTAACCCTCACTTCCCCTGCTTTTGGAGTATCCACTTGTATTTTTTCTACCTTCGTTGCCTTCCCCGCCTCCCAACACACCACTGCTGCACCACCAACATCCGACTCTCCGATCGTATCGCCAAGAGGAAAGTTGTTCTCATCATCTTCTTCTTTTTCTTCTTATTTTTTTCTGCAGATGCAATCGTAAAATAGATATAACTTTTGATCAAACCGTTGGATTGGACAAATTTTTGGATAGGTTATTCAAAACACAAAGTTACTATAATTACGTATAAAATCAAGAAGACTAGAGGTCTTTTTGCTATCGAAATCGACCAATGTCGACAGCCGAACGGGATTTTAAAAAACAAAATCTGATCCCAACTCTTTGTAATCCATATATATATACATATATATAAATTGAGTGGATGTTGATCTCATAAATTTTGTTATTCTATGTTTTGTAATGGTGCTAAAATCATTTTAGTACCTTATGGTATATTGATAAGTGGTGCTAAATACATTTAGCACCTTCTAGTTGTTGTCATGTGTGTTGACATGTGGTGCTAAATGCATTTAGCACCTTTAGATTGTTGTCATGTGTGTTGACATATGGTGCTAAATGCATTAAGTACCTTCTGGTTGTTGTCATCTGTATTGACAGGTGGAGCTAAATCCATTTAGTACCTTTAGATTGCTTGTTACTTCTTGTTAAAAGGTGGTACTAAATGGCTTTTAGCAACTTCAAAACTATTTTACATTCGTGAAAAATTGTGCTAAATTGCTTTTAGAACTATCATATTGCTTGTTAGTGTGTTGACCATTGGTACTAAATGGATTTAGCACAATTGGTGCTAAAACAGAGTGCTAAACAGATTTTGCAGCATTTGTGCTAAAACAGATTTACCACCATTGGTGGTAAAACATATTGGTACTAAATAGATTTAGCACCATTTGTACTAAAAACATATTTGTGCTAAACAGATTTAGCATCATTGGTGTTAAAACAGATTTAGCACCATTGGTGGTAAAACATATTAGTTTTAAACAGATTTAACACCAGTGGTCGTAAAACAGACTGGTGCTAAAATAGATTGGTGTTAAACAGATTTAACACAAATTCTGATGAGACATGGGATGTTATAAGGAAAGGATATAAGTGTCTTTTTTATACAATATCCTTAATTTACACAACTAATTTAGGGAAAAAGACAAATTAAAACCTAGAGTTTGGGTGTAGTTCAATTTCTCCCCTAATGTTTCAAACAATGCAATGTATTCCTCAAAGTTGCTATAGTGGTTCAATTAAGACTCTCGTCCTAATTCCATTAACAATTATGTCCAAATAATTTACACTTAACCCCCTAAAACTTTAAAAGTGACACTAAACCCCCTTAATTTATATTTTTTTTAACTTTTAACTCCATTTTTATAAAGATTCATCACTAGCTTCTAGATGACGGAGTGTGATGTACACGAGCCGATGTCAGCGGGGATTATTCTGGTGAGGTTCCTGTTGAAGATTAACAGCTTCTCGAGGAGCTGGAAAATGGAGAAATTAGCCGGCAACTAAATCTAGAGGGGAATTGATTGTATATTTATTTCGACTACAACCTATTTGGATTGTAACCCATTTCGGTTACAAACCCACTACAAGGCTTCGCCGGCGCCGGAGATGCCAGAGTGAGAGGATGAAGTGTTTAACAATGTGTTTTTCTCTCTCCCTCTCTCTCTATATATGTATATATAATTGCGTTTCTCTCTCCCTACATACGCATATATATATATACAAAATCGAGTACCAATCAAACTCAAATTTCAATTTTAATTGAGATCAAATCAAATTGTGGTGGGTTCAAATTGAATTGGAAAATCGAATTTTCTTCTGATGGGTTTATATGTAATTGAAAACCCACCAATTAAGTTTTGTATTGTATATAACCAAAACACCAACAAAAATCTTTATTTTCATTCATAATTCAAACCTCTAAAACAACTCAATTACAACTGATCAGATTGAGTAGGCAAAAAAGATAAACTCCCTCTCTCAAGATCATGTTTAATTAGAAGATTTTGTTATTGAACATTCCCAAAAATCGACATTGAACTCGAGGCTGCCATTGCCAAGCACACCGCCCAGATCTGCTACCATATAATTCTTCGACAGTAATTCCAAATCCACCCCTTTAAAGTGGAACTTCAGCTTCGGGACTACCATTTGTGACATAAACTCTTTTTTCACCATCTCATTTGTTTGATTATAATTCTAAGCCCCTAATTATAGTGGAGGGACAGTGTAATGAGGTTGCATTGGGGTGAACATATATATATATATATATATCTTGTATGGAACTATATATATGTATATCTTGTATGGTACTATATATATATATATATATATGTATATGAGTATGTGTGTTGTAGAGAGAGAAAGGGAAGTGATGATGGTGGTGGTGGGGGAGGAGACAAAGGTAATGGTGGTAGTGAGGGAATGAAGGTTGCCGGTGGTAGTGACCAAAAAGGGTAATGTTTAGGGGGTGGTCGGAGATAGAGGCCGGAGCTATTGACACCGGTGACAGATATGAGGTGCCAGAGGCAACTGTTGGGAGCTAAAGTTTAGGATTCATTTAGATTGGAGAAGAAGAGTGTGATAAAGATTGTGTGTGTATATATATCAATGGCGGATTTAAAAGTTAGAAACATATATAACTTAAGGGGGTTTAGTGCCACTTTTAAAGTTTTAAGGGGTTAAGTGTAAATTATTTGGACAGAATTATTAACAGAATTAAGATGAGGGTCTCAATTGAACCAATGTAGCAACTTTAAGGAAAACATTGCATTTTTTGAAATACCAAGAGAGAAATTGAATCTACACTCAAACTTCTGGGTTTAATTTGTCTTTTTTCCACTAATTTATAAATGTCCTTTATAATTACGTTATTATTGAAATGAGGCCTTGTGCCCAATTGTCTCAATTTAAGAATCACTCTTTTTGATGCTAAATTAGGTGCCGTTCACTTACTACTTAAAATGCCACTTAAATTTAAAAATTTATAATTTTCAAATTTAAATGGTTTAAAAATCCAACCCGTTGAAAAACACGATTGAACGGAACCTGTTGTTTTTCAGATGTGTGGTCTTGTATAAGGGTGTTCACGGTCTGGTTAATCGGACCGTTCACCAAGCTTTTGGACCGGACCGTTCACTTCGGTCCTAAAATTTTCGAGACCGGACTGAACCGAAATATCCTCCAAGACCAGATCAGACCGAACCAATTTGAACGGTCCGATTTCGGTCAGTTCAATCGGTTTAGACAGTGGCCAACAAAAATTTAATTAAATGAAGCAACAAGATGGAGTCTGTTTTTACATTGGGGGAAAACTAAAATCAAATATTCAAAATATATTCAAATTTACACTCATTTTACAACCAACAAATTCATACACATACGGAATCAAGAAAAAAATATATATACATACAAAACATATCCTAGATCTAAACATGTGTATATAGACACGGAAATACATAGAGAGAGAAAAGAAGAGAACAACACACCCCTTCATCTTCTTTGATCTTTGTCTTTCACAAGTTTTCTTCATCTTTTATATGTTCCTTTAGCCTTTAGAGATTTAAGAGAGAGGAGAAAATGGATGAAGAACTATGATGGAGAAATTAAAATAATGAGAGAGAGAGAAAGGAAGCTAGTGAGAGATAATTAGAAAAAAGAAAAATAAAAAGGTGAGAGATTGGAACGTGGGGATATGATGGGATGTTGGAAGAAAATTTGGCAATAAGACCCGAGGAAAAGGAAAAAACAAGACATGTCAAATAGTTTTCTTGGAAATAGGTACACATTTAAATAAAGGAAGAGAGTAGAGGGAGAGAAAGACCTGAGCATGTGAAATTGTGAGAACAATAAAAAAAGAGAAAAAGAAAAAGAAGAGGTAAATTAGAATCACGTGGGGCGGGCAGGTGGGGACAGATGTGATGGTAGTGGGGAAGGGAAAAGAAAGATAAAAAATGAAACACTCTCTCTCTTAAGATATTTAAAAGAAAATAATAAAATTATATAAAAACCCGGTCCGGTTCAGTTTTATAAATATTTTTATTTATAAGATTGAAGACTGGACCGGACCACTTTGGTCTATAAAAATTTGGACCAGACCGGACCATTGTATGTGTAAAAACCGAAAAAAGCTTTATTGTTTGATTCGGTCCGGTCGGTCTAATCAGTCCGGTTCAATTCTTGAATACCCCTAGTCTTATATGTGGGTGATTGATACCCTGCTCTAACTAGTACTACTTAGAGATGATTCTTGGAAGTATCACCACCACTTCTTGGAAGTATCACCACCACCATAGACAAATCTACACTCACATTGCTAAGGCATTCAAAAGAGCGGTTAAATTGTTATATTAAAAAAATTTAAATATATATATATATATATATATATTATATTTAAATAAATAATATATTTGTAAATATAATCTTTAAAACTAAATAAATAGTTTTTTTAATTTTTAAATTTTAAATTTTAATTTTCATATTTCAATTTTTTTAATAAAGGCCACGTCATACAATCACTTCTCCCCCGAGGTAAACACTTCCAAAGTAAAACCCTTGTAAAACAAAACCCCACAAGAACACAAGACAAACACAGAGTGAGAAAAGAAGAAGAAGAAAATGGGGAAGGAGGAGCAACAGCAACAAGAAGAGCTACTAAAAACCCTAGAAGACTTCATCAGCAAAGACAACTGGGACAAATTCTTCAGCATCGGAGGTACCGACGACTCCTTCGAGTGCTACGCCGATTGGCCTCAACTCCGCCACCCCCTTCTTTCCCACCTCTCCACCGATGAACCACCGGAATCCTCCTCCACGTCCGCCGTCGGCGGAGAAGTGGAAGCTTCTTCTTCGGCGCAGATCCTGGTCCCCGGTTGCGGCAATTCTCGGCTCTCTGAACACCTGTACGATGCAGGGTTTCGCGATATCACTAATAGTGATTTCTCCAAAGTTGTCATCTCGGAAATGTTGAGGCGAAATGTGCGGTTGCGGCTTGGTATGAGGTGGCTGAGTCATGGACATGACTAGTATGCAGGTTTGCATAAACAAACTGAGTCAAATATATACGATTTGTATGTAATACTGGAAATTGCAAACTTGTAAAAGCAATAAAATATATATAAGTATATATATATAGTTATTGTATACCGAATCAATAGTGCCAATATTCTTCAATTCATTAAGGGTGTGTTTGTTTTGCACCTCTTAAGTTTATAAGCCCAAAATTCAGACTTCAGAGGTGAGTTGAGGTGTTGGAAATTCAGATGCTACCTCTTAATATGCCTCTGAATCCTTAAGGAGGATCCTTACGTCTTAATTGTTATATACTTTACTACCCATTTTGTCATCAACTAACCTTTTAAAGATAAAAAGAGGGAAAATTGGTCAAAGCAATATATTTAACCTTTGTTCAGGCATTACATTTGGACAAGATTTTTTTTTCCCTAGACTTCAGATTAAGTATTTTGATTTAGACAACAGAAAAAACGCCACCGACAAACAATGTAATGAAATGATTTCTTAGAGGAGTGATCACATTACCGAGAAGGGATGTCATGGTTTAGGTTGAAGGTAATACCAGCTATATATTGAAATTCTGAGAGCGAAATATGGATTTTGAGTAGGATGACATGCTGATCTTAGTGGGAATAATACTTCAAATTTACGAGGTCACCCATTTTTCTATTATGTTTAACCAAAATAGCTAACTGCTGTGATTATCGTGTTCTTGATGAACAAGGATATGATGAATGAGGTTAAAATAGTAACTTTGTTTTGTAATTAGTAAGATTAAGAAGACAAGAAAAGATGAAATTTCAATTTATGTTGGATTTTGGGAGAAAAATATTTTCTCCTCTAGTTTTGGGGGAAAAGGTATTAGTACAAATTGCCTCATTTAGGAAAATCCCTAGTTCAACCTGTGGATGCATTGCGACTCTGAGAAAGAAAATTGAGTTCCGACGATGATGTGAAACAGTTCACGTAAGTTATTTTGTTGTTTAATCAAGTTAATTGCTCTCTAATGAGTGTTTCTTTCGTTCATCTTTTACAATTTTGTCCATATTAAGGTGACTGAATATACTTTTATAGATATTTCTTTAAAATGTTTATCAGTAGTATTGGAATCAATAGAGGTTTTGAGATACTTGGATAATTTTGAAATATTTCTGATGATATCATTAGTTTTTAGATACTGCTGGAATGAATAGGTCGGATTTTTGAAAGCTGAGGCAAGATAAGGGGCTTGCCAAACAGGTATTAAACTCCATAACATGAATGTGAAGTTAGACTTTTATAGGTTCTGGGTGCAGAAAGACAGAGAAGAACAACTGAACAGGACACTAGGCTGGGAAAGTCCAGATAACATGTTGACTAGAGGGTTAGAAATCCTAACTTCTCTTGTATCGAGGGAAACGTACTCTTTTCAGATCAGTTCCCAATCCTATTCGTTTACATGTTTTATTAGACTAGAGGGTTGGAGACCCAGGATCCAAACTTCTCCCTGTTCGAGAGAAACCCTTAGTCGTCTTTTCCACTCTCTTTACATCCTTTTATGTTAGGAAATTTCTAAGGCACGTTCTAAGCTCTTTAAGCAGATCATTTGCTAAATTTTCTTCAGCCTTATAAATGGAGTTTGGCTAGATGAGGATTTTAGAACTCTAAAATTGATGAATTGTAATTTGTAAATATGTCCAATTGAAACCATTTGTTCCTGCCTATTATTCCGAAGCCAGTTCTAATTGCTGAAGGAGGTTCAGGCATTAGGTCTCACCTGTACGAACAAGCTTGTAGCTTTGTTAACAAGTTGTAGGAATCATAAGAGAAGCAACTTGGAACTGGAAATATGCTAGAAATTACGAGAACTTGTTTATTTGCAGGGAATGGAATCTAAGAGATGATAAATTGCTAGTATAGTGAGCGCTGTCTTTTCTTTGCTTTCTTTCTTTGTGTATAGATTTTGTTGTATAGAGAGCAGTTGTAGGTAGGCTGTATTGATTGTTTTTTATTTCAGCAATGATATTCAAATTTTACCCAAAAAAAAAAGTAGTCCTACAGGCAAACATTGCATGAAAAATTGAAATTTTAATGCATCTACTATCTAGTTTATAGTTCAGCCACTTTCATATTACGCTTATGATTGGATGTCTAGAGAAATGTTTGGAATCAACTTCAGTTAAAGAGGCTGTTACAGGTAGCTCAACCCCTCAATAATGTTTTGTTCCAAAATTTCAGGACATTATTTTTCTCTTTCGGGGATGAGGTGTTTTTGAATATCCAGTGGAAGATCACTTAGTTTGAACATCTTCCAATGGCTTTTTTTCTTCATCTTCTTCTTCTTGGGAAGCTTTGACCAGTCCATAACCCAAAGGTCAATTCCAAATGGCATTTCTTAAACAGTGGTTTGGCAGTGCATAGCAATGATATACTCTTTAACATAACTCCCCTCAATATCATTATTAAATTGAAGTTGCAATTTTCAGCGATAATGTATGATTACACTCCCAAGAGGCCACTGAGCTTCCTAGAATTTTCTGGGGTTGTTGCTTTGGTCGTCTTTTTTAACAGTTTCGGTATAAGTTAGGTAAGTGAATGAGGGTGTATCCCTCCCTCCTCTTCAAGGTCCGATCAAACTTTAACACTGATGATTTTTCTTGATGAGAACATAAGTACATAACTGCTTGAGGTGGGATGATGAGATTTAATAATGGAGGGCTTCAACTTCCATTACCTTTATTAGCTAACATTAGAGGGACTAATATTAGTAGCTGAAGCTAGGGTAGCTCTCATTGTCAACAACCATGTGCACAACAGTCTGGTTATTTCCTCTTTTTAGTTGATTCCGCTGTGCTGGTTCGGGTTACACCAATCTGAGGGTGCATGCTTTTAGTGTTGATGGTCTATTTTTTTTTCTCTCCCCCAAATTTCTTTCAGTGCTTGGTGATCTTTTTTGCCCCTTTGTATAAAAATAGAATATGGAGCCCTTGGGGCTTTCTATGGGGCTTTGCCAAACACTTACCATTAAAGGTGTTTCTGGGAAAAGGAAAGACTTCAAACCTAGGTTTTTAGGTGTCACAAGTTTCAAGAAATTGATGTTGAGAGCTTTCTTTGTTCCTTACCAAAAAATAAAGCTAATACATTACTATATCTTCTGGGAGTAATACTTGGGGCAACGAAAACTCGGTAACGAATCTTGGAAATCCAGTTTTTGATGTAAAAGTTTGGAATATTTGGGCCCATTAAACCCGCCAAGTCAAACCCGATAGATAAGCACAAAAGGAAGATCCCCAAACTTAATACCAAAATTACAAAGATGTTATATACTATGAATTAAACATCTCCTGGGACTAAAAATGAGGCTTCATTGTTGTAGGCCCACAGTATTCATTTTAGGCTTCCAAGGCCCAGTATTTCAACTTTTGAAGTTCTCCCCATTTTCCCCCTTATTCACATTCTCTCTCATTTTTTTTATTTTTTTTTTGTCTTTTCAGTTTGTAGATGGCACATGTTAGCCCCTAATTGACTTAGTTCGATTTAGCACGACTTGGTTGCACCGAGTTCCAAGTCGTGCCCGGGAAGATCGAAAGGTGCAAAATATTAGAGGCTTCCGATGCGGGTCAGTTGCGGTAGTGAAAGCCTTTGCGGGCAGGTTGCGGTAGGAACCGAACAGTTTGCATTAGTGCAGGCAGTTGCGGTAGGAACCGGACAATTGCGGTAGGCCTGGTCAGACTGTGTGAGGTGCAGGCAGAATGTGGTAGCAGCTTGCAGCTTTGTGGTAGCATAATTGCCTAAGTGTGGACTTAGGCAATGCCAACTTGTGACACTTGATGTTTACTCCTACCACTTGGGAATTTTCATTAACTGGTATATTAAGGGGGATATACCTTGAGGTGGATAATGTTCATTTTCGGTTGTGGGCCCCGTGGTAGGCTAAAATCAACTTGTGAAGGTCGATGTGTATTGCTACCACTTTGAAAATTTCATTAAGTTGTATTATAAGGACCTAGATGCAGCTGGAGCGTAATAGGTTCAACGTGGGCACGCTGTCACACCCCAAAATGCGTGAGAGACCTAACACCAGGAGGCAAGGCGATGCGGCCCTTTGTTTACGGTACTAACGGGTTTCGGGAATCTATGCAGGTACGTAAGGGGCTTGTTCGGTGTCTTGTGTGAGTTCCGCTGCGTGTTGCCACTGGGTTAGGCTGGCTCGGATTCGGGGGAGTCTGGATGCCGAGTGCCGCGCGGGGTCGAGAGAGTCACCCCGTGACAATTGGTATCAGAGCTTGGTTGCGGAATCAGGCAGTTGTGCGACTAGCGGAACACGGTGCCACCCAGTGGAACGGAAAGAACCGAATTATTTGGAATCGCGGAGTCGTGGTGAAAGGCACGCATGTTGACTTAGGTGGGAAGCAAGAAAGCATCACGCGGGTGAAGGGAGTAACCCGTGCGAGTGGAGTTCGCCTGTGGTGGTGGTGCGAGTATTGCGCGGGACCCGCAAGTCAGAGCCTGCAACGAGGACGTTGCAGATTTGAGTGGGGGAGGATTGTCACACCCCAAAATGCATGAGAGACCTAACACCAGGAGGCAAGGCGATGCGGCCCTTTGTTTACGGTACTAACGGGTTTCGGGAATCTATGCAGGTACGTAAGGGGCTTGTTCGGTGTCTTGTGTGAGTTACGCTGCGTGTTGCCGCTGGGTTAGGCTGGCTCGGATTCGAGGGAGTCCGGATGCCGAGCGCCGCGCGGGGTCGAGAGAGTCACCCCGTGACAACGCGGTGGGCATCCAGCATGATAAGTGTGGCTAATGAATTGCAATGTGGGCTAAATAATTTAGTTAATATGTGTGGGACATGGCTAAAATTCGTGGGTTCTCAATTAAGCCAAAACTACGTCATTTTGGTGCATGGCATTGAGTTAGTGGCATCAATGATTACTTGTGCAGATGCATGGCTGCATGGTGCTGCCAGGAGCATGGCTGGCTGGTCAAGTCTGTGGAAATTGACTGCAACAAGCAATGGACTGTTACAAGCTGCAGCAAGAAATCACGATTCACCCAAATTGGCTCCAAGGCAGTTCAAAATTCAAAATTCAAATGTGCTGGCTGTATTATAAATAGAATGAGCTGTGGAGCTCAGGATAGATAGAACATACTTTATATTTCTAGAGAGAGAAACAGATTTAAGAGAGGAAAGAGTGAGATACTCAGGTCCAGGCTTGTAATCTGTATTTTCCTTGTATACTGTTGATTGAATAATATAAAGGTTGGGGTTTTCCTGTAAATTTTCTTGTCCCTGTTGTATGCTCTGTTTTATTGTGTGTTTGTGTGGCTGGTTATTGTGGCAATAACGCCAATCACTTGTTCTTAGTCCGCTATTTGGAAAAAAAAAATTACCTGGTGGCAGCACGTTTGATGCCGTTGTTGACAAAGGAGGATTAGATGCATTGATGGAGCCGGTCCAAAGCTAGGGAGTCAATATTTATCTGAGGTATCATGGACTAAAGTTTGAGTAAAATTTTCAAATTGTATCCAGTTGTGTGTGCTAAAAAAATTGACTTCACTGAGCTATAAAGAGTTGAAATCTGGAGCTGGATTCAACTTTTGTGTTGTGTATTATCAGGCAAAGAGAGTTCCAAAATATGGAGGGAAGTTTATTTGTCTCACCTTGGCAAAGCTCATGTTTTGGGTATTTTTCATTGCACCTTTGTTTAACTGACGTGAAAATTTAGTTTCGCATGCTATCGCGGAGCTTTTCTGATTTTTCCAATTCAAAGAGAGACTAAGAGAAAGAGAAATAGAAAGCATCTTACATTCTTACTTCTTGTGGGATAAATTAGGGGTTTCTTATTATTTTGGTTTTACGATGTATATGTTTTCATATTCCTATCGTTTTTTTGCTGATGAAAGAAGCACTATTGCTTAAATTGTCTCCTCTTAGGTTTGCTTTTCCCCAAGTTCTGTTATGGGTGGATTGTGGGTCTTCACGCTATACCCCGGAAGCCATAAAAAAAGCCTAGCCTACAAACCTTCATGGTGGTTGCTAAGAAAGACAGTTCGATCGTGATGCATCAAGTATCATCTTCGTTCACTCAACTACTATTGATTGTTCTGGTGATCAGGTAGAGAGATATTGGTCCTCCAATTTTCTTTTTCTTTTTCTTTTTCTGTTGAACTTTTGTAGTCGTTTTGACATATTGACAAAAGGTCCCACACACCCAATTTGAGGAACGTACATGTTCACAAGGCTTGGTTACTATTTTTACTTGATGACACTGTGTGGAAGTCTTTGATGTCAGGGTGTGTATGATAGTAAGAATGGAATTAGGGTACAACAGTTTAAATTCTAGGCAATTGAATTCCACGGAAAGCATTTAAAGGTGTTTGATTATATTTATTTTTTAGGTGAAAATTTGTACCTTTCCCCTGCAATAATGACATACTTTCTAACTTTTTGTGTTTGATTGCCGCTTTTTACCTAGAATTGGAATTTTTTGCCATTGAGCTTGTTTCAACCTTACCTAGAAGCCTGGAATTCATTTTTCTTGGAGGAGGGTAAGAATTCAAGTTCCTAGTATTATGCATCGTTTACTTGTACCACAGGATTAGATGGAATTAGAATTGCCTAAAAAATTATGCGGAACACTACCAAAAGATGGAAAAGTACAAGATTTCCATGGAAAACTTTGCCAACCAAACACACTCTTAATTAGTGCATGTCAATATGATTTCTTGGAAGCTTGATAGAAGCTGCCATATATTTAATTTTTTAGGCCCGTGGACTCTTTGAGGCACTTGATATTGATAATAGAATCCGCACAGAACACGCCAGTGGTTCTGATCTACTGTACTCACTCGAAGATTTGCAATTAGGGCTGGAGGGGATCTGACTGAGCTTAGCCCAGGCTGCAGGCTCCTGCTTACACTGGGTGAACCTGGGTTCTCTAGGTTCTTCTATAAAGCTGTGCTTCTTGATGCTCTTCAACAGTCTAGCTCATTCTTGTATTCTTGTGGGGTTTTTCTTTTTCCCAAGGTTAGTATCAATTTGAGCATATCTAGTTTACCTTGCTGGTTTATTAATTTTTATCTTTGGCAAATTGAAACTCGAGAATGACCTGTTCAACTATCCCAACGGTCAAACATTTAATAGAAAATACTCATACTAAAGATTTGACGCCGAAGGAATATCGCGTTGTGTTAGCCCAAGTGCAGGCACGTCAAGTTGTAATAAAGTCTCGGAAGTCCGAGTGTCGAACCACAGGGATAGTCGAAAAGGAATGGAATGGATTACGGATTAAATGGTTTTCAGATTTTGTAAGTTGGATATGTTGTGAAACAACGGAAACGTAAATTGGTTGTGAAAATTGATAAGAAAGTACTAAGGTATGTGGAGGGTAGGTGCGATACAATAAACGGTAATTGCAATATCAAACATAGATTTCAACACAAAGTTGTCGTAAGTGGAGAACGTTGTGATGACTCTCAATAGCAAAGGGTGCGAAGCTAGGCAACTCATTCCCGAATCAAAGCTATATCAAGAGAGAAAATCACAAAAGTCCACCCAAAGACGAAGCTATCATATCTATCTCTTAGCAAAGGGTGTGAAGCTAGGCAACCCATTCCCATTGACGCTAATCCGAGGTAGAGATGGTAGGCTCATCGAAACAAGGTTTTAATTATATTAAGCATGTGTGTGAAATCTCATGGTTTAAAAAAATGAAAATTAAGTAGTAAATCATTACAATGACATGGAAAGGAGTTTATGGAATAGAATCATCAACTAGCCAATTATTACTTCAGAAAGACAATAATGAGTCTACATATCACAAAAAGTGAACTAAGCACTCAAAATATCATTAAGCAATGCAAAAATTAGATTGACAAATTTTATAAATCATCCATGGAACCTAAGCACTCTTTGTAATCTCTACAAAAAGGGACAATAATCCATAGATGGGGAAATGGGCTACAAGCTTCTTAGAACCATATAAATATGTTGTATTTGCATTAATCAACAAGCACTAAGCATACAAGGCATGAAAAGTCTAATTGTACAACGAAAATACCTAGAAAACTTGTAGAATGAAGGTTTTCGAAAGGAAAATAATTCACAAATATTTAACGAACTTTAAACATGGATTGAGAAATTAATTACCAACAATCATATCGCAACCCACCTCCGTAACATTAGTAAAAGACTACTCCATAATAAATACAAGAACAAATATTATAGAAGAAGAAACCATTCTTACAACAAAGACTTACAAGAGGAAAATGAAGAACAACATACACTTTTGCTCCCCTCTCTCTCTAGAACTCTTGTGTGGTGTAGAACAAGTCATTCCATATCCTCCCTTGGTCCCCTAGACTAGAACAATAGCTAAAAGAGTCCTTTAATTAATTAATTAAGCAAAGGAAAATATCTAGGAACAATAATCCCCAAAAAGGGGCAAAAAGTATAAGTTGGTGGCTGTCCCCGCCAGGCCATGATCGATCATGGCCAACCCATGATCGATCATGGGTCATTTTGCCTGCTGAAGATTTGCACCATGATCGATCATGGTGAACCCATGATTGATCATGCTTCTGGAATTTCTCCAAATCAGCATTTTTGCGAGCTTTTGGCTAGCACTTGATCAATCCCTCGTAGGCCATTGCAACCTATGCTTATAAACACATAGAAACACAACAGAAGCACACCTAACGGGACGATATTAGATACAAAACTCGCTAAGACACTAATCTCGAGATAAGCGGATAATTAGGCAGAATTAATGCAACAAATGCGTCAAGCAACTCCGAGAAAGAGCTTATATATGACAATATTATGCGTTTATCAATATTCAAAGTAAAATATGCATGTTCAGTGTACATTTTTTGATTTTACACTTAATTATACAACTAGCATATGATTTTTGTTTGGCTCAGCATATAATTGTAATCAAATTAAGGATTGACTAATGCTTCATAAATTGATTATAAATCCCTGGTTCATAACGTTGAACCAGTCCCTTGATTTCATTTGTTTGATGGTGGTACAAGTTCTATTCAATAATTTATCCTCTGTTTAGTCTTCTTATAGACTCCAGCAAATTCCTCTAACAATTACTCTTTCACCATTTATAACCATGGGAAGATTGATGTTGTTTTGTTTTCCTTCGCTTGTTATTCTTTCTTTTCTTTAATAATAGGCTTCGTGCCAACTTTATTCAAAAAAATCATGGAAAGATTGAATCACCAGTTAGCCAGTTGAGTGGCTTTAAGTTTTAAAAATCCCATGGAAGTATACTGGGCATCCGCGTAATTAGTGCTTGGTTGTGATCTTACTGGCTGTATATATGGATTTACATATGATTATATATACACACACAACCTAGCGATAACCGGGACACCTGTCCCTGTCATGTTTATGGTAAGTTATATGTGTCTTTGACACTATTTATACATGTACATATGATTTCAACATCTAAGTAATAAGGGCAATGGTTTTTTAATCCAAAAAATGTATAAGTGATAAAAGATTGTGTGGTTGAGATTGCATGTTGCTTTTTCAAAGGTGATAGTGCCTTCGCATAGGTTACGACGTGGTATATACTTATTTCTATTGTTATTTTTTTAAATTTGAGCATCGGTCTCATTTGGAAGTTCTGAACTCTGGATCATTCATGCTAAAAAATTAAGTTTGTGACAAGCCGATATGTAGCTTTGTATGTTTAAAAATGAGTGTTTATTTTTTTTTAATTTTACACGAACCTTAACTCCAACATATACTGATAGGTAATTGTAAAAATGATTTGATCTTGTAATTGAACGTGAATGGGAATGTCTAAACCATCCAACATGGTTTATGTCCAAGACAGGAAGACATTTTAAGAGCTTTTACGTAACATGACATATATTATGCATATAGTGATTTATATTGATCTGTGACAGAATCCACTGAAATATCTGATCCACAACTCATGCATGATTCCTATAATGTGCATATGCCACAGATCTATTAACTATCTTGTCATTTACTCTTCCTCGTCTCTTACTCCCAGTAAATTCATGTTTTGTAAAGTAATTTGAATTATTCAGCGGTGGAAACTGGAATTTGAAAGTTCTAATTATTAGTTGACGAGTGATGTATATCTACTGTTGTGTTTGTTGTTTTAGTCAAAAAGATTACATTGAGTATTGTTGTTTTCAATTTAAAAAAGTGTAACTGAACATTAGATTTCAGACTCGGGCTCATGAGTGACTCTTCTCTTCTGAAGAAGGCCAATGGACAGTCGTTGAAAGCTCAAAGGCGGCTTGTCTGATAATGGTGTCTTTTCTGCAGCAACAATCAACTCTGTTGTTTGTATTTTTTCTCCCATAACATCTCTTATATATGTATTTCTTCATTTTGTTTTGTGGGTCGAAATAAGGTTTTACTGGACACAAGCCACAGTAATGCCAGCATGGATGATATACAGGTAATATTTTCCTCTTTCTGTACATATAGTGATATAGATTTATCACAGTAATATGATATAATGAACATAATGATATATTTTGCTTGTGTTCTGTATCAGAAGGACCTGTTCCCTCTGGTTAAACATTTGGCACCAGGGAAAAATGAAAGTGGAGCTCAAATTCCGTATGTTTCACCTAGTATTTCTACTTCTACTTTCTGTCTTTTCCACAAGGACATCAGGCCTTTTTTCATGTCTAATTTGTTCATGTTAGTTTGGGTTTTAAGAATTTTTCTCTATTGTCATGTGCGACAGTTCACTGATAAGATTTGACCTAACCTCCTTGCATGCTTTTATACTTGTTTATAGACCAGACTTGGTGCAAACAGAAATTATTAAGCTCATATGAATTTGATCGATTCTGAATAGTGCTGATTAGATATGTTTATCCAGTACCTAAAACTATTCAGCATGAATTTTCTTCTTTGTTTTTTCTTTTCCCATGGCATTTTTATACTTATACTTCACATTCTGTCATTCTATAATTATCTCATAAAACTGCATCACTCATTTGCTTTTGTTGATGTGTTTATCTGAAGGTTTATGTTGGCAGGTGATGGAATCAAGCAACGGAAAGTTGTTCACCAGCTTCAAAATTTGCTTACAAGGCCATTTCAGTTTGAGTTTATGCTGACTGGATGTCTTATTCTTTCCAATTTCATCGTTTATTGACGAGTGGAAAAAAAAAAGCAACATCCAACTTTAGAAAACATGCCATCGCTTATTTATATCTTTAATCCAATAAACTTTACTGCATAAAATATTAAATATATAGAACAAGTTTGTGTTCTTGGTTGGTGTGGTGATAATGAAAGATATCTATCATTTAACTAATTGCAATACTACATATTTAACAGCTTAACATGCTTTATTTTGTTTTCCTTGATAAGAAACTGAATAATATTTATTATAACAAAAGAAGTACAGGTGGAGGGAGGAGGAGGAGTCCACTGTCATAACATGCTTTATCGTTTATTGTAGCATTTCTCAACAGTGATGCTTATTAAGTCTAAGGAATGTCTATGTTTGTTGCATATCAATTTTGGCACTGCATCTACATGGCTACACTACAAGTGCACAATGCTCCTACTTTTGTAATTCCCCTTCCTTCAGGCCACATCTAAATCCCGATCCTTATTAAATGATGGAATCTCTGGCTTTTAAGGTTCACAAGGGGTCCGTTTGATAAAAAAGTTGGAAAATGATTGTGAACAATACTAATTTTTACGAGAAACTGAAAAAAGAGATGAGTGATTTGGTGAAATGTTCTATTGCTTTTTCTGGTTTTACATGGAATTAAATTCTTGGGGTTTTGGGTAAGAATATTCGCCATGGAAAACAAGAATAAGATGGAGAACATCTCTCTAAATAACACATCTTTTTCCCTAACTTTCTCATAAAAATTAGTAGTGTCTTTAATCGTTTTCCAACTTTTTAGTAAATGAACCTCAAGTATTGTCATCAAGTCCAATAGATGAAGAATAGGCTGGCATCAACACTTGAATTAGATGATGGCATGAAAAGTGCTTGGTCTTTGAGGTCAATAATGTTTGATTTGCCATACTAAAAGGAACATTCGATATGACATGTGTTGGACATTATGCATGCTAAGAAGAATATCATCGAGCACCTTGTCACAACATGCATTGGTGGATCCCATACCAAAGATGGAGTTAAGGCACGTGAAGATCTAAAATACTTGAAAGTTAAAATATCATTATGGCCGAAGTTAACTTTGTACTCATTTTAGGTCCTTAATTTTTAAAAATATTATTCTCTAGTTCTTTTACATAAAACTTTTTCAAACAAGCTATATTTTTCAATATCCCAAAATATTTTTCACTTCATCAAATTATTATATGTATTTTTTTTATTTGAAACAGGTAGCAGAAGCCTATTTGACAATTGGACCACAATTTTTTTACCCAAAATAGCCTAAAGAATTCATGTCACTGTCGATGGACGCTATTTTTTTTAGTGAAATTCCTTCATTTAGGCATCTTAATCCGCGAATATATTATTTACAGCATGTTTGAATTTGCTAATAAGCTGAGTTATGAATGCCATATTTGACTTCGATCCAATTTGGCATGATTATCCCACGATCTTTCTGATTTTTTATTTTTGGGAGTTATTTTGAATTTATTTCATTACTTGCAATTTTGTTACCTAAAAGAGGGTTTCTTTGTAATCATTAAGGTAGACTACTGTTGAACAAAATTCGGAGTGTGTTTTTTTTTTTGTTTTTTTTTTTTTTATTGAATGTTTATTGCTTGCTTAATCAAGATTTGTCAATTTCATAACTTTCCATTACATCAAAAAAAAAAATTCATTTTTTTTTCACTTCACAATGTCATTTTCAAATTTAATGGAACCCGTGTTATTGCAAAACTAGACTCATATTATTAAATAAAAGATTTCTCTCTCACACTTTAACAGATAACTACACCTAAGGAAATAATATATTCAATACCAAGGGTGTGTCTGCGTACATTGAATAACGATTTTCCAAATTACAATTTTAAATATTTGTAGTTACATTCTTTAGTGAATTTATTGATTTCAATTATAATTATAAAATCTCTTGATTATATGTAAAAATGGTAGCCAAATGTCAAGGAAAAATGTATATTCAAACTTTTTGATGATAAATAATATTTAGGGACAATTTCCAATGAACTTTTGTGCTGTTTGCATATACTTGCTAATCATTTTGAGTGCTAAATTATTTGATGAACTAATAACTATACCTTATAATAAATTGCCTTAGATAATAAATTGAATGATGCAGTTTGTATGCATTTATTTGATATATGTTCTTAATATTCATACTCAATAAACTCTACTTTTTGTCTCGCATTAATTTGGTCTCTCGACTTTATTAGATGTGAAAAATAAATCCAATTAATCCCAATTAATTTATAAAATTCAATTATTAATTCTTTCATAGCCAAACGTATGTATAAAAATAAAAAAACTCATTATATCCGTCAAAACATAATTTATATCCGCTTTTAACAAATCATAAATTGAATCCGACAAATCATAATGAGAATCCAATCTTATTTTTATAAATTAAAATAGTCATTTAATAGGAAGAATTGTATTTAATATTAAAATATTAAATTAATAAACTCAATTGATATAAATACGTGTAAGGGAATCAATCAAATATATTCATTCTCAATTCTAAAAAATAGCATAGCATATCATGTTTATAAATAAAATAAAACAAATAATTAAAGAACACATAAATAAATAAATTATTTACTTGGATATGCGCAAAGAAATAAAAAAAAAAAATTCTGAAATTAAATTTCACCACCAACGACAGAAAATAAAGTCTTTTGAATAATGCTGCCTGCTTTACGTGCTGTTGGCTTGACTTAGGGTAGCAAGGGCTTGGGCCCATTTATGTTATATGGGCAACTGGGCTTCTCTTTTATAATTAGACGTAGGCTTTCTTTGGGCCCGATGGAATATGACATCTCCCTAAAAATATATCACACAAAATATGTTGTTGCAACAAATGGATCCATGCACTTGAACATGCACTTGAACGTAAATAATTGGTGTATCATCTAATAATGCTAAACATATTGTTGTGTTATTAATTTACTTAGCTCTTTTTAATTCCTTCCTCGCAGCTTTCCTATCTTCTTTACAAATTTTCTTTTCGCTATGACTTTTTTATTTTAAGTTTAAATTACTTTATTCAAAAGTCAAATTTCTCTATTGAATTCTAAGCACATGAGAAACATTTATGACACATCAAATATAAAAATATACACGCTCCAAAGTATAAATTAGTGAGTTACAATATACTACTTTCTTGATACATCAGTGATTGTTGGTTTGATATATGGGAGGTTTTTTTTTTTTTTTTTTTTTTTTTTTTTTTTTTTTATGTATAAATTGTAGTGTGCAAATAGAAAAAAAAAAGTTTATTTTGTAAGATGGGAGTGAAACCAAATAATTTGTAGGGTGTAAATAGTGCGACCGGTTGTTTGATCGACTATATTTGTTACTCAATTGTTAATTGCTCATAATTAAGTATGTGATAGTCTATGAATAGATTAAATATAACTTCGGGACGATTTAAATATAAGCAACGACGTAATAAACTAATCGATATAATGCAATACATTGATTAATCGCTTTGTAATTATTTATTTTTGCAGGGGGTATATACGATCGGAAATTTCCTTTATAACAATTGACCAATTTTGCTGCAAATTGAAATTGGACATTGTATAAATTATTTTATCACTCAAAAATGTGTTCTCAATGCATTGGATTTATAAGTGTCTAAAAAGATGCGGATTGGAATACTGATAGTATTACCCTTTTGAAATTAGTTTTGTTAAGAATAAAGCATAAATAATTCGTATAAAAATATATTTTATACAAATTACACTTAAAAGGGATAAAGAGAGTGGAAAGACAGTTCCTAAACGCTACATAATAATGTGTTTTGTAAATGAGAATCATTTTCTTTTCTTTGGTTTTCTCTCTTTGCCTAAACTTTCAAAGCAATGTTAAATGGTCTATCTACCTGTTTCGAGAAGCACGGAAAATGCATATTTACAGTAATAACAAAAGCAAAACACCATCAAACTAATATAGAAATAATCTAAAATAGCCACACAATAACATCTATAAACTCCCTTTGTCCTTGCATCACATAGTAAGCTTTTTCCATAATAGAATATGCTTGGGAAATTGTTATCGCAACTAATTATAAGTATTTTCCCATCAAATTTCTAGTAGTTGTATCAGTATGATTGAAATGAAAACATGTTAATTTTTAAAAAAGAATGCTGGCTTATTATAAAGTTCCATGTACTCTTCCAAATGTGGGACTCGACCTTACAGATTGTTTGAAGCATCCATATGTCCAACCACCAGAACGCTGCCACATAATTGTTTAAAATAAACTATTAACACATTTTATTGAACAATTTAAAAGGGCTAATACATCCTGAAGGTTAAAATGGACTTTAGAGCCCTTTAAATACAAAAGAGAGTAATATGATGCTTACATATGCTATACTGGCATAAATTCAAGGTATTTATTTTTTCAATTTTCAAAAACTTCTACTGTTGGATTTCAACTTGTTTTGATTTGCTTGTTTTCATTCGTGTGTTAAGTATGTTAAGATTATAGAAAATAGAGAAATATTATTCAATTGATTGTATAAAACTATTACAATGAAAACCCTTTATATAGGATTACGAGAATAGTACAAATAAGGAAAATATAAAACTTAATCAATGCAGAGATTTTGAGATTGACTCTTATAAATGGTAACAAGATAAATGCCAACTAGAAAATATATATTATATATGTTAACATATATTATATATGTTGCTAGACACAAAATCATGGGAAAAAGGTACTCTCATTTGTACTCATATGTTTGATTAAACTTATATTAACAAGCTATATATCTTGAATCAAAAAGCATCGAAGTAAAAGCAAGTAATTGAAGACATCATATCCTTTCTCCTGCCACATGTTCGATTAAATGTCCAACTGAATACATAAAATGACACACTATCTCCTCTTAGCAATCATAACAAACATAAAATCAACCAATAGCTGTTGTCATGTATTATATATTAGAACATTTTTCCCTTTTGAAAGATAATACACAATGCATAATGAAAATGGGGAAGAACTTATAGCAAGCAAATTTTTTTTTATTATTTCTATTGACTTTGCTAAAGATTTTTTTTACAACTTGAATTATACTTTGGGAAGCTATTGTACATGATCATTCTCATTTATCAAGGCTGGAGACGGAATTTATTTGCACCAATTTTCTCAATTACATGAAAATGTACATTTATGGACTTGAAATTTTCAGTCAGTTTATATGCTATTAACTTTGCTAAAAATTGTCTTTTTCCCATAGTTACTATAGCAAAACTTTGCATGTAAGGATATTCATGCCAGTAGTAATAGTTTTATAGTTTGATATTCTTATGTCACAATAGCAGTTAAATTCAAGCCCTTGCCACTAATTAAAGAATTTAAGTTAGTTTTGCATATTTTTTAGGTTATTGGCCTTTATTTGAATGAAAAATAGTGCATCTCCAGGTGGCTCCTTTGTAGCCTTCATTGTTGCCCCACTCCGAAATCGTTTGTACTCGCGATGCAGTAGAATATAATTTCATCCACATGTGCAAGTGAGGGAGTGAGATGGAGACTTCCATGTTAGAGAAATCATATGCATGCTTCCTTTATAGCTCTATAAGTTGTTTGGTTTTGAGCTTTTTTCCCTCAGCCCAAAAAAAGGTAGGTCTAAAGTCTCTTCCTTTGAAAATATTACAAATCCTACGAGTAAAATGGAACTCACAATATCTTCCAAGTGTAAAGTAGGGGGCAATGGCCCTTGAGCTAAAGCTTTTGGGCAACAATTATCTTATTCACTCAAGCAAACACCATCACAGGCCTAAATCTCCTATCCCTCTTGATTGCGTTTCTTTGTCTCTCTCCCTAATAATGTTATGACTTTCTTTTCTTCCTCGAGTTCAAGATCCATGATATTTCTATTAATCTAATATCTTCCAAAGGCTTCTTTCATTAAGTATGTTCTTAATTTACTACGAACTTTGTGAAGCTAATGACGAATCATTTGTTTCTATATTACATGAGTTTGTGATCAATTGGTAAGTTAATTATTCATTTCATAATGTCTATATTGTTGCTTCGTTGTCTTCCTAGCAATGACAACATATTAAACCTCTAATGTAGAGTTTGACTAATTGCATGATAGAATAACTTGTCAGAAAAATTGATAGGCCCTTTGTTGCTCGCTTAGTTTCTTTAGCTTCTTATGTCTTTTGTAATTCTGTTCAATAAGCGAGTTAGAATTGGAAATATTGCAATTTAGTCAACTATGGTAAAAGCGCCAACGGATCGGGTGGGTTACACCCAAGTACTTTGTATTACAGAGCAAATAAATGCAATTAATGCCATCTTTAACCATTTTTAATTACTTTACCTAATAATGTCATTAATTATATTTTCTCTGTCTATTACTCACCCATTTGAAAATTTTCCTTTATCTTAGAGCTTCCTAAGGCCATCTCCAATGGCTTTTTCTAAAAATTCATTTATATCCCACGTGTCATTATATATTTGGGAAATTTCTATATTTATTTCGCAGTATAATTGTGTTGATGGAAAAGTCTAAAAGCAATAATCTACAATTTTGTTTTCTATATCTTACTTTTTTTTGAGGTGGCACCATATCTTAAAAAATATAACTAATTTGATTGGTTAAAGAGTTGCGGGATCTATTTATTTGTTTCCATGTAGGATAGAAATTTTTTATGATCATTTCTACATGTAGAAATGCTAACAGAAATTTTCCATGCGACTCAATTAATTACCACATCATATGGAAATGGATATAGAAGCTACCATTGGAGATAACTTTTAGTACTTTGAATTTATATTATACAAATTTGGATTGGTAGAAATGACCATCAGAGATGACCTAAATTACACAAGTTGTTTTGTTATTCATTCTTAATTACAGCCTGAGCTTTAATTTCCATCTGTTAAGGTACTGCCCTTCCAAATATCGCTATTTCCTTTTAACTCATCAGCCTCTTATATGATTTAGTATTTTCAAAGTGTGTGAATATTAGCACTCCACAATAACATTTAGAGACACGTTTTCATGATTGTTGGTAATGCTGTTGTGTTCCCAAAAGTTGTTTTGGAGTGATAAAGTGTTTTTTATGGAATGCTAATAGTAACACCCTATTTTAAAAAGGTGTTTTTAAATACATCCACAAATTATTCAACTCACCCATATTTTAAAAACATTAAACTCACCCAATCAAATCTTACAAAATCATGTAAACTCGCCCCAACTATTTTTCAATTGCCAAACAAAAAATTATCTTTCTTTAATTTCTCTCTCTCCCTCATTGACATTCTCTCTCCTCTCTTCCCATCAATCTCTCTCTATCACTGATTACCATTCCGCCCATCTCCAGCAATCATCTTAATTATTGTGTACTCCCTTAACTTCTCTTAACTTCAATATATCTTCAACTATTTTTCTCACTATATATACACAAATTCACTCACTCTCTTTACAACAAAAAGGAATTAATTAAGGTAAAGAAAGCTAAAACTAAAGGCCAATTATTTTGCTTTCCTCCGTGAGCTACTATATATACCATTTATGATCAATTCATTGACTCCCCAAAGAAATTGGAGGGAGAATATCAAGGGGAGAAAAGTAGAGAGAATATAATTAGAGATAAAATTAGTCTTTGTTTGATTAGAATTTTGATTTTCTTGTGGAGAGTTATCATAGGGTTTGTTTTGAATCTTTGTGTTCCCATTTTCTTTGCCTTCGTAGTTACTTGCTTTTCAACAATCCTAACTCTCTTCGGGGTTCCTCCACCGCTACCAAAGCCGCCGCCAAGACTATTGTTGGAGTAGTAGTCGAAGACACCATAGTCGTTTCTGATGTGCCATTTTCTTTAATGGTTTATCGTGATGTCACTTTTTGACCTCTCACCACTAGATCTGCAAACTCTAAACTTTATATTTGAGAAATCCAAATCTAGATCGGTTTGTCCAGATCTCTTACGGAGGTTTAGTTCATTGGGTTCTCCCACTTTCAAAAAGGCTTTTACATTTAGTTATGCGCAAACTCCTAAGAATTCAATGTTCATCAATCCTCCTTGTGTTTGCAAGATGCACAAAGGATGTATCTGTCCTTTGACGATGTGTCTCCATGGCTCAACCTACTCTTTGTTGTGTTATGTCCCTTTTGTTATGGTGTTCGTGGTTACGCATATTTGGCATATATTTTGGGGCTTCTTTAGTGGTTTATGCATTCTTGGCCTATTTTAGGTTGGGTTTTCTTAAATGAACCCATAAATTTATTTTTCTCACCCAACTAAATTCTTTCAATTCCTTTATACTAACCACCAATATTTACAAAGCCAAACAAATTACTAGAACCCCTTTTAACCATCTCTTTGTAGGCATAATGTTCTTACACCTAAAATTCAAACGAAATTACTTATTATCTTTGTTATTTCAAAATCATCTCCATAATTACCTAACTCCACTGCTCTAAATGAAACTAACACCTAATTATCTTCGTTAGTTGATTGGTTCCCAGAAAGAGTAAAAAATAAAGAATTATAAAGAAAAATAAATTCCTAAAACCAAATTTTAATTCTTTAATCCTAATAATTAAGTAATACATCTTTAAATTTTAAAAATTCAATGATGAAAGAAATTTACTGAATTTGGCATGCTCGAAAGTGCAGAGAGAACCTTCTTTCTTTCTTTCTTTTTTTCCTTTTTTCTGTTTACATTTATAATGAGGGTGTTGTTTGAATGTTAGTTTGCAGTTTAGGATTAAATGGAAGTGATTGTAAAAGCTTTAAATTTGTAGGATTCAAATAATTGATTAGAAAGATTACAATCAGACGAGCACCTATGAGAACGTTCGAAAGTGCAAAGAAGGGCAATTTTTTAGCAGTGGCCTCTAATCCAAAACATCCACATGCCTTAATCATTTGTGGGTACACTTAAAAACACCATTTTTTTAAAAGTCTTCACTACACTAATTAATTGGTTGTTTTAATTCCTTTGATCTCTAGACTTATCATTGTCTTTTTCATATAGACGAATGGAATATTAACATACGTTTAATTTTTTTTTAATATAAAGTGATTTTATATGTTATATTCCTTTTGTGCAGTATATGCTTTGTATTTCCAAAAAATATGTTTCTTCCTTCAAATCTCACCTTTTTTTATAACTCAAAAAGGAATGCAAGAATTCAAAATAAAGTTTATCGACTGTTGGTATTCTGTGTAGTTTATTGAAATTGAAAACGTCAAGCTATAAATGAGAGCAATATATAAAACCACATAATTTTCCTCTCTAGCTTATCTCATGTCATTTCTTTATCGTTTTAGAATTCTACCTCTCTAGTATTATCATTAAGGAGTGTATTTTTGTACCACAATTACCGTACCAACCCATACAATACTGTACTATTACTAAATTGTACCCATGTTTGATAATGATACAGTACCGATCGGTATTTGTACCATACAACTCTATTACCAATTATACAATTAATACCAAATACCAAAACAATGAGTATACAGGGCATTCTCCCATTGATTCCAGAAGGGAAATTGTTCTACAAAATGAAGATGCCATGCTTTAATCTCGTGAGGTGATTTGAATATACTTAAAATGTTAAAAGCCCTTGTCCAAGAAATGAGGGAACAACAATTTGATGAAATATCCAATGAAGTTGATAACTATTGTGCTGCTTCTTTTGAAAATCCTTTGAGTGGTCATTTTGATATATTGAATTGGTAGAAAGGGAATATAATAAACTTTTCAATCCTTTTAAAAATTGCCTAGGATATTTTTGCAATACCCACTTCCACCATTGCAAGTGAGACTACATTTAGTTTAAGGAGGATGGTTGTGGATCCTTTTAGGGCATTCTTAACTCCTAGAATGGTAGAGACATTAGTTTGTACTAGTGCTTGGCTTAGAACAGAAGAATTCTGCTTCTACAAGGAACCAATGGATAACAAACTTCAATTTTATAAGGAGATGGAAGACGTGGAATCATGTAAGCTATGCTTTAGTTTATGTAGTGAGTTTTGTTATTAAGTATTTAAGTTGGTATTCAGTATCCACCTTCAATTCTTGGTCTAAATGAAACTAATATGTTTCATTATTTTTATTTTCTATTTTTAATGTATGTGTGACCTCTCAATCTTCTGCAAGTTCAATGCTTCATCCGCAAAAGAATTGGATATTTAATTTGGTTTTTGAATTAGAGTTTGACTTGTAACTTTAACTTATAATTTAGACTTAGTTTTATGTTTTTGTATGACAACTGTTTTAGCTTTTAGTTGTGCCACTGTTGGATATTGTGTGGAGATTGCTGGATATTGTGCTTAGGCAGCCACTGTTGGATAATGGGTATGATCTTGTTTTGTGCTACGGTTGGATATTGCTTTCCTTTTAATTGTTTTATTATGTTGATGTGGGAGTACTTTTTTTTCTTTATTTAGTTACCGTTTTTGAGTTTGTTTTGATTTACAATTTTGCGTATACCTATAATTACAAAAGCCCACCTGTTTTTTTTAAGCTTATTTTTTAGTAATATATTGTACCATACCAATTTTTTTTAAGCTTGAAGTGTAAATAGTTTACGTTTTTGTTATATATACAATTGTTATTCATTTTGCTGTTGCCTTTTTTTCTTCTTTATAGCAGAATTTATCTTCAAATTCATCAATTTGGTACTTTTCATAGTGGAGTTCCATGCATTGGGCTTATTGTATTTGCTTTGGCCTATGAAGATAAAAGCCTATTCTGATTTGCATTCAACACCCAGTTGAATTTACTGGTATAAGTTTAATCGTATCAAAAGTATATAATAATTGTGAGATATTTATAAATTCATAATATTAGCATAGACTTATTTAAAGCACAACAGATGAGTCAGACCTTTTGCGCAAAGCCTTACGATGAGACTAGGCTAAACTTAATTGAACGAATTATTTTGTGAGAGAATGAACCAAGCTATTTATAGAATAGGTAAATTTTACCCATTAAGAGTTCAACTTAAAGCGAAACACTTTATATTGTTTATGAGTATATTTATGAGGTAATGAGCTAAAAGGGCTTTAATTCCTCCATAATTATATTTAAAGGAATGACACTTCACACTTTACCATCTAGAACTTTTGCATCCATTACCGGAGTATTATGACCTCACCGAAGCTCCGGCATGGGTACTGCAAATCTGTTTTTGCACTAAATCGATTGTGACTAACAATACATAGTTTAGTGCAAATATGCTTTTGCACTAGATCCTCAAGCAACTCATGATCTATTTTTAAAGAAAATTTGTTTTTGCATTAAATTTACAATCAACAAATGATACATATTTTAGTGCAAATCGTTTTTCCACTAAATACGCAAGCAGCAAATGATACATATTTTAGTGTAAATTTGTTTTTGCACTAAATTCTTAAGCAACTCATGATATATTTTTTTGTGCAAAACTGCTTTTGTACTAAATCCGCAAACAACTAATGTTATAAATTTTAGTGTAAATAAGCTTTTCACTAAATCCGTAGACAAATTAAGATATAAATTTTTGTATAAATTCATTTTTGCACTCAATATGCAAGCAATTAAATATGTACATTTTAGTGCAAATTTATTTTTGCACTATATAAAAATTCTCGCCGGAGTGGCCGCAGGTGTAACCACCCAGGCTCTCACCCAAAATAGCTAGCCTAAGTTATAAGTTAAGTTCATTGTTCCCATATATATACCAAGGACCTTCCTATTACACTAGCGATGTGTGATATTTTGGGTCATTACAATCTCCCCCAGTTAAATCCCTGACATCCTCGTTAAACCGGAGTCACATACAATGAATCGGCCATAGCTAGTTGTATCCAGCGATTCTGGCTCACCGCCAGCTGCACAAACCCGACCCACAATATCTACACTTCACATGTTAGTGGTCCTGGGTCCGCTTTAATACCATATATATATAACCACATGGGTTCTCCCCCAAAATAGTTAGCCCAAGTTATAAGTTAGGTTCATTGTTCCCACATATATACCAAGGACCTTCCCGTTACACTAGCGATGTGGGGTTGGATCATTACAGCTGGAGTCCCGGTGGGCAGTGGTAGTGGAGGAAGTTGGTGAGGCTTAACTACCACCAATGGCAATAAAGAAATAAAAGATTGTAGTAAAGGTATAATTGACCATTCAAAAAAGGGTGTATCCTTTTAATGAACAAATATTTGGGAATTCTCCTTATGGCTAAAACAAATTGTGGGAAGTCCTTTATCTAGTTTGAAATAATAAGGTGTCCTTATTTTGAATATAGTATGGAAGAGGTACTTAGAACTCATTTTTTTCTTATTCTTATTTGGTTAACCAATATTGCTATAAAGCTATCGATATCTTTAATAAAGTACACGTAAAACCAATAAACTTTATATCATTATTTAAATGTTATATAATTAAATCCATAATTTAGTCTCAATCTTTAATCTAGATTTTGTGACCCTTGCATATTAAATGGATTGAAGCCCAATTTTTCTTACAATAATCACGAGTAATGGCATTATATTGTGATGGCAATGTTCTATGAAATTCCTTTTCTTCTATTGAAAATATAAATAGTAGTTAGACATAGATTATTACAGTTTTTTGATAGGTCTAATAGAATGTGTGCATGTGTGCCATAATAAGTTATACTACATTATTATTTACCACAATTAGTAACAACATTAAGTGAGTACAATATTCAACATGCATGACATAGTTAGTAAAGCAATATTCAAGAATTATTTCCCTTAAATATAACAAAAACGCGGTAAAATAAAGAGGTATCCACCACAAGCTCTAGTGGGAAGTAACATCCCCCCCCCCCCCCCCCCCCCACAAATTGGGTTAAACACACACACATATAAATGTGCTATGATTTGTTTATAGTTTTTGGACATATATATTGGTATAACCTGTTTTTGTTAAAATTTGTGGGTGGCTAAAAGTTAACCAAGACCATTTTTTAAGAAAATCAACCTAGTTTGTTTGTTTGGCAACCAAAAATTAAGGATGAAGAGGATGAACTATGATGATAAACTTAAGAGCAGTAAACAGAGAGAAGGCCATATTTTTTTTTTTGGGTAGGTTCCTTCAATGGCTTTAATTCTCAATCCGACAGTATATTTTCCCTTGTGCTTGTAATGATTATATTAGCTTAAAAGCTTAAGCGATATAGAATAGAAAATTAGGGTTTTACTTGGGAAAGAAGTGAAAAAAGCATGGGAGTGCGTGTAGGCAATATCGAAAATTAATCAATTTTGTTGTGGGGTTCCCCTCCTATAATTTATATATAGATAACGGGTTACATTAGGGTTTTAGATGTATGAAAATTAGTATAAAATTTTATTATTTTATCTGCATAAACTTTGTTCTTATTATCATTTCAGTCTTTAAAATTTCATTTTTTTTTTATTTTGGTATTCAAAGTTTGAGCTGCTTCTTTTTTTCTTTTTAATTGAGATGTCGCGTTATTTTTTTTGAATAGAAAATCCATTTTAGTATTAAATATCCATGTGCCACACATGTAGGGGCGGAGCTATACATTTTTTTTAAGAGGGAAAGTTTAATACTAAATTACAAAAGTCACTTTTTGCAAAATTAAAGAAACCAATTTTGTGCTAATATTTATTTTGTTCAATACTAGGGGCACGATAAATACTAGTAGTTAGCTTTTAAAAATTTAAGGGAGGCAAACTTAAATAAATCGCATTTAAATTTTTGAGTCTAATGGTGAATGATTAGGGATGGTAAAAATGATATTCTTATGTGCTTTGTTTATCAAATAATTATACTGGGCGTATTAATGAATTGTAAATTCCGGGAATTGTAAAAGGTGCCTTTCACGATCACCTTTGAATTTTGGTGTGGTTCGAATAGAATATAGTAGAACAAACTGGTCTCCATTTATTGGCCGCTTCAGATTGCTATATGATAAGCTTTACTTGGTGCATTTTATTTTTAACATCAAAATTGCAAAAGCAGCCAAACAAAACACTAAAGGAACATAGAAAGCCATGTTGAGCCATAGAATTTTCAGGCTTCTAGTTTTCATGTGTTGTGTTTTTAAGTAAGTGTATGCTAATATTATGAATTTATACATCTTTTAATTATTAAATATATTTTTTTTGCCATTAAAAATAATTTTAAAATTTTAAAATATTTTTTTATAAAACACTAATATCATTATTTGTTAATAAAAAAATAATTTTATGATTTAATATGATACTCGAAAGAGAAATGAAGACGGGCCTAATAATGCATCCCATATGAAATTAACATAAAGTTGAAACGGACGTGAAGGACCGGCGTTATTAATCATCAAGACAATAATGCATCCAAGTAATTAAAGTTGAACACACCAAGGAAGAACCTTCGTCCTAACCACTGTGCTATAGAAGGGCAATTGACATTTTACCTGTTTAAAGTTTCGTAGCTTTCTCATTTCAGTCTTTAAAATTAGATTTGTCTAATTTTAATATTTAAAATTTAAGTTGCATCTTACTTTCTTTTTATCTTAAATGTCCCGTCACTTTTCAAACGAAAAATCCAATATTTGAACTTATTATCCATAGGTCACATGCAGGGACATAGCAATAAAGAAGAAAATTTATTACTTATATTTTTTTCACTCATTATTAGCGGGACGATTGATACTAGAAGTTAGCTTTTAAAAATTTAGGGAAGGCAAACTTATCTAGTTTGCATATATTTGTAACTTTTAAAAGTAATTAGCAATTTTTGAAAATTTAGTGGAGTATCAAGTTTAATACTAAATTACTAAATTTTCTGCAGAATTAACAAAGAAAAGTTTGTGCTAATATCATTTTATTTCAATATTAAGGGGGCGGTTAATACTAGTAATTAGATTTTTAAAATTTAAGGAGACAAACTTAACTAGTATGCATATATTTGTACTTTTTAGAAGTAACTTTAATCGGTAAAATAGTAAATTTTTTATATTTTAGGAGGTGGGGGAACAATTCTTTTCTTACTAATATTTTTATCACACGATCTCAAATTTAATTTCTCAATGTATCAGGACTCTTAGGACCAATGTAGTATCTCCCTATCTATAAACATCAGTCTCATGGAATTAGTTGGGATGGGCTTAAATATCCACAAATACTCAAAAAAATATGAAGGAAAAAAAAAGTAAATAAATAAAGGAAAGTAAAAGTGATATGCATTCAAACTTAAAGTACAATCACTTGGACAAATGACTGACCCCACCTAGCGTTGGCATTTTATTGAGCCTCTCTGTTGTCACACTTTCACACATTGTCGGGACAATAAAGTTCAAGTGTTCAACGAACCAAGTAATCACCATGGTACTGCCCAAAAAAAAAACAGGTGATCACCAGGGGGCAGCTATCACCTATTATGTCATAGGGATTGAGAGTTCGTCGGTGGAATTTTCGCAGTTGTGATATGCCGTGGCATGTCATAATAAGCAGATGACATAAACTTTGCTTTTATTATCATTTCGGTCTTTAAAATTTCATTTATTTTATTTTGGTATTTAAAGTTTGAGTTGATTCTTCTAATTTTTTTTTTCTTTTCAATTGAGATGTCACATTATTTTTTTGAACGAAAAATCAATTTTTTTATTAAATATCCATGTGCCACATTTAGGGGCAAAGCTGTACATTTTTTTTTAAAAAAGGGAAAGTTTAATACTAAATTACAAAAGTCACTTTTTGCAAAATTAAAGAAACAAATTTTGTGCTAATATTATTTTTACTCAATACTAGGGGCACAATACATACTAGTAGTTAGCTTTTAAAAATTTAAGGGAGGCAAAATGAACAAAATCGCATTTAAATTTTTGAGTATAATGGTGAATGATTAGGGATGGTAAAAATGATATTCTTTCCTGCTTTATTTATCAAATACTTATACTAGATGTATTAATAAATTTTAAATTTTGGAAATTTCCAAACTATATATATATTAATACATCCAGTTTGACTATTCAATAAATAAAGACAATGAATATAGTATTATTATATATGATATATAATACACAGTCTCCATTCATTGGGAGCTTGAAAGTAGAATAATGTTCAATCAAAAGGTACCTTTCACAATCACCTTTCAATAAACTGGTCTCCATTCATTGGTTGCTTCAAATTGCTATATGATAAGCTTTACTTGGTGCATTTTATTTTAACATCAAAATCGCAAAATCAGCCAAACAAAACACTAAAAAAACATAGAAAGCCATGTCGAGCCGTAGAATTTTCAGGCTTCTAGTTTTCATGTGTTGTGTTTTTAAGTAAGTGTATGTTAATATTATGAATTTATACATCTTTTAATTATTAAATATTTTTTTTGCCATTAAAAAGATTTGTTTATAAAATACTAATATCATTATTTGTGAATAAAGAAAATTATTTTATGATTTAATATGATACTCGAAAAAGAAATGAAGACAGGCCTAATAATGCACCCCGCGTGAAATTAACATAAAGTTGAAATGGACTTGAAAGACCCGCGTCATTAATCATCAAGACAATAATGCATCTAAATAATTAAAGTCGAATGCACCAAGGAAGCACTTTCATCCTATCCTCTGTGCTATGGAAGGGCAATTGACATTTTACCTGTTTAAAGTTTCCTAGCTTTCTCATTTCAGTCTTTAAAATCTAAGTTGCGTCTTACTTTCTTTTTAACTTAAATGTCCCGTCACTTTTTCAAATGAAAAATCCATTATTTGAACTTAATATCCATGGGTCACCCATGCAGGGACATAGCAATAAAGAAGAAAATTTATTACTTACATTTTTTTTTACTCATTATTAGCGGGACGATTAATACTAGTAGTTAGCTTTTAAGAATTTAGGGAAGGAAAACTTAACTATATTTGTAACTTTTAAAAGTAGTTAGCAATTTTTGAAAATTTAGTAGAGTATCAAGTTTAATACTAAATTACTAAATTTTCTGCAGAATTAACGAATAAAATTTTGTTCTAATATCATTTTATTTCAATATTAAGGGGGTGATTAATACTAGTAGTTAGCTTTTAAAAATTTAAAGAAGACAAACTTAACTAATATGCATATATTTGTAATTTTTAGAAGTAACTTTAATTGGTAAAATAGTAATTTTTTAAAATTTTAAGGAGTGGGGGACAATTGTTTCCTTATTAATATATTTAGCACACAATCTCAGGTTTGATTTTTTGTTGTGTCAAGATTTTTTGGACCAATGCAGTTTCTCATGGTGGATAAACGTCAGTCTTATGGAATTAGTTGGATGGGCTCAAATATCCACAAATACTCAAAAAAAGAAGGAAAAAAGAAGTAAATAAATAAATAAAAAGTGATATGCTTTCAAACAGAAACTTAAATAATGCATCTAAATAAAGTAGAACCAACCAAGTAGGCACCGTCATCTTAAACTGCTATGCGACAAATGGGTAATTGATATTTTCCCTGCATGAAGTTTGCTTCTTCTTCTTTTTTTCTTTTTTTTTTTTTCTCATTTCGGTCTTTAAAATTTAATTTAATTTCTCAAAATTTGAACCACGTTTCTTTCACTTTTTAATTTAGATATGTTACGTCATTTTTTGGAATAAAAAATCTATTTTTTTTGACTAAATATAAATGTACCAAATGCAGGGAAGGAATTATAATTTTTTTTTAAAAGGGTCAATTTAAAATTAAATTACTAAAGTCACTTTTTTTAAAATTAATGAAACAAATTTTATGCTAATATTATTTTTGTTCAATGTTAGGGACACAATTAATAATAATAGTTAGCTTTTAAAAATTTAAGGGAGGCAAACTTAACTAAATCGCATTTAAATTTTTGAATATAATGGCAAGTGATCAAGGATGGTAAAAATTATATTCTTACCTTCTTCATTTACCGAATATTTATACTTGGTGTATTAATAAATTGTAAACTTCGGGAATGTCCAAAGTATATACTACATTATTATTTACTACAAATTAGTAGCAACATCTAGTATCATATTCAACATCCGAGATATAGTTCGTAAAGCAATATTTCAATATTGAACTTTTTAAGGATACATTAATTTTAATGAAATCAATGTTTGAACTAAACAATTAACTATCATAAGATTTTGTATATCGATTATATCGTAAATAAAAAAATATAGACTTTTAATTTAGATTCCGGAGAGAAAGTGATGGGAAAGTTGTTCATCTATTGAAATGTGAGGGAAAAAAAGTGTTAGATATGTGTAAACTTTCATAGAGAGAAAAACGCGTACACAACAGGGAAATAGTTAAAAAGTAAATAAATGTAAAGGAGATGGATGTCAATTCTCAAGTAAAGGAACATATCATATTATTACTTAAGAAATGATATAGATAGAGCTCCTCATCCTCATATATTTGCATCAAATCAAATACAATTGAGAGTTCATAATTTCAGATCTCACAAAGAAAAATGGCCGAGCTGGTTGTTAAGTTCGTTGTCAAAAAAGTTGGAGAGCTGCTGATTAATGAAGCAAGATTCATGTACGGAGTGCGCAACCAACTTGAAAAACTTGAAGCGGAAATGAGGCGGATGCGCTGCTTCTTAAAAGATGTCGATGGACGACAAGAGGAGAGCGCGACTCTCCAAGACTTGGTGATAGAGATAAGGAAAGTCGCTTACGATGCTGAGGACGTGCTTGAACTTTTCACATTCAAAGTCTTGTCCAGGAGGAGAAGAAGAGGTATAATAAATGTCCTCTTGAGATTTGCTTGCATCTTCTATGAAGGAATTGCCGTCTACACGGTTGGCTCAAAGATAGACAGTATCAAAATCAAAATCAGCAATCTCACTGCAAGTTTGCGAGACTATGGCATAAGAGCCGTAACGGAAGGAGGAGAAGGTCCGAGCTCTAGTCACGAAAGACTAAATCAGGTAAGGAGGTCTTATTCCCATGTTATCGAAGAGGATGTTGTGGGATTTGATAAAGACATCAGGATATTGGTAGAGAAATTGGTCAATCAAAACCATCGAGTTGTTTCCATTTTTGGCATGGGTGGTTTGGGAAAGACCACTCTTGCTAAGAAAGTTTATCATCACCCCGATGTTTGATGCCATTTTGATAGTTTCGCATGGGTTTGTATCTCGCAGATGTGGGAAAAGATGGATGTTTTAAAAGGAATCCTAATCAAACTTATCCCAGAGCAAACGTCGGAGATTAAACAAATGATGGATGCATAATTAGTAAAGCAACTTCATGGGATCCAACAACAGAAAAAATGTTTGGTGGTTCTTGATGACATTTGGGACAATGATGTTTGGAACGCCTTACGACCAGCCTTCCCAGATGGAGACACTGCTAGCAAAATATTGCTCACCACGCGTATGAAGGAAGTGGCTCGCCACATTGATCCAAATGCTTTTGTGCATCCACTGGGGTTCCTAAACAGAGAAGAGAGTTGGCAGTTACTAGTGAAGAAAGCATTCCCAGGAAGAAGAGATACAGGTAAGTTCATAACCCAATGTTTCTAAAAGGCAATAGGCACACCTAGGGAGGCCATTGATCATTTGACCATCTAGGCACTAGGCACTTATTTTTTTTAGATATATATATTTATATATGTATAATACTAGTGTAATGCAAAAATCAGATGAAAGATTGCCATTTGGTTCACTAAAAAAAAGATTGGAGCAAATGTTCCCATTCGTACGAAACTATAAATATTTCGAGCAACATTAAAAAAGCCTGTGAAAATATATAAGAAAGAAAGAAGCTACAATAGAAAGGGATAAGGAAGAAAGTTCAAGATAAAGTTGAGCAAATAATGTCTATTCCCTTCCGTTGTCTTAAATGGTAATATTTTATCTTTTTCTAATGAAAAGAATATTGGCTGCTGTTTAAGTAAAGAGAGAAAAAATGGAAAAAGGAAAGAAACTATTTTATCTGCGGTGACCACTAGGCCACACCTAAATCTGCCTAATTCATCCAACGATTAATCAAACGCCCAAGTGTAGTCTAGCACCTAGGCTGCTTGGGCACCGCCTACTGTAACACTTTTATAATCTTGTTAAAAGAGATGTTGAAGGTAGTTTTTGTTTATACCTCTTAATACTCAGTGGAAGTCTATTCAGCATTAAAGGGTAAAAGTAGTGTTTATTTTCCCACCTCTTAATACTTAACTAAATTAAAATTTATGCAAGTCATGTGTTAAATCCGCCTAATGCCCCTGTTCTTTATATTCTTTAGTTGTTGATGTATACCTTAATAATAAGGTTTAAATCTTAAAATTTGATCTATTCAACCTTCAGACCCAAATGAGAATTCAAAATTATTCAGTTTTCAGCATCCAGAGGTTTAAAAAACAAACATTCCCTAAAACATTTTTCGTGAGTAATTGGTTACAATCACCTCGTAATCTTATTAGCTGCCTAACTAACAAACAATGTGCAACAATTTTATTCATTAGTTGTCATTCATTTCTTGCTATCCAGAGCCTAGAGTTGAAACTCAGATGGAGAAGAAAGGGAAGGAAATGCTAGAACGATGCGGGGATGTACCACTTGCTATTGTTGTAGTTGGGGGACTATTGGCCAATAGACACACCTTAAATGAATGGGAGAGAGTGCATCAGAGTCTTGATTGGTATCTGAAAAGGGGGCAAGGCATCGATCTACAAGACCAAGAAACAATTCAAAAAGTGCTTGCTTTAAGTTACAACGACTTGCCATATCAATTGAAGTCTTGCTTTCTTTATCTGGGGGATTTCCAAGAAGATTATAACATGAGCACCGAAAAACTATTTCTTTTATGGATTGCAGAAGGATTGGTAGTTCCAGAAGACAGAGAGAATGAAGAAACAATGGTGGATGTAGCAAAACGCTATTTGGGTGAACTAGCACAAAGGAGCATGGTCCAAGTTGAATCATCAAATGACGAATGTCGGCTAGTAACATGGGAACCAGAGGAAACTTGTCGTCTTCATGACCTCATGCGAGAACTATGTCTCTCAAAGAGAAAGGGGGGAGATTCTCAATCACATCAAAATGTGCATGATTCATCTTCTTCATCAACGGGTATCACTAAAACACGTAAACTTGCAATTTATTTCGGATTGCGAATAGATTTACCCAATCTCAAGGAATTCAAATTGCTTAGAGTTTTAGATTTTGAGGGGTTTAAATTTTGTCAAAAGAGTATACCAGAGGGAATTGGGAAACTAATCCACTTGAAGTACTTGAGTTTTAGAGACTGCTGGGAGTGCAAGTTGCCATCATCAATAGGCAACTTGCAATTCTTGCAAATCCTTGATATACGTGGAGCAAATATTTATATACCGAATGTACTGTGGAAGTTGGGAAGCCTAAGACATCTATATCTTCCTGATGACACAAATGAAAATTTAACATTGGAAGGCTTGAGCCGTCTAGAGATATTGGAGAATTTTGATACAAGAACTTGTGTCCCAAAAGATCTCTTTACATTACCCGAATTGCGAAATTTGAAGGCAATAGTTATTGTGGGGTGTATGGAGGACATGGAAACAATCATCAACTATCTAAACGGTACTTCACACCAATTACGATGTACATACCTTTATATTAAACTTGCTTCTCAGGAAGAAGAGCCCTTTCTTGTCTCAAGAAAAGTGTTTACGATCCGTAGTCTTGAGAGTCTGGAGCTAAAGGGGAAAATAAGTAAGTTACCAGAATATCACCAAGACCATTTCTCCGCGAGCCTCACCAGAATATCCTTATGGTTCTCTGGACTTACGGAAGACCCAATGACAACACTAGAGAAGCTTCCAAACTTGAAATCTCTTGAATTAGGGCATGAAGCATATGTTGGAAACGAAATGGTTTGTTCTGCTGGGGGTTTCCCTCAACTTAGAAGTCTAATTTTGTATGCGTTGACTAAATTAGAGAATTGGCGAGTGGATGAACGAGCTTTACCGGATCTTTCCTCTTTAATTCTTTATTATTGCAAGGAAATGAAGAGGCTTCCTGAAGGACTAAAATTTCTCACTAACCTTCAAAATTTGGGGATTTATGGTATGCCCAAGGCACTAGGAGATAAGATTCGAGGAGAAGATTCTTACATAATCCGGCATGTGCCTTCCGTCACAATTGATGGGGAGCTTACTTGATGAATTGGAGAGGCAGGAACTAGGTATTACTTTTCTTAATTATCTTACGAGCTGGTTTTTTTTAAAAATATTTTTCACTTCATCAAATTATTATATATATATATATATATTTATTTAAAACAGGTAGCAGAAGACTCCATACTGGACCGTTGCAAGTATACCAAGGCCAAAAAAGTGACTATGTCATAATTGCAGATCACACTTTTTTTACTTGAAATGGCTTAGAGAATTCATTTCACCACCGATAGACGCTGTTTTTTGGTCAAATTCCCTCATCTAGGCATCTTAATCCGTGAATTTACTATTCACGACATGTTTGAATTTGCTAATAAGTTTAGTTATGAATGTCGGATTTGACTTAGGTCAAATTCGATCAAATTCTCGACATCAATATTGTAGGATTACATGATCTTTATGATTTATTTATTTTTGATTTTTATTTTGAATTATATTGAATTTATTTCATTTCTTACAATTCTCTTTCCCTGCAAGTGTTTCTTTGTAATCATTAAGGTACACTACTATTGAATAAAATTGTGAGCGTTTTTTACCGTATTTAGTGTTTATTGTTTGCCTAACTAAAATTTGTACATTTCATAATTTTCCGCAACATCAATTTTTTTTTATTTCACATCATTTTCAAGTTTAATGGAACCCGTGTTGTTGCAAAACTAGACTCGATCATAGAATAAAAAAGTTCTCTCTCGCAATTTAGCAAAGAACTACACCCAAGTTAATATTGGATTCAATACTACGGGTATGTTTGGGCACATTGAATTGCGATTTTCAAAATTACAATTTCAAATATTTGTAGTTACATTATTTGGTTAATTTATTGATTTCAAATGCAATTCTAAAATCTCTTGATTATATGTAAAAGTTGTGGACAAATATTAGGAAAAAAAAAACATTCAAGGGGTTTTTTTTTTTTATGAGAAATAATATTGAGGGACACTTTCCCATGACTTTTTGTGATGTTTGTGGATACGTGCGACTCATTTTGATGCTAAAGTATATTATTTGTTGGGATGTAGCCAGATTTTTTTTTTTTGAGTGGGGGTGATATAACGATATAGGAAAGAATACTATATATAACAAAAATTTATACGTAAATATTTTATTCATGGCGTTGTTATGAGTATGATTACAATTGTTCCTGACTACATTCATACTTTGATACCATATTGTAATAATCTATTTATTTAAGTTATCTAATAATTTATATTCTATGATGAATAGTAACATTGTAGTGTACATAGATCGGAGAGGTAGGAACTAGGAACCAGGAACCAGAAACCAAGGGCGGAGCCATGTAGAGGCGAGGTGGGGGCCATGGCCCCACCTAGACTTTTTTGAAAATTTTGCTGCCCCACCTAGACTTTTTTGAAAATTTTGCTGAGTATGGGGGTTTGTTTGAGATAGTATAGAAAGTTAGGGGTTGGTGACATAATAAAAGGAAAATAGGTGGACGAGGGCAGAGGGGCTTTTATGCGACGAACATTATAAGTTCGGGGCCAGTGATTGTAATTAGTGGGTGATAATATTAAGATTTAAGTGTTTTAATTTTGATTTGCTTCTTAAATTGTTAACATATTTGTTTGTTGGTTATTATTTATTAATGTTGATTTGCTTCTTAGATTGTTGATATTTTCTTTTAGGTGTTTATTAATATATTTGTTTGTTGGTTATTATTTATTAATGTTGATTTGTTTATTAGATTGTTAAATATTTATAATAAATCTTGTTATTGAGGTTGATTTTCTGATTATATTATTATTTGATAAGTTAATAATATTAAGATTAATATATTTAATTTTTCGTTATTGTGGTTGATTCAATATTAGCTTAGAAAAGTCTTGAACAAGTTATTTTTTTTGCCCCCCCCCCCCCCCCCCCCGGAACAAAATTTCTGGCTCCGCCACTTCTACGAACTACTTTTCTTATTTAGAAATCTTATGAACTAGTTTTTGTAAATTTTTTTCACGTCATCAATTTTTCAAATTTTTTTGGGAACAGGTAGCAGAAAGCTATTTGTTGGCTACACTAAACCGTTGAAAGACTGAATCACATGGACCACAATAGTTTGACCCAAAACAGCCGAGAGAATTCATATCATCCTCAATGGACACTATTTTTCGGCCAAATTCTTTCATTTAGGCATCCAAATCTGTGAAATTACTATTGATGGCATGTTTGAATTTGCTAATAAGCTGAGTTATGAAGGTACATTAGATCGATTTGGCTTTGGTCATATTCGGCATTATTATCCCACGTTCCTTGTGAATTTTTTTGTTGGGAGTTATTTTGAATTTATTTCTTACTTGCAAATCTCTTAACCTATAAGGGAGTTTCTTTGTAATCATTAAGGTAGACTACTATTGAATAAACTTGTGAGTGTTTTTTTCTCTATATTGTTTATTGCTTACTTAACCAAGATTTTTCCATTTTATAACTTTCTGCTATGTATATATATTTTTTTAATTTCACAACGTCATTTTCAAATTTAATGGAGCCCATGTTATCGCAAAACTAGACTCACATTATTGAATAAAAGAGTTCTCGCTCGCACTTTAGCAAAGAACTACACCCAAGGAAATTATATATATATATATTCAATACTAAGGGTGTGTCTGTGTACATTTAATTGCTATTTTCAAAATTACAATTTCAAATATTTGCAGTTACATTTTTTGGTTAATTTATTGATTTCAATTGCAATACAAAAATCTCTTGATAATACGTAAAAGTAGTAGCCAAATGCCAAGGAAAAATGTACATTCAAACTTTTTTACGATAAATAATAGAATGAGGCAATTAGTTGTAAGCCCCTATTTATCATGTTAATTAGTACTAAGGACTACTAGGATACTGAAATTAGTAGTTAGTCCCTGTTAACTTTAATATAATAAACATTTCCATAAATGCTAATATAACATGGCCAAAATACCCCTTTCAATCAAATTACCTAATTGCTAAAATTACGAGAGGGAAAGATTGCAGTTTGACTTTTCTTATCTTTCCTTAATTCAAATACAGATTTCGGATGAATTAATATAGAAAAAAATAAATAAATTAAAACTTGTATTTAGATAGGAAAAAACAGGTAAACATTGAAGTTTAGTTATGCAATATCAAACATGATTTTTTAACTTATAATAGATAGATCACATTAAAATATAATAATTTCATGTATATTATTATATGAACTTCAAACACGTACATATTACGTATCTGTTGTTGAAAAAAATCATGCATCTATATATAGTTTGATATTACAGTTATATTAAAAAAAACAAATATATACAAACAATATAAAACATATAATAACCATTTTAAAAAAAAACCGATTATTTGGCATAAAATGTTACATTATTTTTTTACAAATGAAAGATATTTAGTAAACAAAACACAACGCGCATACACTGTGTATCTGTTTGGATTGCGGCATGTGTATTTTGCCAACATAAAAACTAGCTTTTTTAAACTTTAAAATAAAAATATGAAACATTTAAATGGGACATTGAACAGGTGTGTATTATTACCTTGAAGCATGCCGATTGTCTTTGAGAATAGAATAACTGTTTTGACATCACCAAACAGTTATTGCGTCTCATTACTTGTGTTTCTTTGCGTCGGAAGATTAAGAGTCACGACCCTTATTGGAAAACCAGCTGCAGCTTTAAATGGATTATGTGCTATTAACTTGCATTTTTGCTAAGAAGCTCCAACGCACTAAATTCAAACAGTTACATCCATAATCAATTATTGATAACAAAGGGTACAAAGGTATGTCTAACAATAACGGTCTATTAAGAGTTCATACTCTCCGTCCACTATTCTAGATTTGAGCAAGCGCCAAAAGATGAATGAACAAACATAATCACTACACCTTTTGGCGTCGAGAATGACGTAGATCACATCCCAAACGAGAAACGTAGATGTTGACATAGAGGATAATGCTAAATATGAGTATGAGAATACATATTAGAATGGAGATGGGAGTGATGATAACGAAGAAGTTGACATCGATGAAGATGACGATGATGTGCAATTATGGCATTGCGGTGGATCAGGAGGAAGAACCCTAGTTGGTCATTTTGTTTAATTTAATTCATACTTAATTAAATTAAATTATTATACTGACTAAATCAACAATTATGTTTTCCTTTTTCAATTTGAAATTCAAAATCGAAGTTTAATTACGTTATTATAGAAAGTAACATTTGAATTTTAATTCTTGCTTAATTTAATTAAATTATTAAACTCACGAAATCCATAATCATGTTTTCTTTTTTCAAATTAAAATATACAATCTCAACTTATGAGTCCTAAAATTAAGCAAGTCCTAAAACTTTCTAAAACCCAACTAAAGGGCAAAATGGTTATTTTCACTATGCCCTCCATATTTGACAAATTGTATTAAAGGTAACCCTAAGTCGATCAAATGGTCAATCTAAGGTGTACCCCTAATTTTAAAAACTAGGTGGTCCTAACCACTAATATGTTTTAATACTAGGGGCTAAATCCTAGTTTTAATATTTAGGGACACTTTCCAATGACCTTTTGTAATGTTTGCAGATACTTGCGACTCATTTTGAGTGCCAAAGTATATTATTTGATGTGCTAATAACTATACCTTATAATAAATTGCCTTGGATAATAGATTGAATGATGCGGTTTGTATACATATATGGTTTGAAGATAAAAAGGAAAGGAATAAAGGACAAAAGCTATAGCAAAATAAAATTTTGTTAAAGTTAGAACAACAATACTGTAGTGACACTAGTCCAATTGTTGCAAAACATTCATCTTAGGTGCTCATTTGGCTTTATTTATGAAATCTAAAATAGTAGATATAATTCAAACCAGAATCTTCTCATAATTCATGTTAAGAGGTTAAATTATAAATTGATGAAGTTCAAACTTTCTATATGAGAATGTTATTTTAAATTTTAGAAACGAACAAAAACTCGAAACAAACATGGTATTGTTGCATGTGATACTCATTCACATAGTATAAAAACAATTTATTTTTTGAAATACTATTTAATTGGAATTAAGTATAATAAATTTAATGTTTATGCTTTTACCGTGACGATGGTTTTGAGATTTATGTAAAATAATTTATTGTGTATGTTTTCTGGCGATACATGTAGTGAATTTGTGGGAAGGGAATTTTGTTGGGTGATATTTGAATTAAGAGACAATATAAAATTATTGTATATTCACTTGTTATGAAAAATACATTAATTTTGTGTACATACGATATATATTACTAGTGATTTGATAAGCGATTTTGTGCCAATTAAATTATATGCCTTATTGGCATTGAAATAAAGGCTTTTTGCCGATTATACACTGTGGCTTAAAGCCATTATTCAAATATGATAAAATTGTGTTGGCATGTCTAATGCCCTTGAGACGGTGTTAATTATTAATTTTACTCGATTAATTAATATTGTTTATTATTGCTCTTATCATGACTTTGTATTCTTGTATGCTATATATTCCCCCTTAACTTTTGGGGCACAAGTCTAACGTGGAGCTAGATTACACCGGTGGGTCAAACCCACTAGTTGTGTTTATTTTAACAGGAATTGGGTAAAAATTCCCTCTATAAGAATATTTTTTGAAAAAAATAAGAGCTTATTTTTTAATCTATTAGCGTAACTCCTTATTTATCAATTGTGTTTTAAAAATGAGGGTTTTGATAGAAATTGTGTTTTGTGTGAACTTAACTCTGCACAAAATTTTTTTTTGTGCAAACTTAACTTTGTAATCTAAAAAATTTTGATCAAATTTGTTTTGCATGATCTGTTTTTATTTTTAGACAATTATATTTTTATATTTCACTAGTGTAATTATAAAGCAATGTCAAATATACCCCAATACATAATAATATTTTAAAAAATAAGGACTGCAAACTTGACATTGCACATAACCTAAAAATTATCTTATGTGTTATTTATCAATAAATATATGTTTAGACTTATAATTTGTTGAAATAACCCAAAAGGACTATTCGCTTGAAATGGACTGAGTATGTCTTTATCACCATTTTTATATATCCATTTTAGTTGGAGGCAGTCGACAAGATGTGGCCAACACTGTATTTGTTTTCCATTAATCTATGTATATATGAGTGTGTGTGTGTGTGTGTGTATAACACATCTGCGAAGTGTTTCTAGGGAGAGAAGATGTGACATTAGGTTTGACTAATTGAGAGCCATAATGGGTGGCAGGAGTATGGGGGTTTGCTAGAATACTGGCAATGCCGATGGTGCTAGTGGGTGGTGGTGGCTGGTTGCTGTTGGTTTTCACATGAGGTTTTTATTTATTTATTTATGTGTTTTATGTATAAAGTGTTGCGTGCAAATACAAAAAAAAGTAGTATATTTTGTAGATGGGAGTGAAACAAAATAATTTATAATGTGTAAATAGTATCCACTTAAATTTTACTTAATAAAATGTAACATTTTTATACATAACAAATAACACTATTATTATGTACTTAAATTTTAAAATACCTAGCAAGCTCACCCCAATCCATAATCTCAACCCCCCCCCCCCCCCCCAACCAACACACAAAAAAAAAAAATTAAAAAAATACACCCAACATGCATGCCATGGTTCTTTGATCTTATATATTTGTTACTCATTGTTCATTGCTCATAATTAGGAATGTCCGTTATAACAATTGACCAATTTTGCTGTAAATCAAAATTGTACACTGTATAAATTATTTTAGGGTTTACACCATTGAGTTGTTCTAAACCTGCTATAATTTTATACGCACTTCTTATACAAGATATGATACCAATCAAATACAAAAGAAATTTTTGTAATACATGATCGTGGCTCTCCAAACTTTCATTGGTGAAACACAAATATGGAATATCTCCCAAGTCGGAGTAGGTGAAACTGAAATGTTGTCAATCATATCAGGTACATCAGTTAGAGTCCGTTAAATCAACTAACAAAAAACTGAAATTATTTATACAAACCACTCTCATCTTTTCAAGTACTTACACATGCGATCCTTAAAATTTTAATTTTACATTCAATATATTTGTAGAGACCATCCCTTTTACCGGATGCCTTCAATTTCTTTGTATTCAATTTCCCATCTTTTTTCTATTTGAAAATAAAAATTCCCTTCTTCTTTCATTACATTCACTATATCTTCACTTAAACCCTCCTCTTTCTTAAATTTCTTGCCATGAGCCTTTAAAGTTACTCCCTCCGGCTCGAACCACTACTCAAATTCTTCCCAAATCCACACTTCGTCCTTGCCAATGGCCAATTTACATAACTAAACTATTTTTTTTTACTCTCTTTTCCCTCTAAATTTCCCTATCTCAATCCCCATTTCTTTAGATCATTGGTTTTGACACCCCAAATCTCATTATGGAATTTCAATCCTCGAGACTCGGTTAATCACAGATGCTATCGCTCACAAAGGTAGTTGTGGTGTAAAATTTATAATTTAAGAAAAACATTTCATGTATTACTCATTTTTAAAATGGTATGAGTAGAAAATATATATATATATAAACAAAAAAAAGTGTATCTTAGATTTTTACAAGAATTTGACATTGTCCCTATGTTTTACGAATAACCAAAATCTATTTAAATAATACTCATCAAATCATTTCTCAAACAAACACAATCATTAAAGAAAATTCATCCGTAGTCCAGCCAGATTTCAGTAAAGTAGTCAATTAATTTGTACAACTTATTTAAAACTCCGAATACAACTTGATTATAAAATTCAAAGTAATTCTTTAACTTGATACAATACAACTCAAATTAAATATATAAGACAAATTACTAAGTCCATGCAAACTAAGTTGTCAAACCATGGACAACTACTAAGTATCTAGGTCATTAGAGGCAACTAGATATAATACATGCGCCATCCCATGAGTATAACTTGCAAAACTGGTTTGAAAAATAGGAGTGAGCCAAACACGAGCTCAGTGGGAACTATAGGGTTTTAATATAAAAGTATACATAGTAATACAGATGCAACGTGCCATAACAAAATAATAAATAAGCCATATGTATACAATATACATATAAGTAGTACTTATTTCAAATGCCATGAAAATATAGTAAGTACAATGCGCATCAAGTGCTATCCTAACCCAATGGATAAATGAATTTGAATAATCAAAATTGTGTATGGAAGGAAATACCACCAAGGTATATTCATGTCAAAAATAAGCACTAGTTGTATACCACCGTATGATACTTGCTGCTTTGTCCATCCACAGGACATCTGTAACTAGTAGCTTATCCTGGTTATGTTTCGTCCAAGGGAACAACAATGTAACCGGTAGTTCGGACTTCTTCCCAGTTACGTTCCTTCTACAGGAACAATAATAGTATGACTGCCATAGTCAAATCCTTCCATAAGACGTAATAGGTCAACTAGGTATAATTCTCTACTGTGCATAATCTGGCCCCTAGCCAAATCCTCCCATAGGATGACAAGCCTGACACAGGCTAATGTATAACGATAATCACACTTAAGCAACTAAAGTATCCTATCCAACTGGTATAACAATAGTGCCTGATAAAAGGATAGTCCTGAATAAATCTCAAAATCATAATGAGATATAAAAACTTGTAATAATCTCATCCATAGGAAAAATGTAACAACCTTCCATAGGTTTAGAAATCCCATCAAATTGTGAAATAGTAGCAAAGCTCCATACTTTACGAAAGAGTAGTAAGCTAACCATTAGCATGTTGTGTCAAATATGTCATAACCTTATGATATCTAAATCAAATCACAAGAAATATCATTTTATAAGTCCTAGTACCCAATTTACAAGATAACCCCATAATTTTTACTTTTTACAAACATATACGCATATATTTGTAATTTACAAAAGTGTGGATTTAGGCCATTTTATATCAATCATGCATAATATCCATATGATAGTCATATACATGTTTTTGGAAACCATTCCCATCTTAAAACCCACATCGAATCCGTCTATAATGGTGTACAATTAGTGTTACGAAACTATTAATGCTATGGTGGGTTTTAGGTCCAAGTATGTAAAACTATAACATGCAAGTGGGGATTTTGGCTTAATCATGAAATTGAGGTTGTATTAAGTGTTCATACATCAAAAGAAATCATAAATTGTAACCTCACGCCCGTGCATGCAAGCCAATCAATATCCATACCAAAATTTCCAATTTACTAATAATAAGAACATGCAACAAGCAATACTTTGAAAAATAAGTTCAATTATAGTGTTCCCACCTCAATTTGAAACTTTAACACAAGTTTGAGAAGATTGATGATGATCCAAAATGGCTGGAATTTACATTACTCCAAGAATCCTTAAGCTCCTCAAGGTGAATAAGATGAAGAAGATGAAGAAGAACAATGGTGATTCCTGCTCAATCTTGAACCTAAGGTGAAAACCCTCTCAAAAATCTCCCTAAAATCTCCACACATCCTCATTCTAGGGTTCTGAATTGGTGGTGTATTGATAATGCTCCATATTTGGGGATTTTAAGGTATATATGAAATAAAAATTAAGTCAAAGGGTCAAAAATGGTCAAACCCGATTGATAAAATTTTCTGATGCACTGTTCGTATTTTAGGGGTAACTTTTCACTCGGAATTCCGATTGATGCAACTTTTTTTCTAATTAAAGCTAACTAAGAGCTCTACAACTTTTGTATTTGGTGGTTTTTCCAAATTCCCAATATATTAGTGCTAGAAATTCATTAAAAATAGCGAGCTGCTAAAATATATTCAACTGTTGTGTTCTGATACAATCAAATTTGGCCAATTGGCTTACTTCGCACACAATTTTAACCCACCAAAATCATGAATTAAGTCTCAGTCAAAACACAAAAGTTGTAGAATGGATCAAAATCTAACTAGTGGCACAAGAAGGAAGTCATTTAGACATCAGATGAGAAAGTTATGGTCTTTCAAAGTTGGCCAAAAACTCATTTTGCCGAAGTTTGATTTTTCACGTCAACCTATCGAATTCAATTACGGATATCCAAAATGCGTTTCAACCATAAACGCATATGTAATATCACTAACATGACATGTAAGAAGTCTTGAATGTGCATAAAGATACCCGAAATAAAAAATGGTTACCTGAAGCAAGTTTTGTGATAGAAATGCGACTAAGGGGCGATTGGAAGTCCAATACTCATTCGAGCAATCCGAATTGCGTTACAACTATACAATCACACGTATTATAAAAATGGAAACTTTAGAAGCTGTTAGTATCATAAAATGATGCTCATAATTGAATTTGACCGCTCAAAGCTACGAAGGAAAATAAATCACGCTTACGAACGGTTTAGTGTCTCAACAAAATCTATGGCCATGGACTAGGATTCTGGATTGAGATCTACAGCCAACTGGGGTTCTGGAACGAGATCTACGGCCATGGTCTGGGGTTCCGGATCGAGATCTACAGTCAAATATGATGTCATCAATTTGGGACCTCAGGTAATCGAGTTGGGTTCCGAGCTTATTGACTTGAGATTTGAGAGGCTCAAACTCTGGTTCTTTCTCCTACTGCTGCAAAAGAAAAAACGGAGTTCTGTGAACGTCAACACATCTCAGGTTCGCCCTATTTTCCTTCCATTTCCTCCCTCTGTACGTTACTGAGGAAAACTGGCACTATTTTCCTTTTCCTCCCTCACACATGTGCAAAATACCATTTTATTTTTGCTTTAGTGTTATTACCTGAGAATAAAACATCATCTGAAAGAATCAACAAACAACTTTGTCATCAACCAGCAGGTAATTTACATATCACCATACTCACCAGGTACAGAAAGGAAATAATGCAAAGGATCACTTATCTATCCATTAATGCTCTGAGCATATTCGCACATTACAATCATGTGGGTAAGGAGTGCTTGCATTCCAGGCCATCTAAGAACTTATAAGCTCAAATTCCATGATGCTAGCAAGAGTGCGTTTGATTACACTCTTATTCCATAGAAAACGCCTAAGAATCCATATCTTTCACCTATGTTGTGTTTGATTGCATAAATATTCCAAGGAATCAATTTCCACAGTATAACTTATTTTAGAGAAATTCTTTTTTATTGAATCCAAAAACCATATTCTCACCCTACTGTGTGTTAGGTAAAACAATTCTAAGGACTCAATTATTGGGAGTGAGTGTAGACCAAAACCAAGTGCGCCTTAAAGGATCAGAGAGGGAAATGAAGATGAAATAAGATGTGTTTGATTGGTTAATGTTGAAGACTATGATATACATTGTTGGTCCACTACTTAATAGTTTAAGCTTTTGGGTGAGATGGTTATTAACATGGTATCAGAGCTTAGGTTTTGCAAGTTCTCGGGTAAGAATCCTCCCGCTTGCATTTGTTTTTTCCTTTGTGTTTGTGCAATATGCATGTTGTTGTCTGTGCACATAGTGCACCTTTGGTTTGGCCGGTTTGGCCTTTGGTTTCGTTTGTCTATCCACGTGCGAGTGGCTCGCACGTGAGGGGGAGTGTTGAAGAGTATGATATATATTGTTGGCCCACTACTTATCATCTTAAACTTTTGGGTGAGATGGTTACTAACGGTTAACATAATAAAGATTGAATGCCTTGGAATTGTTTTACATAGCACAACATGAAAACAAAAGTTTAGGGAAAGTGGATTATGGATGCCATTGAAAAGAAAATAATTACCAACTGCTGCCAAGGAAAAATGTTTCCTTTAAAAAATAATGCAATCAAATACAACAAAAGATGGAAAATAAAGGATACTGGACATTTCTCACGAAACTAAAGTACAACGAACCACACTCTTAGAGCTAAACAAGCATACAATGCTTTGGCAGCGCTTGTAGGTATCAGGTCATTGTGCATGTAACAAGTCTTCAGCATAGAATTAACTACCTGAAAATGTCAATAACAATTCATGATTCAAGCCATACAGTTATATTCATGGATAAAATGCATGAACGGGAATTACGCTCATTGTTGTAAAAGATTACTAAAACAAAATATAATCTAATTAATTTACGAAACAAAAAAGGCCCTATAATCAAAGACTCGTAAAAAATAAATCAAAAAATTTAATATTCCAACTTTCTGTACATAATGGCTAAATTATAATTAATACGAACACAAGAAAGGGCTTAAACTAAACAAATTAAATCAACACAGAATTCAGAATATTGTTCAGTTCAATGTTGAGATGAAATACATGAAAGGAAGTCACAATATTGAAAATTGTTCATCAACATTTAACCAAAATTCACAACAAAGAAACAAGAGAGAAAAAACTTACAGGTCCGCTAGGACCGGCTTTATTGCTTTCTGAGTCATCTACTACACTTTCTGAGTGGCCAAAATTTGGTGCTTTTTCCTCCTGCTGTTACAAGATCAAGGAGCCAAGTGAGGAAAACTATTAGTGCAAAACTCGGCTTTTCTCCTATTAATGCATTGGTGCATTACAGTAATTTTGTGGCAGAAGAAAGCTAGAAATCTGGCCACAGAAACATGCAGCTCATTACCCTTGATGCTAACAAAATTAGGGCAATGTTCTAAAAATCGTGAATCGGAAATCGATCGGCAAGGTGGGGAGTGGGGATTTTTCATTTTATCGGGGATTTATCGGGGATAAATCGGAAAAAATCGGATATGTACTGTTCACCATATAAATAATATTTTAAATAATATATTATATAACAATATGCTAAATAAAATATAATAGTAACAAAATGAACATTAATAAAATAAAATGCTAAATAAAAATAACTTAGGGGGTTAATGGTAAACATTTTAAAAAAATTTCTCACCTATTTACTAGTTTATTAATAATTTTGTAAATTGTAATATACCTAAGGGTAATTAGGTAATAAAGTCCTTCACCACTTACTTAAATTAAAACCCCTCTTCTTTAACCCTAAAACCTACGCCTCTTTTCTCACAAGTCATGCCACACGCACAGCCGTCTCCTCCTCCTTCCATCTCTCTTCATCTTTTCTTTCATCTCTCTTCATCTTCTTCTTTCACTACACCCCTTTCTCTTTCTTTCTCATTCTCGTTTTGTGTTATTCGGCTTCTTCCAAGTTTCGCCCCTCACTGTTTCGAGGTCGAGTGAGAGAGAGGAACGACGGCGAGTGAGAGAGGAACGACGGCGAGGTCGGGTGAGAGATAGAGAGAGAAACGGCAAGGTCGAGTGTAGGAGTCGTCGAGTGAAGGAGAGAAAACGATGTCGTTTACTTTGGTAACGTTAAAAAAAAAATTCAATTTATCGCCGATTACGATTTATCTCGATAAATCAGCGATAAATTGCCGATAAATTTCCGATTTCTCCCCTGCCGATATTTTCAGCCGATTGTGGATAATCCGATCGGTGCCTTGCCGATTTCCGATAAATCGCCGATTTATCGGCGATAAATGCCGATTTTTAGAACACTGAATTAGGGTGTGTTGGATAACACCTATATTCCACGGAAGATGCCCAAGACTGCATAATTTTCACCTTTTGTGTTGTTTGATTGCATATATCTCCTATGGTTCAGCTTTTTTAGAGCAACTTCTCCATTTTCCGATGAATCAAAAAACCATCTCTCTCTTGAGTTATTTTTGCTATGTAAAAGAATTACAAGGAACTCAATTATTTCTGGGCAAGCAAAACTGGGCACACCTTAACGGTTGGGAAAATGGGGAAGGGTGAATTTGAAAGGTTATTATCATAAATACTTGAGTTCCTTGCATGGATTTCATTGATACGAGGAAAAAAAAACTTTGGCCAAAGCAAGTTGTAGCAAGAAATTGAATTCTTTGAAGTTTAATGCAATAACTCCCATAAAGATGAACCATGTGGAACTTTGGGCTTTCCCAAGGAAAAGAAGTGCAATGGATTGAATGGAAGACATTCTTAGAGCTTTCAAAAGAAGTATAATATTCTTTAGTGTTTATAGGTTGTCATGTCAACCTATTTGATGAGTTTAAGATAAAAGAAAAGCATCTACAAATATTAACTCATAAGTGACAAGAAATGCAAATTTCCAGCCTCTAATGAGAGAGAGACACACACAAAAAAAACTTATATATAACAGGTATATAAAATTGAAAGAAATGTATGTAATTACTTCAGCTTTAGCAAATTCCATAGGCAATCCAATCACAGTTCCTCCCACAATCAGAGATGGGGCATATTGGGTCTCAGTGCGTGCATATGTCAAATTTCAAAACAAATACATGAGAGAGAATAATTACAGTATTGCTAGGACCGTACTTATTGCTTTCTGATTCATCTACTTCTTCAATCTCCTGCTGTTAAAAGAACAAAGAGACAAGTGAAGCAAACTTGTTAGTGCATTGAACCAACCATGGTGTACTTTCTTGGTTTTATGTGACAGCTCATTATCCTTGATGCTACAAACACTAAGGGTGTGCTGGAACCTTTATATTCTGTGGAATGCCCAAGACTCCATACATTTCTCTTTTTGTTGTATTTGATTGCCTAAGCTTCCAATGGTACAACTTGTTTTAGAGCAATTTTTTTCTCAATTTTCATCGAATCCGAAAACCATGTCTCCACTACGTTTTTGATTGGTTAAACAATTCCAAGGAACTCGACTATTTCCAGCGTAAACCAAAACCGGGCGGGCACACCATACGAAAATTAAGTGGGAAAAAGGGGTAGAGTGAATTTGATTGGTTAACATGATAAAAAATGGTATTCCTTGGATGGATCTAATGGAAACAAAAAAAATATATATTTTCTAAAACAAGTTGTAGGATGAAGATGATTTCGTGGAAATTTAATGCTATCAAACACCTAAAAAGATAGACAGTGTGGTACTTTAGGCTTTTCACAAGGAAAACAAGTGTAACTGAAAACACTCTTAGAGCTTTCTAACTAAGTGTAGAATGCTTTGGTATTGTTTGTAGGCGTCAGTCAGTGCACATATAACAAGTCTTTGGCGTAGTGTCACACTACATTCAAATTTCCAGCCTGTGAGAGGAGAAAGAGAGAGAGTAGCATCTGAATTCATAGAGTACGTCTACATACCATTTCTCCTGCTTCAGAACTTTTCACATATATAAAAGGCACGCTTAATTTACTTATAGGGGTGAGGTCTGAGAAGCTGTCCTGAATCGAGTATAAAGCTCAATATCGATTACCAACAAACCCTTAGTCCTTTGGTCCACTAGTAGCTAACTTTTAATTAGACTATCTTCAGTGCTACTCTTCTCAAGCAAGATATGATAACTAGTACATCAATTACTCTTAATATATACTTACTATATTACAAAGCCAAGACCCTTTTCAACACCTGCGATTTTCTTTTTCACAAATGATTTGCTTCCCACAAGAATTGAACCATTAACCCTTAGCAACGTAAGTTTTTTTATTAAAATTAAATGTAAGTGAGTCGTGCATGCATCAATTACTCAATATGGATTCCATTCTTCTCTTTTTTTGATAGGAAATGAATCTGATATTATTACTCAAAAAAAGATGTATAATGCAAGTAGCTTAATAGACCAAAGGACAAGATACCCAATGAAACTATCGTCTATCGGAGCTTCAGAATTACAATCTGAAGAACATATTGCAACCAAAACAAAATCCCCAAACTCAGAGTATTGGCCCACCCCATCTCAAAGATGCACATTTTCATCCTTCGTCCTTGAAATAGACCGGCCAAATCAAAGGGAACGAAGTTGAAATGAAGGAGATGCTCTTAAGTGACTAGAGGACTACAGTTTCATGAAATAAAAATTAAAATTAAGTCTGAAACAGAAGCTGCATAATATTTACACACATAGTAGTTTGAACATATATATCCTTCTTGATTTCATTTTCCATGTTTTGTTTAAGGGTAAATTGCATATCTCAGTTGCATATTGAGCTCTTGTCCATATCCAAGAAGAATCGAAGTACTGCCTGAAGTGAGGCTAACCAAATTCCCAACAAAATTTCCCTGAACCCCCCCCCCCCCTCTCTCTCAAAAACAGAAAAACAAAAAAAAATGTGTGAATTGGGGCAAGAAATGAAAACCTAATTAATGACAACCAAGAACCCATACATACATACATTGATGAAAGAGTACAAATAATTCATCATTACGAAAGCCTGGTAAAGAATTAACAAATCAAAACAATCGGAAGATAAGAAAAACCCAGAAAGAATTATTCGCTCGGCCAAAAATTGAAACCTAGATAATTTGGGGAATGCATCAATATATATATAGAAATCAATAAATAGTTGGGAAATTGCGAGTAGGAAATACATTATTCAAGTAAATTGACGTAGAAATAGAAGAAGTGAATTATTACTTACTGCCATCATTACTCTTGTTGAAGAATTCTTGAAGAATGAAGAAGAAGAAAAGCTTCAATTCAAACAATACCCTACCCACCAAAGAAATTAAGAGAGAGAAGAGAGAATAATTTTTATTAAAGCTTGTTTATACAAAAAGACAAATACGTGTATATATATATACATCTGATGAATTGATGTTGTACAAGATTCGATTAGAAGCAAAGCAGCTCGATGGACAGTGCCGTCAATTTAGACGGATGACAAAGAGGGGTTTAAAAGGTAAGGTAATTCTTAGAACTTAATTGTTGTTTGTTGTTTCGGTATTCGCGTGGAGATATTTTTTATCCAGCAAAAAATTGTACACTGATATAATTATTTTAAATTGTTTTATCGGTATTAGATTTCTCATATATATTAACATAGATGAATTTTAGTATTATTTAGCATAAATATTATGACATGTGGTTTGGCATGATCAAGTTACATGTAGCATGACTTGATTTATTTGCATTACATAAAATATTTTCAGGATAAATTATTGATACATAAATAATAAATTATTTTAGGATTATTTTCAATATAAATACATCTCGGCATTGTCACTAATAAGCGTTAGGCCCACTTTGTTTTAAATATATAGTTACGTTAGTACTAAAGCTGACGTGACTTAAGGTGTTCAGAAATCGATCTGAACTGTCAAATCGAATGAATCGAAACGCAAAATGGACTAATTTGGACCGGACCATTTGAATTCGGTCTCGTTCGGTCTTCCATCTTTAATTTTTAAAGCTTCTGTCCAACGAAACCGGACCGATATTATATTATATTTATATTTAAATAAATATTAATAATATATAATATATATTATATATTATATAATGTTAATTCTAACTCTAATAATAGTCAAAAGAAATCTTGGTCGTCATAATTCTTACCGTTTCTGTTGCTTTTGTCCTTTTTTTTTTCTTCAGGTGGCATGCTTATTTTTGATTTAATTGTTGATCTAATAATATGTTAAAACAAAAATTAAAGTAGGCTATTTCTTTTATTATTATTTTTATTGAAAAAAAAAACTCATACTCATGAAAATAACCACATGACACATATTATAAAAAAAGCCTAGATCGAATGGACCGACCGAAACCAGAACGGTTTGGTTTGGTCTAGTCTTATCACCCATTTCAGTCCAATCTGGTCTACGAATTCATAAGACCGATTTATTCGATCTAGTCCGATCAACTAGTGTTTAATCCGGTCAATCGAATTGTGCACACCCCTGGCATGACGAGAACCAAGTCATTTGTTTTGACTTTGGTCTCCAAAATAAGTCTCAGATATAATCTACTTTATTGATTATGTATTTTATTTGTTTAGGATATGTTACGGCACGTCTAGTTAGGGTGTATATCTATTGTTTAATACTTTGGTCGTATTATATATTAAAGTATATACATGTGAAATAACTAGTATTTGATCTGAATAAATATAACTAAGTATTTTCGCCTAGTGGTACAAGGTTGTCACTGGAATAACATGAGGTCGACTTCGAGCTTCAAAGGTCGATTCTTGACATTATTAAAATAATATTTGACCAACGGTAACCATGCACCGTGAGCGAAGATTAGTCGAGGTGAGTGAAAGGTAGCCCGGACACCGGTGGTGGAGCCGAGTGAGAGAGAGTTACGAGCATAAATTCTAATTTTTTTTTCTCTTTTGTTTTTCTTTGTGGAATCCTTGTGCAAAAGAATGCCCTTGTTATTTTGTTGGCCTTTACTAAAAATAATTACAATTTTATCTCTAAGGCTTTAAGACCTTATATATCCAACTTCAAACTTTAAAATTTTACACAAAAGTCCATATATTACTATACTTCAAAAAAAAAAAAATTAAAGTGTCCAAATCTAAGTGGGAGCTTAAGGCTCCACTTGGCCTACTTTGCCTCCTCCCCTCTTGGACACCTTGTGGACCCACAAATAAAAAATATATATATAGATAAATATATTAATGATAACTAGTGACACATGGTAAATTGTAAATATAGACATAATATGTATCATTTATAGGAGATAGAAATATCATGGTATATAAATTATAGTTATGTGAAATTAATATTGAGTTATTTTCTATAATGGATTAAAAAATATGTTTACGTGTTAAGCAGTTAGGTATATAAAATATGCATGTTTAGGATATTAGCAAATCTTCCTTAAAAGGAAATATATATATATATATATATATATGATACTTATATTTTGATTAATGATTAATTGAATTGGTTTCTAATTGGCATGTCAAAAGTACTATTACTAATGGCGGAGCCAAGATTTTAACCTAATGGGGCTTGACTAAAAAAAATTAAAAATTACAACAAATAATAACACGACAAAATAAAACTTTGAAGAGAAAATGGTTGAATTTGTTAGTCAATTATCCCTATTGTGTGAGGTTAAAAACAGAATGCGAATCCAAGCAAGAAATCCAACACGAGAGAGTGAGAGAGAGTTATCAGTATAAACTCTATTTTTTTTCTCCTTTTTTTTTGTGGAATTATTGAGTAGAACAATACTCTTGTTATTTTGTTGGCCTATACTAAAACTAATTACAATTTTATCTCTAAGGTTTTAAGTGTTATATATTTTGTATATTATAAAATACAAAATTGACAAGGCTTCTACGAGATTGTATTCAAATTGGATTTGAATTCCTTTATTCAAAGTTTATCTTTTAAGTTATCACAAAATTTCTACATAATTGTATTATTCAAAATTAATTAATATTTCACTTCCACCTCCTTAGCATTTATTCAAAATTAATTAAAATTTCATATCCACCTCCTTAGATCACTTATAAATAGAAGGAGGTACTTACTTATGGAGACACATAATATACTAGAAAAAGGAGAGGAAAAACCAAGAGAGAAATAACACAACCCTTCCAAAATAAATTTTGTGCCAGATAAACATATAAAGCTATCCATAAGAGTTCTATATATGGGTGTGCACCCTTATAGAATCATAGTCGTTGTATCCTGGGGAGAAGACGCCACAAAAGCCTGTTTGCACCGGGATATTATCCTAGAGGGGCGAAATCTTCTCTTAAGGACAGTGCCTAGCACGCCTCGACTATTTTAAATATTTATTTTCGCCCACATCCATTTTCGTTAAATTTCACCAACAATAAGACCATACAAATTCAACCTCAAGCTTTAAAATTTTACACAAAAGTCCATATATTACTAATAAAAAAAAGGGTCCAAATATAGGTGAGGGCTTAAGCTTAAGCCCCCACTTGGCCCACTTTGCCTCCGCCCCTGATTATTATTACATTTGTTACTTTTGTTTAGACATGTCGATCACCAAGCTATATTAATTATATTTATTATTTGACCAACATGTATAAGCTAATCTAAAATAATTTAGTGACTCATTTAGATTCTAATAGCGTGTTAGTACACTAATAGAGATCAGTGACAATGCAATCTAAAGTGGATTTTTAAGATTTTTAATCTTACATCTACAGTTTTATATGAAAGATCTATTGGCTCAACATCATTTTTTGTACTATGACCTTTAATATTTGTTAGGTTGCAAACATGTTTAATTTTAAAGAAAGGTTCAAAAGTAAAACAATGGTCTACCTAGTGAGATATTATATATCTTTTCTTTATTTTCCTATTTTCTTACCAGATGCCTATATAATTTTGATTCATAGATAACCCCATGCAGGGGCTGGCCTACACAGGGGTAAGTGGGGGCAATTGGCCCCAGTTGGCTTTTAATTTTTTTAAATAGATATGGGGTATTTTTTAAAAAAAATAAAAATATAGGAACTTATGTGCATAAATTTATACTTGAGGGTACCTAAGCGTAATAAAAAAAATTATCAAACCCAGTAGAATTTTATACTTTAGGGTACAAGACATTTTCAATAATATTAATAAGGAAGACGTGCTACAATATTTTCAAAATATGAAACTCCGTTAAATTTTATTGTAATTTGTAGGTATTAAGTGTTGTAAGACTTTTAGTTGTATTAAGTATTATTATTATTAATGCGATTATGTTTGTGGTTAAATTTATTCTCATTGGTAATTGATGTGCTTTAAATATATTTTTATTTGTTTTAAATTTCGCCCCCAGTTGGTTAAATTCTTGGGTCCGCCACTGACCCCAAGTAGGCCAAAATCCTAGCTCCTATTTGATTGACAACATTTTGTTACAACCTTTAATTGATTTTGAATCAGGTTGTGTGTGTATGTGGGAACAAGATTTTAAGCTCGAAATTAAATTCGAGACGAGCTCAAGTATCAAGTAACTCAAGCCAGCCAACTTAAAATATGTAAAAATGTATTTTTAAGCTAAAACATACTAAAATACAACAAATGGATGTCAAAACTAAACAAGAGCAAAGACTTACAAAGTACACCAAAATGGTTTTTTTTTTTTTTAAAAAAAACATAAAATAGTTTTTAAAGTCACAAATACCTAGAATGTAGTCAAAATTCTCAAACCAGCCTACTCAAATATTAATCATCTACATCTATACGAGCAGGCCCAAAGCTCGTGATAAATAAATATGAGGTGAATTTAACACATCAAAAGGTATATCAAAAGAACGACACAATTTTGGTACTAAGCACTAGCTCGGTGATTAAGCCAAAATATTGCATTTTTATATGTATTTAGGTGGCTTAATATGCATGAATTTGATTTTAATTATCCTAAATTGTTAAGAATTGAGCTTTAATCATGAAATAGGATAGTATATTTGTTTCTAGTGCATTATGATAAACGCTTAATATTGTCATTCATTTGCTCATTTTCGGAGTTGTTTGACGCGTTTATTTCTCTAAAACTACTCGGTTTGCCAACTTATTTCGCGATTAGTCTCGTAGCACTTTTGTATTTAACAATGCTTGGAAAGGCATATTTTTGTGTTTATTTTGGTGTCTTTAGATTTCAAGAAATATTGTATGTAATACAATATTGGAATTTTCCATGGACAAAAAGAATTCAAGAAAGTGAAAGTCTCCATGTGATTAAAGAGCATCTAAGAAAGAAAGTCTACATGTCCATGTGATTAAAGAAAGAAAGTGGAATTCTCCATGTGATTAAAGAGCATCCAAGAAAGTGGAATTCTCCACCAAAAATAAACAATAAAAATAAAAATAAAAAAATAAAAATAAAAAAGCATTGTTTATTATTTTAGCATCCAACACAACTCTCCTATTTATAGTCTTCATTGTTGTGTTGGAGAGAAGACTTACATTACTTGTCATTTCTCAATTTATAGAGAGTTTGTAATAGTTATTTTTGTAGAGAGAGAAATGGAGTTCACTTTGATAATTCTTGTCTCTACATTTATTATGGAGTAATTTCTTTGCTAAGGCTAAAAGATGAAGTTTGCAATGCATTAATTATGTAAGTTCAATTCTCATTCCTTTGTTAGTATTGTTAAATACTTTTTGAATCCTTCATCTTCTCCATTTTTTCAACCATTCATAAGCTAGTAAGATAATTTTCATATGATGATTTGACTTTGTATGCCTTGTATACATAGATCTCAAGCATTAATGAGGAGATGATACACTTGTGTATTTCTTACTAGCCTATGTCCATTCTTTCTTTGAATGAGATACTTTTCATTGCCAAGCATGATTAGTCTTTGATATTCATGGAAACACCATAAATTTGAGATTTTAATCTTTAAATACTTTAATGATATGTTGAGTGCTTTCTACACTTTATGTGATTTTGAGACTCGTCATTTTCTTAGTTAAAGTGTTGCCAAAGAGGATCTTTTAAATTTATGTCATAAACAACTTCATTAATCATTTTAAGGATTCAATTTGTATTTATCAAATAAGTCTATATAGGACGGTTTGACCTCCACCTAGACCTCCCAATCTTAGACAAATGAAATGTTATGATTTATCGAGCTAAACTCCTTGTAGTTGGCCATTTTCATAATCAAGTCATTTGCCTAGGGGAAACTAACAATGAGTTCTTAAATGCCTAGTTTAAATTTATGCCTTTTCTTTTTATGTATTTTAAGTTTGAATCTTGGTTGATATTATGTGGGAATGGGTTGCACTTGCTTCACACCCTTTGTCACAAGATAAAAATGAGAGATACACTTGTGTTGATATTTACTTACATCCTTTCTTTATATGGCATTTATATGGGAATGGGTTGCTTTTGCTCCACACCCTTTTGCTTAGAATTGGGTAAAATATTCAACACTTAGGAGTTGCATTGAAAACTTTGAATGAGATTGATTTTACTTAACTTTGCAAAACAAATGAATTCTATAATGCCTTAGCCTTTTCTTATCTATTATTACATCATTTTAATTTTTATTGCAAGACTTTAAAATCAACCATTAAAATCAACAATTAAATTCTCTTAAACCTTGGACTCGTAATCACCACATCGTCTTTCCGACTATCCTTGTGGTTCGACACTTGGACTTACCAAGTATTATAACTTGACAACCTGCACTTGGGTACCTAAGCATGGAAGTATTTTCGGTGCGTCACATTATAACCTTTTTACAGGTTAAAAATGAACAAGAACGAATCTAGAAGCAAATTCCCCCAAAAGTTAGTCATTACCGGTCAAATTCGAAGCTGAATTAAGTTCAAGAAGTGAACCGAAAGCAAATTCCAAGCTCAAGCATGAAGGAAGTTGATGGAAGAGACTAAGAGAAGCCAATAAAGCAGTCCCAAGCAAAGAAGAGTCATTTGAATCAAACCGAGCAATTTTTGAATGAAGAAGAGATTCACTACGCGCATTGCCTCTGTTCCGGTAATTTCTGGTATTTATCCGTACAAAATTTGAAGAAAACTACAGAAATAGAAGTTGTAGATATTTGAGTTATCTACGCGTAGGCGAAAACCTCGTATCAATCGGAGTTCGGAGTACAAAGTTATAGCAGAAATATTATCAGTGCACCAGTGGATTGAGTTTGAGCGCAAAAGAATACCTAAATTTATGATGCAGATATTTATCGAATGGGGTCCTTAGCCTAGATGGCAAGTGACCAACTCTCTACTCATGCTTAACGACTTAACTATTTTTAGCTTTTGAATTTCGAAAAAATAATTAAATGTCGATAATATTATAGGTTTTAGGTTAATTTTAGGTAAGAGAAGAGCAGTCGTCGTTCTTTTTCTTTTGAGTAGAGGAGAACAGCCGCCATTCTTATTCTTCAATAATTCCAAATTTCTTTGCGTAACTAGAGAGAGAGATTTTCATTTGGTTTATGGCTTGTATTGAAGAAGAAACAACGTATAACTCTATTTCAATTTGAATTTAAGCGAGTCCCATTACAGTTCTTTGATAACTGCGTTACTGTAAGGTTTTTTTTTTTCCATTCAATTTTATTTTTAATTTATTTCGATTAATGCTCATTAATGCTTATATATTGTTAGTTAATAATGTGTTTGAATGTGATTGATGATTAAAATTCATGCATAATTTATAATTTTTATTAAATTTTTTTTATAGAATCCCGCGTAGAGCCCTAAAAATATGTGTTTTTTTATTTTAATCATAACTTGCTCGTTTCTTGGCCGATTTTGATGATCCACCTATCAAAACGACCGCAATCAAATTTTCTACAAAACCCTACTGTTTTGGGATCTAAATTCCGAAATTTCCTGAGGACAGTAGGCGATTTTCGTGACTGCCAATGTGCTATTTTTTTCAAAATTTGTTTAAACCATTTTTATTTATTTATTAATCGTTCCTTAGTTTTAATTGTTGTGAAATTTTGCATGCTTATTCAATTATATTTCATAAATATGTTTGATCAATTTGTGATTGAATTTATCATGTTTTGCTTAATTTTTATCAATTTGCTAACGTAATTTAGTAGTTAGGGATCCGTAGCGAAAGCATGACGAACTAGTGTGAGTATATTATTCAATTGTGATTGTGGCTTGAATTCCTCATTGGTTATAGGTCAATTAATAAATCTACAAAATATAGTAACCTTTCATGCGTTAAAAACATGAAATTTTAAGATTATTTCTCGATTATTCGACAAAGAACCGAAAAACCTCAAATTACGAATTTTTGTACTAAAACTCTAACGAGGATGAATAGAGGACGGTCCTTATCCTTTATTGAGTTGAGTTAGTTATCCAAGTAATTTGGGAGTTTCGAGCGCTGTTTTGGTGTCATTCAAAATCGATACCGAAATAGTGCCAATTTTAGCTTTTAATGACTTTTTAAAAACGGTTTTTTCGTATGTCATGCATACGCATAATCAAATCTTAGAAATGAGTTAAGCTTTCGATATTTACTAAAATTGATTAAATCTAGTTTGTTTTTGTCACGCACTAGCATTACTAAGTGAAAATCAATTTTTGTAAAAATAAATAATTTATAAGTTCCCTTATTAAAAAACTAAATTTTCATGCAACTTATATGAGTCTTGTCATGCACTTCTCATGATATGCTCATGAATTTTAGTATTTAATAATTGGTAAGCTAAGAACGTTCATTTTTAATAGGAACTCAGGTCTACAGTCATTTCTTGAATCGGTTGGTCATACTATCTGTAATGTCATAGCTATGGATACCCCTAACGCTCTTTTCCCATTTTATTAGACACTTGTTTTAGTTGCTGCTTATTTTATTCTTTCTTTCTTTATTTATTTTATTTTTATTTATATTTATTTATTTATTTATTTATTTGTTTATTTATTTTCTTTTAAGTTTTAAATTTAATTTCTTATTCTATTCTTTCCTATTCTAAAAAATTTTTATTATCTTTTCTTTATTTTATTTTTTCTTTTCTTCTTTCTCCCTGTTGAAAGTTTAGCTAGAATAATAAGATTACCATCCTTCCCTGTGGTTCGACTTTGGACTTCCAAGTAAATATATTATAACTTGACTGCCTGCACTTGGGTGTATTAATTACGCGTTTCTGAGCGTAGTCACTTGGTCTCGCTATTTATGCACTAAATGAGTGAATAGGCACATTAGTACTACATATGCATTGAATCCACTACAAATTTGTTAAATGAGTGAGATGGAGTGTCACCAAGTAAAAATTTGTGTCATTATTTACACTCATATCTACTATTATATATAAAGGTAGAAGGTAATTCATTGGCTTTGAAGTTGTATTAGGTTTTTATCGTCCAATTTTGAGGCTTGAACTCTTGCAGTTGTAAGGGTTATATAAGGCCCTTAATGGATGTGCCATTTACTACCTTTTAATTTTTATTCCTTTATATTGCTCACACATTAAGTGTATGTGAAAATCTAGACGTAGCAACGGATCGGTTTCGGATAGGATCAGGGTGAATCCAAATCCTTATCTAAGGTTTTTTTAGATTAGATATAGATCGAATCATGTAACGAATCACCAAAACATTTATTCATATTCAAATTTGTTCAAATCAGATTTGGATCGGATGATATCACCCTTAGATTTATGTACATATTTATTTAGCTCATTCAAAGTGTTTTTCTTGCATTAGGGTTCGGCTTAATCATTTCAATCTTGTTATATCCGTTAAAACAATGCCTACCAAGCTTATACCATGAAAATGAAAATGAACTCAAAGGATACATCAAGAAAAGAACTATTTTTCATGAAACATAACTACTGTACAAGTATATATTGAGAGAACATCTACTCATAAAAGAAATAATAAATATAAAACTATTTGTCAAATTGCTAGCTCATCTCATCTTGTTACTTTTCATAAAATGTAATTATTTTCTACTCATAACCAACACGCTCGCAAGATCACACATCCAAGCATATTATTTAATACGATAACAAAGAAATTAAAGTAACAGGGGTTAGAAAACCGGACTCGACTAAAAGCTACCTAGATCAAGTCCCGATAGATCTAAAATATCTAGCGGCCAACGGTTGACATTCTCCGCGAAAAGAGTTAATTGAGATGCATGAAAGCTGGCCTAGACATCCTAGGCATAAAAAAAGATAATAAAAATTTTTAATACTACCTTTATGTTATGCTATGTTTACATCACACAAATAATTGATTTAGGTTTTTAATCTCTATTATTATAAAAAGTTTCTACATGTGGTAATGCATTATTGGTGAAAAAACTACAAACATTAAGTTGATATGAATAAGTGGCAATGCGCCCCTTTTTTTTAATTTTTTTGCTACAATGTGCTATTTCGTTAAAAAAATGGTGACTACGAACATAATTTTATAGCATATAAGTAGTTTAACTACTGCTGATAAAAAATAACTGCTTATGGTCCGTTTGATTTATGGGTGGATCCAAGAGAGGACAGAGTGGGATTCAGGCTTCAGCCTAGTGAAAACTTTTGAAAAATCCACTAGCATTTGTTAAAAAAAGAAAAAAAATTAGTATAAGCTCACTTATGTTAGCCTAGCTTAAATATTATAAGCCTACTAATCCATAACTCTTTTAAATATTTATTATTTAGCAAAAAAAAAAGAGCAGGGCACTGCTCAATGCATCAAGAGGCGTCAATGGGTACAAGCCGAATTTTCATTTCCCTCAACCACTCATGTTCCACCTTTGCTTTATGTCTGTCATTTTAATAAAAAAATATAATCAATGTATATATTAGATAAACAAACAAATTATTTTTTTGTCTATTACTATTAGACACTCCCTTGGAAGATTCTTGGCTTCGCCCTTTGTTTGACTTTTGAGAGAAATTGGAAAATAAGTTGAGATATGTGAGATATCTTCTTATTTTGTGACTTTTTTCACGGAAAAATTTTCTTTAGTGGTTGATGAAGAAAAATTTTCTACAAAAAATAAAGAAAGACGTACGATATCTACTTATAAAAATGAGCATGAGATGGAGAGTATTTCATCGCATGCCTCAACTTATTTTTTTAACTTCTTACACTAAGCAAGTATTTTTCTTATTATTTTATATGTTATTATCAAACGGAGCCTTAAATATTTAAATAGTGGTCAAAGTAAAAAAAAAAAAAAAATGAGAAAATGAAACCAGCCGGTATACCTCTCTTGTCAAAGTAAAATCTAAATATTATTTATAATGTTATTATCCTTATATACAAGAAGAACTTTGTTGTGGTAAAGAGAGAGAAAAATTAGCCAGTATACATTTCTTAAACAACTGTAAATTAGGGTTCAACGATGAGTAGGCCTAACCTCAAAATGCCCACAAGCTTTTTCGGGCCGAAAACACATATGTATGATAAGTATATGTATATTTATCTACGGCCAATAGTACGGCATCACACCCCAAACCAACAGAGGCAGTCCTAAGATATTTGGGGCCCTAGGTGAAATATTTTTATAGTGAACAATATTTTACTAATAAATTGTGTATTGAATAGGTTTTGAAACATGTTTATAAAATAATGAAGTCTAAAATTTAGATTTAAGAGTACTTTTATATCATGCCGTCTAATTTTCTCTTTGTTACTTCTTTTAAAACCACAATTATATTTTTCTTGCATTTCATGTATGTATACTATAATTTCGAAAGAACTGTAACCGAAAGATATAACAAATTAGTGAGAAATAATAAAGCATGCTTTTTAATAAATAAGAAAAACATCTTTAGCACTTTGATTTTGTGAAAATCAACTAGAAAATAATTTAACAAAGATGATACATTTAAACGATTAAGCTAAGTAGAAATTAATTAAAATAATAAAAAAAAATTAAATTCAACTAAAGTTAAATTTTTTATTTTGCATTCTAAAATAAATTGCATAGTAATAAGTATGGGCCCCACCCAGTAGAAATTAATTTAACAAAGATGATACATTTAAACGATTAAGCTAAGTAGAAATTAATTAGGCCTTAAGCATGTGCTTAAGTTGCCTAAACTGATGTGCCAGCTCTGCAAACCACACACTTAACTATGGACTTGTGTTAAGAAACTTAACTTAACTTATAATAACTTAATTCTATGGATCAATATTATTTTAAATTATTTAACTATTGCGTGTTTGGCAAGATAAATTTGCATCACTTTACACTATACTACCTTTCCATTATAAATGTTCTAACAATAATTTACATATCCATGGCCTTTCCAATGTAGACTATTTGTGTGCACCTACATTTGCTACCTGGTTGAGCTAGGCTTACTTGACCGTGCCGAACGTTAGAATGAGACTATTTTAGTTTGGCTAAAGTTCGAGAGAGACTTATAAATGTTATAGCTAGAGAGAACAATGTTAGGTTTATATTTTTAGTTGGCTTGATTTCAATTCCAAAAGAACTTTTTCTGTTATAATTGTTTGAGTCGAATTGAAGATTTGAAAATAAGACAATTAACGAAAGTTCGCCAAATTTACCGAATTCATTGTTCATAATTCTGGACTTAAAGTAAGTTAGTAGTATAGTTTGATTCAAAATATATGTGATGGTTGAGCTTAAAATTCAAATTTAAAAGTCTTTTGAGTCAAACATATTTTAAAGTATTTTTACTGAGTTTTGCCGAAATTTGAATAATCCTGTCTACAGAAATTATTGAGAAAATTCATTTTTTTTCATGTTTAATATATTTCATAAAGTTACTTTTAAAATTTAAGTCAAATTAGAGTTCAAACGAAATTAATACGATAAAATAAAATAAAAAATTAAGATAATTTTTTGTTAAATAAATAATTTTATTAAATAAAAAGAAAAAGTAAAAAAAATAACTTCAAAAAGTCAAAAGATTCTTGAATCAAACCCCATGTGCCCTTTCACAAAGCTTTGTACACCATTAATGGGCCAAGCCCATTTAAATTCTTAATGTAATGCTTTACACGTGGAGTAAGGAAAACAAAAGTGGTGCACAGCAATCATATATCGAACAGGTACGGTTTTTTTATAACTTGGATCGGTACAGCGCAAAAGCCCTTATGAATTTGAAATTCAAATTTTAGACTAGTATAATTTTTGTTATTGGACTAGCTCAGCGTATATTTTTCTGAACATGTATTTTTATCGTTAAAATTTATTTTTTAATATTTTTAATCTATTTTAAAAAGAATTTTGATTCTATATTCTTTTTAGAGATATAACTTATCGAGATCTATAAAATAAGATCCATTATTGTGACTATTTTTTGAATTTTTTACATGAGTTTTTTTTGAATTGGTTAAAACAACTCCAACAAAAATTAAATTTATTTTTCAACCTACTTTCACAGTTCCCAAAAACTTATCTAAAAAATATGTTTTAAAATCCCAACAAAAAAAAACATTTTTTTGAGAGTTTTAAATAAACTTTGGAGGCCAATTCTTCGGTTATAGATAAAGTTTGGGAGTCAAGTGGAGTTTATACGGCACAAAGTATGAAGATTTTTATTGATAATAAATAATCTTCTTGCAAAAGGAATTCCTGCTTTAAATTTTTTTTTTTCACGATTAACTTAAAATGAATTATTATTACCATTTTTTATAAACTAATTTTTACAAATGTTCACAATGATTTGACATTATATTAACTCTTTTATGTAACAATGACGATATCAATGATCTAAAATTTTTAGTTCAAGTGGCACTAATCATTAGCGACAATTTAGAAGGTCATGGGTGCCATGCCTCTTGCCACCAACAACGAGGCTTAGCAAAAGGTCGGATTTGTATCACGTGAATGACATTCACCTATACGTGATTCATCTAATATTTAGGTATAAAATATAGATTCGTATATGATCAATTTAATTAACAAAATCACACGATCTAATTCATTTTAAACAATTTAAAATAAACGGTTCGATTCGGGCGGTATACCAATAAGATTTAGTGATCCATTAAGCATTCAATTAAAACTATATTCATTACCAAATTGACACTTATTTTATTACATGACCCAAAACTAATTCACGATTTAATTGGATTAAACGGGGTTTATTCAAATTTTGAATATTAAAATGGAACCAATTTATTTAATAAACTAGTATGGTGAATCAACTCATTTATAGTCCACACACGTTAAGGTTTTACAAAAAATTCTTGTTGTGTCACAAATTACGAGGCCTGCCAATAACTACTGTAATCGGGATCAAAATATATTTACTTATGTGAGAGGGATTTATTTAAAATATTAAATAAATTTAGTTTGAGGAAAAGAAAATAAAAGAAAAGAAAGGAAATTGAGATATATATGATCATGATAAATAAATAATAAATAAATAAATAAAAGAGGAAAAACCCTAGAGCCGATTTCTTCATTTTGTTGTGACATAGAGGAGGAAAAGGAGGAAAAAGAGGAGAATTAGGTCAAAACAAAGAAAAATGTTACCCGAGAAACGTGTGAACAACCGGTCATTTGGTAGTTACAAGTTGACTCCAATTCTTCTTCTTCTCTCTACTTCTTGAAGAATAACAACAATGGAAGTAAGTAATTCACTTCTTCTGTTTTTATTTCTTTGTATTTCTACTGGGTTTTAGGGTTAATTAATGGGAGTAGTTATTTCTATTGTATTGTATTCAGTTGATTTGATTTTCTTTCTGATTTTCATATTGCTTTTGTTTATGATGTACATTGATGAACAATGTATGCTAAGTATCATTATCACTGTTCTCTGTTTATCTTCATTGTGAATTGCATAGATATGGGTTTCAATTTTTAGGGTACCATTTTGATTTTTTTTTTCTTGGGGAAGTAATCTCTCAATGTTTTTGGTGGTGTCATTTTGTTGTTGGTGGTTGTTGAAATGGGTTTAAAATTTTTTGGGAAGCAATTACTGTTTCTTTTTGGTTGATCTAACTTATGTGTTGTTTCTTACCCCTTTTTTTAATCTTTATACTCATTAGGGATTCTTTGTCTTCGATTTTGCTATTGAAGAATTGGGTTAATAAAGAGTTATAAATCTGTTTCTGTATCTACTTTCCCATCCAGTAGGGGGTTTTATTTACCTTTCTTTTTTCCTTTTTAGTTTAGGGTTCTTGATTGGCTTTACGAAACTGAGTGTTTATGATTAGAGTTCATATTTTAGGCCTTATATATTTGACTAGAAAAGGAAGAATGAAATGAGATATGGTTTTGTTGGTTGTTGATTTCACTTTTGTTGATTTGGAAATCGTTGTTATGTAATTTACCATTATGAATAAGATACAGCATCTTTGGAAAGGATACATGTTCAAACGTTGTGTGCTAGTTGTTACCTTATCTTTTGGATTCAAGAAATAATGTTGAAAACTCTCCAATCCTATATCAGTATGATATTATGTAGGACTTCTAAATTCCTTCTAGGTAAATTTTTCTGTTTAGACCCTCTTTCATTTGTTTTTGTGGATTCTTTTTCTCCATTTATTTTCACACTTACTAGTTTTCATATTTATTAGTCTGATTAGATTTTGGAACCACGGCTTGGTCCTAAGCAATGGCCCTCTTTCATTTGAACGAAATTAATGGCTTTCCCTTCTATAAAAGCCCATGATGACGAAATGACTTTTTCATATTTATTTACCTTTTTCTTGATTTAGGGTTCTTGATTGCTTTTTCATATTTATAAAAACTGTGTTGATGAAATGGCTTTCCCTTCCCATTCCCAATTTTCCACGTTTCCATTTCCTAGTTGCAAACTGTATACTTTATAGAACAACTAAACTTATTAAGCTACCTATTAGGTCCATCCTTAATGAAGTTCAAGAATGGATAAAGTTCATTGGGTTTTTTTTTTCCATTATTTCAAATGTGTTTTGTTTTGGCAACATCCTTTACTTGAAGTACTCAGAGATGACGATGATATGCCAGAGGTACTATTACTAGTAGTATTTTTTTAGTTATTTGTTTATAGATCTCTCTGGCTTTTCGTCTGTTGTAATTATAATGGTTGGTGCAAGTCGCATTATCTGGACGCCCGGACCATGGCTGATGTGTTCAAAAGAAAGGAAGGTAATGATAAGGATTTATTGATTCTTGCAGGAGCAGGAGCAAGAAGCACCAAGAGCACTATCTGAGGAAGGGAAAAGCTGTCATAATTGACGACTCCTAGTCTGGGCAACGTCAGGAGGAGGATTGCATGGGACCCTCGAAGTCGGTTAATGATATTTCCGCTGATAAATTGATGCAATCTGAGGAAGTTGACTGTTGCCAAGCTAAAGTTAGCGACCTCAAAAACGAAGCACTTGACCTTAGATCCGAAGGCAGTAATGCCAAATCTAGTTTACCATTACCCCATGAGGTGACATCTTTTTTACATTAATTTGCATTTCACCAGCCATTATAGTTACAACAAACAAAACCCAGATAAATCTATAAATAAATAACTAAAAACATAAGGACGCTTATAATAAAGATATATTAATTCTTGTAGGAGCAGGAGCAAGAAGCACCAAAGTCTGGCAACTCGGAAAATAAAGAAGTCCCAGAAAGCAGCAATAAATCTGAATCTGAAATAGCACAGGAATGCTATCTGAAGAAGGGAAAAGCTGTCGTTTCGTCTGATCAACATCAGGAGGATTGCATTGGAACCCCGAATTCAATTGATGAAATTACCACTGATCAATCAATGCAATATGAGGAATTTGACCTTTTCCCAGCTGAAGTCAGCGACCTCAAACGCCAAGCCCTTGACCTCAGATCCAAAAGCAGGAATGCCAAATCTCCGTCACCAATACACCATGAGGTGACATTATTTTTTAAATATATATATATATATTTAACTCAATTTTCCTTTCACCAACAATTATAATTACAACAAACAAAACTCAGATCTATAAATAGGTAACTAAAAACATACGAGGAACCTAGTAATTAGGATACATTGATTCTGCAAAGCAAGAAGCACCAACGTCTGGCAACTAGGAAAATAAAGAAGTCCCATAAAGCAACAATAAATATGAATCTGAAAGTGCACAATAACAATATCTGAGGAAGGGTAACACTGCCGTAATTGACACTCGGGGACCCCAGAAGTCAATTGATGAAATTGCCGCTGGTCAATTGATGCATTTTGAGGAAATTGACCGTTGCCCTCAAACACCAAACCCTTGAACTCAAATCCAAAAACAGTAATGCCAAATCTCCGTCACCAATACGCTATGAAGTGGCTTTTTTTTTTTTTAATTCAATTTTTGTTTTAGCAGTCATTATAATTACTAAAACAAAAGCCATATAGATGTGTAAATAAATAACTAAAAACATTTGAGGAAACTAACAATAAGGATATATTGATTCTTGCAGGAGCAAGAAGCACCAAAGTCTGGCAACTTGGAAAGTAAAAAAGCCCCAGAAAGCAGCAATGAATCTGAATATGAAAGTGCACACTATGTCTTAATCTCCTTCTCATCCTCATATAAGCAATATCAAGAGGAAGATTGCTTGGGAGTTGGGACCTCTGAAGTTAATTGATGAAATTGCTGCTGACCAATTGATGCAGTCTGATGGAGTTGACCGTCTCCCGCTACCTCAAACCCAAGCCCTTGACCTCAGATCCGAAAACAATAATTCCAATTCCAAGTCACCAATACGGCCCGAGGTACTTCCCCCCCGGGCCTCCTTTACATATAAGATGTTGATGAAAAAAGGGTTATCCATTACTTGTGTTATTATTTAAAATACATAATAAAATTCACAAACAGCCAAACCGAACCAAACTTGAGTTGTAATGAAGTTCACAAAACTTTGTTTACCTATTTTGTCTTTGTTCTACTTATATACGTGCTTATAATTCTCTTATAACAGTAGGAACATGCACTGTCGTCTGGCAAATTGGAAATAAAAGATGTATTATCACTAAAGGATAAATCCAAATATGAAGCTGCTCCAGGTTCGCGGCCTGAGGCATTACTGGGCTCGGAACTTGTAGGCTTGTAGCTGAGCAACCGCACAGTAGTGTTGGACCCGGAAGCACTGAGTCCATATCAGGGGGAACAGAAGGTCCTGCGGAATTGGCTGAGTTCAAATCCCTTGTTGCTGCCCTCAGACGGATCCTTTATGAATTTAAGTTTTTGAGGTCTGAGGTTCATGACCTAATATACTTGGTTAATGATCTCAGACAGAGCGACATGGAAAATGAAGTTTTTAGGCTGGAATATCGTTGTTACAGATCCCGAGGTACGATCCAAAGTTCCCGAGGAGATGTAAGTCACCTCTTAGTTTTGAACTATTAGTTTTACACTTCTCTTACCTAACCGAGAAGAGGTGAAAATCTTTTTGCTATTTTACTATTTATTTACACCAGTTGCCTCACCTTCAACTATAGCAAGCTTGACTTTCTATAGTTTTATCAATATTTTGATCAGTACACTCCAAAATACGATACTTTTTATGTCTACATCTCCTTTGGAAATGCCCACAATTCCTCATAGCCTATTTTTCATTTGTTTTTGATTGCACTAAAGAATCATTTTATGCATACTTTTTCCATGGAAATGCCTTTATATAGTGGCTCCTTATTCTCATTCTTGCAGGAGCAACAGGAGCACGAACAAGAAGCACCAAAGTCTGGCAACTCAGAAAATGAAGAAGTCCCAGAAAACAACAATACATTTGAATCTGAAAGTGCATAGGAATGCTATCTAAAGAGGGGAAAAGTTGTCGTAATTGACTCATCGTTTGAGCAACGTCAGGAGGATTGTGTGCTAAAGGTACTACTGCTACTGCTACTAGTACTTGTTTTGTAATTTATTTATATATCTGGGCTTTGTTTTTTGTATATATTAAGCTGTAAATTCATACTGTAAATACAGGCTATAAATGCGTTGGTCTTAGTGGTTATTAGCTGTAAATAGGGAGTGTAATTCTCTGCAATTTAGGTTGTCATTCAGCTGTAACATTTCTTTATTTGTTTTGTCTGTCTTGTATATATTTGATGATCCTCCTCAGTGAGAAATACACATGAAATATTTTCTCTACATGGTATCAGACTATACAAGATCCTTTTTCCCCTCCTTGCTCCAGTAACTATTTCTTTGCTATGGCAAGCCTTCTCTCCACTCATGCGAACCCATTTTTTGCAACATCACCCCTTTCCAGATCTCAGACTATACACATCTCTGCCTGCCTAAACAAATCCTTCCAGATCTTTCTTTTTTCCTCGATTTCTGAACTGCCCAGCAATCAGAAACCTCTATTTCTGATTATCTTATCTCATTTATAAACCCCTGTATGTCTACTGATTCGACATCCTCCAACGGTATTCTTGCAGCGCTGCCAACCAGGTCCTCTATGTTCTCCATTCATACTTTCACAAACCTTGTTACTATAAAGCTAAATGATGATAACTTTCTCCTTTGGTCTTACAAAATGGACTTTTTTCTTTATGGACAGAATCTCCTACGCTATGTTGATAGTTCATTTTCTTGTCCTCCTTTTGATCTTGATCGTGAACTATGGCTTAGGGCTGATAAAACTACAATGAGTATCATTTCTGCCACCCTCTTTGAGTTTGTGCTTGCTTCCATCATTGGGTGTTCTACTTCTACTGAGATTTGGACTCGTATACATGGGCATTTCTCTTAAAGATCTATTGCCAACTTGCCGTTATACCACAAGCGCCTCACCAGCCTTGAACGTGGTACCCGTTCTATCTCCGAATACCCTCATGAAGCTAAATCCATTGCCGATGCTCTCTCTGCTATTGGTGAACCGGTATCTAATAAAGATCTTGTCAATGCTACCCTTGGTGGTGTTGGTCCTCATTATGATATGCTTGTTACAGCCATCGAGAGTTTTGATGCTCTTCCGCAGTTGTTTACTCTCCGAACTTGTCTACTTACTTATGAGGCTCGTAACAAGCCCTCTCCTTAGCCTACACCTGTGGCATTTTTGGCATCTCAGAGTACTCATGCCAACTTATCCTCTACCTCCGGCTCTCGAAATAGTTCTCACAATCGAGGACGCAAAAATAATAGCCGTACAAATTATCATCGCAATAATAGCTCTGGCATTTCTCGGCTCTGCTCCAGCTATAATTTCTGTCGCATCTCAAATGGGATCTCAAATGGATTTCTGTCAACTATGCTTTGGTTATGAACATGGTGCTCGAAATTGTTCACGACTGCCTCACCATCAGTACCGAAAACCTTACACTCTGCCTTTGCTGGCCTTCAGATTGCTCCACTTCCACTGACTTATTCTTTCGGATCTCCCCAACCATCCTTCCACTAAGCACCGTTTGATTCTTCTTGGTATCCTGACACTGGTGCATCTACTCATATGACTGGTAATCCGGTTCTTCTTCAGCAGTGAGTTCCATACACTGGTCCAAACACTGTTCAACTAGGCAATGGTGATTAACTTCTAATCACCTATACGGGTAACATGGCACTTCCAATTGGTTCCTCTTCTTTCCACCTAAACAATGTCAATGTCATTCTTTCCATGTGCAAAAACCTATTATCTATTGCTCAATTTTGTAAAGATAATAACGTTTTATGTGTTTTTGATTCTCATTATTTCTATATTTTTGACCTATCTACCGATTCTCTTATATATCAGGGCCAATGTAAAGATGGTCTTTATAAACTTCCTGCTATCCCATCTCGTCTCCAAGCTCTTTTTGCGTCTCTCGAGTCATCATCCTTATGGCATCGTCGTCTTGGGCACCCTTCTAGTAAAGTGATGTTTTTTCTAGGGTCAAATAAATTGTTATCTTCTAAATTTAGTTTTCGTCAATCCTTTTTGTCAAGGTTATGCCTTGGGTAAATTCACACACCTTCCATCTAGTTCATTAAATGAAATAAGCTCTAGTTCTCCATTTAATCTTATTTATTTTGATGTATGGCAATCCCCTACTATTTCAGTTTCTGGTTATAAATATTATGTGTTATTTACTGATGATTATACCAGATTCACTTGGCTTTATTTTATGTGACATAAATCTGAAGTTCTTGGCTACTTTAAGAACTTTTTAGCTTATATCAAGACCTAATTTTCCATTGTGCCTCAGCAATTTGAAAGTGACGGGGGTTAAGAATATGATAATGGTTCTTTCATCTCTCTTTGTACTTCTCTTAGGATTCATCGTCATCTCTCCTTCCCTAACACACCTGCATAAAATGGTCTTGCAGAACGTAAACACCATCACATACCAGACATGGCATGCACACTTCTTCTTACTAGTCACGCTCCTCTTAACCATTAAGTAGATGCCATTTCAACTGTTGTCCACCTTATTAATTGTCTTCCTTTTTCTGTTCTTCAATGGGGTTCTCCATTTTCTCATCTATATGGACAAACTCTATCATACTATGAATTACATGTTTTTGGTTGTGCATGTTATCCTCATTTAGGGTGCTTATTTGACTAACAAGCTTTTGCCAAGAATAATTGAATGTGTCTTTTTAGGTTATAGCTTGCAGTACAAAGGATACAAATTCTTTGACCGCCAAACTAACAAAGTTTACATTTCTAGACATGTCCGGTTTAATAAGGAACGCTTTCCCTTTTTTACTCAAATAGGTTTTTCTCAAGAAGTTCCCTCTGAATGGGCTTTTGCTCCTTTGTTGCCTCCTGTAGCAAAACTAACTTCATCATTTGTTTCCCGATCTTAGATCTCCAATCAAAATTCCTCGGCTATTACTTTTAACACCATTGTACCAGCAGCTTCTATAACTAATGAAATTCTTCAGAATCCTTTGCCTTATCATTGTCAGCATAGATAGTCTCGGTTCTCTGTTCCTTTAGCCAACAGCTTTCCAACTCCACAACAAGCTCCTCAACATCCTATGGTTACTCGACTACGGGATGGGTCTCGTCGAACTCTTGTTCGAACTGATGGTACTGTCTGATATTCGCTTCCTTGAGCTCTATTAGCTCAAACTTCTTCCATTACTGAGGAACCTATTTGTTTCACTCAAGCTGTAAGGTATCCACAATGGCGCGAAGCTATGACTATTGAGTTCAATGCTCTACTGAAAAATGGCACTTGGAGTCTTGTCCTTCGTGATTCTAAACAACACATAGTTGGCTGCAAATGGGTGTTCAAACTAAAAAGAAAGGCAGATGGCTCTATTGAATGTTACAAAGCACGTCTCGTTGCAAAAGGTTTTCATCAACAACCTGGGATTGATTTCAATAAAACTTTTAGGTCAGTAATTAAACTTACCACCATTACCATTTGTATTGTTCTAAGTTTAGCGATATCCTACGGCTGGTCATTGAGGCAATTGGATGTGAAAAATGCATTTTTGCACGAGATTCTTGATGAAATTGTTTTCATTGCTTAACCCCTAGGTTTTGTGGATCCTGCCCATCTCAATCATGTTTGTCGTCTTCATAAAGCAATATATGGCCTTAAGCAAGCTCCTATGTCTTAGTTTCAACGCTTGAGTGGTTTTCTAGTTTAATATGGTTTTATTCAAAGCCGTACTAATCAATCTATGTTTATCTTTAGGCGCTCCTTGGATACTATGATTCTGCTTCTATATGTTGATGACATTATTTTGACAGGGAATACCCCTTCATTACTTTCATCTTTTATTAACACTTTAGGTGCAGAATTTGAGCTCATTGATCTTCGATTTTTGTCTTATTTTTTGGGATTTGAGGCTTCCTTTTGTAACGATGGTCTGCGTCTCTCCCAGACCAAGTACATTATTGATCTTCTTCGCCGGCACTCCATGGCTGACTTCAAACCTTGCAACACACCGATTTGTGCCAAGACTAAACTATCTCTTTTTAGTGCAGATCCTTTACCCGATGGTACAGAGTACGGGCATCTCATTAGCTCTCTCCAATATCTTACCTTCACCCATCCTGACATAGCATATGCAGTCCATCATGTCGCCCAATTCATGAGTTCCCCTCGTACTCTGCATCTCATTGCTGCTAAACGCATTTTGCGATATTTTAAGGGTTCCTTAGACTTTAGTCTTCTTTTCCGCCACTCTCCAACTTCTCTCACTATTAAGGCCTATTCTGATGCTGATTGGGCAGGCTGCCCCGACTCTAGGCGTTCAACTACTGGTTTATGTGTCTTTTTGGGTCCCAATCTCATCTCTTGGACTGCTAAGAAAGAACCCACTGTTTCTCGCTCAAGTGCTGAAGCTGAATATCGGTCTCTTGCTCATGTTTGCGCAAAGACCACATGGGTCGCAAATCTTTTAACCGAGTTACAGCTCTCTCCACCTTTTCCTATTTCCTTACCACGTGACAATCTAAATGCCACATACATGGCCTCCAATCCGGTGTTTCATGCTCGCACCAAGCACATAGAATTAGATTACCATTTCATTTGGGAACGCATACTATCAAGATCATATCGTGTTCAATTCGTTCCTTCCCCCGATCAGCTAGCTGATATCTTCACCAAAGGACTTCACAAGCACTGGTTTCAACTTCTTAGGTCCAACCTCGTCTCTCTTGTGCAGCCGAGTTTGCAGGGGAGTGTTAAGCTGTAAATTCATACTGTAAACACAGGCTATAAATGTGCTGGTCTTAGTGGTTATTAGCTGTCAGTACAGAGTGTAATTCTCTGCAATTTAGGTTGTCGTTCAGCTATAACATTTCCTTATTTGTTTTGTCTGTCTTGTATATATTTGATGATCCTCCACAGTGAGAAATACACAAGAAATATTTTCTCTACAGTATACAAAGGCTGGTAAGAGTGGGATTTGTCAGCAATTGCACTTGTAAATGAGTCGTTTGTTACAAATTACCACCCGTAACGAGAAAACATTTTTTGTTACTAGAGTATTATTTACGTATTTGTTGGCCGCGCTTGTAAGTTTTTGCCCATGCATGTGCTTAAAAAGGAGTACGGTATCAGGTATTCTTGTCTCCTTATGCCAAGTACTATATCCATTCTTCATTAGAGCAATTTTTATCTAAAATAGAATCACATATAGATGTTAAGCACATATTTAGCTATGATCTTGATTGTCAATTTCAGTCCTTTATCATTTTTAGTCAGTCAAATGCATGTTACCCTGCTTGTAGACTGCACCAAAATCCAAAAGACACAATGTGAATTACATAACTTTCAATAAGACACAAACACTCATTTGTAGACATCCTCACATCTCGTTTGTTTCAAAGTACACCATGGATGGTGCTTCAGAGGAAGCTAACTTAACAATATATTGATGAGAATTGGCTACTATTAGCGTGCATAAAACCAAACAAGAAAGAACGTTGTTTTGTTGATTTTTTTGGATAAATTAAAGAGGAAAGAGAAAGGAAAACTATTTCACTACTATTTGTTTGGTTTTGTGCATAATTTTTTCTTTTGACTTGGGTCCTTGTTCGTATTGTTTCAGGAGCAACAGGAGAAGGAGCAAGAAGCACCAAAGTCTGGCAAGTTGGAAATTTAAAAAGAAGAAACAATAATAAATCTGAAACTGATCCCGAAGACTTTCTTATTGATCCGAGATCATCTGAAGAAACTGATACCGAAGAAAGCAATAATAACGGGTGTGAATGTTTGTCTTTTTTTTGTTACAATTTTAAGAAAGGTCATTTACCACTCAAAGAAAATAAAAGTAAGAACAATATTGTTGCTTTTATTTTCAGAGATGCCTTCCATGCTGTATTTTTCCATGGGATAATGCTTTGCTCTTCCTCTTTGAGAAGTTCGTGACTATGCGCATGTATATGATATTCTTAGCTTTGTTTTAGTCTAGTTTTATTACAGATAGAAAAATCAGAATATTGAAGTTTTGACGAACTTCCCCAAACTGATTCTTTGATGGGAAACTTATTCTTTATACTTGAGAGATTGATGATGTTGCTTTTGATATTACTTTAGATATATGCATTGCATGTTTTTCCCCCTTTAGAATGAGAAATCTATTGCTAGTTTCATCTTTTGTTTGTGTAGGGTATGCAATAATTGCTTTATGCTTTTTATACCATGTGGCTTTTTCAAGATATAGCTATTTCTTTCTTTCTGTTCAACTTTCGTTAGTTTTGTTTTCTCCTAAAACTGTAGATACCGTAGTTTTATCATCTTCAACTCGAAAAATTCTCACTTCATTTTTCAAAATGATAGAGTTTTAGCTAGGTTTTCGCACTTTCAATTAACATTTTAAGGCTCTTAACTCTATTATGCCAATGAGTTATTATTATATATCTACGAACATAACAAAATAATTCTTTATTTCTTTATAAAGCAACAAACTTCACATTCCTCCATTTTTATTTCAAGAAATTATTTTCATGCAATAATTTGCTTATTCTCCTTGGAATCCATAGTAGGAATTCAATTCAACTCCTTGAAACATATGAATTAGAAGATGAAGTTGACAATTTGCTATTCCGACTTGACCTCATATCACTTCACGGTTTGATGATAGCTTCTCTTGATTAAGATCAAGAACAAAATTGGAGTATAAACCCTCTCACTCAATTCTCATAAATACAAGTCTTTGTCACTCTGAAGAGTGCATAAGCTTTCTCTCTTTTTCTGTGTTTGAAATGGTTCAAAGCTACACTTAAATAGGCCAAAACAGGGAACCAATGGACTGATGGCCATCAGTGGACTTATCTTACCGTCAGCTGACTGCTTTCCCAGTACTTTCAGATTTTCATGAATTTGCACGCTGCATGCAATTGCATCCATCCGTAAGTTTGACCCGTACTTTGTCAGTAAAATTAAAGCCTTTGCCATAATTAAAGAATTTAAGTTAGTTTTGCATATTTTTTTAAGTTATTGGCCTTTATTTGAATGAAAAATAGTGAATAGAGGTGGCTCCTTTGTAGCCTCTATAATTGCCGCACTCCGAAATCGTTTGTACTCGCGATATAGTTGAATATAATCTCAGCCACATGTGGATGTGAGGGGGTGTTTTAGAGAAATCACGTTTCCTTTATAGCTTTATAAGTTGTTTGGTTTTGAGTAATTTTTTCCCTCGGCCCAGAAAAAAAAAGGAGGTCTAAAGTCTCTTCCTTTGAAAATATTACAAATCCTACGAGTAAAATGGAACTCACAATATCTTCCAAGTAGAAAGTAAGGGCCAATGACCCTTAAGCTAAAGCTTTTGGGCAATAATTATCACAAACATCATCCAGGCCTTAATCTCCTCTCCCTCTTGATTGCGTTTCTCTGTCTCTCTCCCCGATAATGTTGCGACTTTCTTTTCTTACTTGAATTAAAGATTCGAGCTATTGGTGTTAATCTAATATCTTCCAAGGTTTCTTTCATTAAGTGTGTTCTTAATTTACTACAAACTTTGTGAAGTTAATGATGAATCATTTGTTTTTATATTACATGAGTTTGTGATCAATTGGTAAGTTAATTATTTATTTCATAATGTCTATGTTGTTGCTTCGTTGTCTTGCAAGCAATGACAACAAATGAAACCTCTGATGTAGAGTTTGATTAATTGCCTGATAGAAGAACTTATCAGAAAAATTGATAAGCCCCTTTGTTGGTCATTTAGTTTTTTCATCTTCTTTATGTCGTTTGTAATTCTATTCAATAAGTGAGTTAGAGTTGGACATATTGCAATTTAATCAATTATGGTAAAAGCATCCATACGTTGCATGGGCTACACTCTTGTACTTTGTATTAAAGAGGAAGTAGATGCAATTAATGCCATATTGAACCATTTTCATTTACTTTACCAAATAATGTCATTAATTGTATTTTCTCTTTCTATTACTCACCTTTATTAATGATTTCCTTTATCTTAGTGCTTCTTAAGGCACATGCAATGCTTTTTTCTAAAAATTCCTTTCTATCCAATGTGTCATTATATATTTAGGAAATTTCTATATCTATTTTGCAGTATACTTTTGTTGATAGAAAAGTCTAAAAGCAATAATCTACAATGGTCTTTTCTATATCTCACTTTCTTATCTTAGGTGGCACCTTATTTTAAAAATATAACTGATTTGATTGGTTAAAGAGTTGCGTGGTCCATTTATTCGTTTCCACGTAGGATATAATTTTTTAATGATCATTTCTATTATAGAAAATGGATATATAAACTACCATTGGAGATAACTTTTAGTACTCTGGATTTCTACTAAAGAAATTTGGATTGGTAGAAATGATTATCAGAGATGGCCTAAATTACACAAGTTGTTTTGTAATTCATTCTTAATCACAGCCGGTGCTTTAATTTACATTCGTTAAGGTAGTGCCATTCCAAATATCCCTATTTCGTTTTAACTCATCGGCTTTTTATTTGATTTAGTATTTTCCAAATGTGTGAATACTTGGCACTCTATAAAAGTATTATTGCATTCCACAATAACATTTAGAGACACGTTTTCATGATTGTTGTTAATGCTTTTATGTTCCTAAAAGTGGTGGTTTTGGAGTGTTAAAGTATTTTTTATGGAATGCCAATAGTAAAACCCTATTTCTAAAGGGTGTTTTTAAATATGCCACATAATTATTCAACTCACCCGTATTTTATATATATTAAACTCACCCAATAAAATCTTACAAACTCACGTAAACTTACCCTAACTATTTTACAATGGCCAAACAAAAAATTATCTTTATTTCTCTCTCTCCCCTATTGAGATTCTCCCATCTCTTCCCATCAATCTCTCTTTGCCACCAATCACCACTCTGCCTGTATCCAGCATGACCATCGCATTCAACTTCCCATTTGTCAATGGTGGCATGAGATAGTAAAAGCTTTTAAGTAATCATCTTAATTAGTTGTGCACTCCCTTAACTTTTCCTAACCTCAATATATTTTTAACTATTTTTCTCACTCTATATGTATACAAAAATTCACTCACTCTCTCTACAACAAAAGGGAATTAATTATGGTAAAGAAATCCAGAACTAAAGGCCATTTCTCGTGTTTTCCTCCATAAACTACTACAATATGTTATCAATTCACCCCTCAAAGAAATTAGAGGGAGAATATCGAGGGGTATAAATTAGAGAGGATATAATTGGAGATAAAATTAGGCTTTATTTGATTATATTTTTGATTTTCTTGTAGAGGGTTATCCTAGGGTTTCATTTAGGGCTTTGTGTTCCCATTTTCTCTGCCTTCATGGCTACTTGCTTTTCAACAGTCCCATATGTCTTTGGGGTTCGTCCACCGCGGCCAGAGTTGCTGCCAAGACTATTGCCGGAGTATTAGTCAAAAGTAATAGAGCCATTGCCAATGTGTCTTTTTCTTTAATGGTTTGTTGTGATGTCACTTTTTGGCCTCTCACCACCAGATCTGCAAACTATAAACCCTAGATCTAATAAATTCGAATCTAGATATGTTGATTTCTTGTCCAGATCTCCTGTGGAGGTTTAGTTCGTTAGGTTCTTTCACCTTTAAAAAGGCTTTTGCCTTTAGTTGCGCGCAAACTCTAGAGGATTCAATTTCATCAATCCTCCCTGTGTTTGCAAGATGCACAAAGGATGAATCTCTCATTTAACGATGCCTCTCCACGGCTCGACCGACTCTTTCTTGCGTGCCGTCCCTTTTGTTATGGTCTTCGTGGTTATGCATTTTGGCATATATTTTAGGCTTTCTTTTATGGTTTACGTTTTCTTGGCCTATTTTAGATTAGATGTTCTTAAATGAACCCACCAATTTATTTTTCTCACCCCAATTTAGAGAAATTTACAACTTAACCCACTAGATTCTTTCATTTCCTTTCTTTTCACCTACTAATATTTTCAAAGCCAAACAAGTCATTAAAACCCTTTTTAACCATCTTTTTGCTGGCATCATATTCCTATACCTAAAATTCTAGTGAAATTACTGATTATCTTTGCTATTTCAAAATCTACATCCATAATTACCAAACTCCATTGCTCTAAACGAAACTAATACCTAATTATCTTCGTTAATTGATTGGTTCCTAGAAAGAATAAAAAAAAAGTATTAAGAAAAATAAATTCCTAAAAACAAATTTTAATTCTTTAATCCTAATAATTAAGCTATAGATCTTTAAATTTTAAAATTTCAATGATGAAAGAAATTCATTGAATTTGGCATGCTTCAAAAGTGCAGAGAGGACCTTCTTTATGTTTTTTTTTTTTTCATTTTTCCGTTAAAGATTATCATGAGGGTGTTGTTTAGGATTAAACAGAAGTGATTGTAAAAGCTTTAAGTTTTAATTGTAGGATTCAATTAATTGATCAGAAATTTGAGATTAGACTAGCACATATATATGAGCACCTTTTGAAAGTGCAGAGAGAGACGATTTTTTAATGTGGCCTCTCTTCCAAAACATCCACCATAATCATTTGTGGGTACATTTAAAAACATACCTTTTAAAAGTCTTCACTGCACTAACTAATTGGTTGGTTTAATTCCTTTGGTCTCTCAACTTATTACTGTCTTCTTCGTACAGATTGATAAAATATTGACATATGTTTAATTTTGATTTTTTTTAATACAAAATGGTTTTATATGTTATATTCCTTTTGTGCAGTATATGATTTATATTACCAAGAAATAGGTTTCCTTTGATTTTTTTAATACAAAATGGTTTTATATGTTATATTCCTTTTGCGCAGTATATGATTTATATTACCAAGAAATAGGTTTCCCCCTTTAAATCTCACTTTTTTATTTTTCGTAACTCAAAAAAGAATGCAAGAAGTTAAAGAAAAGTGTTGGTCGGATTTTAACCCTAGAGGGGGGTAAATAAGGTTTTCGAAACTTAATGTGGAATTAAAAAGTTTCAAGAAAAGTTTTAAGAATAAAACTTTAACTCAACTTATATCAGGGAAATATGCAAAGCAATCAATCTCAATCTCAAGAACAATCAACAAATATAAATGCAAGTAAATAAAGAGTTTGAGTTAGAAAGATTAAACCATATGAGCCCAAGTCATTTTGTTCTCGCGGTTTGGTTGTTTAGACAGTACATCTACGCTCAGATAGTGCCCTCAAGAAGTTCCACTAAACCCAATTTTTCTTTGGGTGAAAATCAAACCTTTATAAGTGTAATCTTTCTTACTACACTCAACAAGTGTTGTTTTTCTCACAACACTCAATATGTGTGATTCTACTCACCACACTCAAAACAAGAATTAACATTCTTGCTATCCTATGAGATAAACCTCTCACAATTGATGAATAAAGATTGTCTGGTGATTCACACCAATGAACAATAACTCTCAAGTGTATTTGAAGATTACAAATGAAGCTTACACTAGAGTTTTTAAAATTGATCAAGACAATATAGCTCAAAATGATGAATATGATCAATGAATGATTTGAATCTATTTAATCTTACTGGATGATGAATATAAAGTATTAGAATGGATTAAAGTAGGTAAAAATGAGTTTAGAACCTCCTATATATAGCCCTTAAGTCAATATACCCATTGGAGGGTTTTAAGGAAAGTTGTTGCACAAGATAGGGCAAAAATCACTGTTCCAACAGCTAGTTTTTGACCAAGTAGTCGACTCCATCAAGGACCACGTAGTCGACATGCCACTGGTTTGTTTAGAGAGATAGCTGCAGACAGCCAATTTTATCCTATTTGTTTTGATCATATCTCCAAATCCAGCCGTTGTCATGCTCAAATTTTGGAAATAAGCACTATAAGATGTTGGCTAGCTACTGCTAAAATTTTAGAATGATTGGAGTCCAGGAAGGCCTCCATCAGACCATTAAATCAAAATTGCGCAAAAATCGAGGAAATCTAAAATGTGGGAAAATAAAATTTTTTGCTTGAAAACATAAGGAGGCTAATAAAACATGTTCCAAACATGTTTAAGAGTATTAAAACAATAATTTAGGCATTAAAACATTTTGGGAAAGTTTTGATAAAATATAAGCCTCGGAGTCATTTTGTAAGATTAATTTGATGCAATTTAGCAAGCTAAATAAGACGTATGATGCATGATTAATATTTGAGCTATAGAGATTGATCAATCAAGAAACTTTACATAAATTCTGAGCACTCACTCAATTATCGCATTAATGAGTCTTCGAATGTTTTGATTTGTTTCTTCAATTTGATTTTCACTTGAATCATTTGCCTTGAAGCTTTTCAAATATTTCTTTGATCTTTGTTCTTCATGAATTGCATTGTTAGCATATGTGATGAGATTGATTTTCTTTGTCTTGTCCAATGTATTTTTGACTTGATCGGATATAGTTTTAATGATCCTTATAATGTGTCAAGCTTCCTCCATGCTTTTCTTGAATTTGTAAGATAATGAACTATAAACTTATTTTAAAACACATGCTAAACTACACATGATTAAGCTATTGTTATTATTAAAATAAGATTAAGACCTTCTAGGTCAACAAAAATTTTATCGAAAATTGTTGGTATTCTGTGTAGTTTATTGAAATTGGAATTGAAAAGGTTAAGCCATAAATAAGAGTAATATATAGAACGACGAAATTTTTCCCTCTAGCTTATCTCGTGTCATTACTTTATTGTTTTGGAATTAGCATTTATACCTTTCAAGTATTATTAATTTATAACATAGAAGTGTGAATACATTATGTTTTTGTTATATTGGCAATTGTTCTTCATTTTTTTATTCTTCTTTGTAGCATAATTTATCTTGAAATTCATCAATTTGTTACTTTTCATAATGGAATTCCATGCATTAGGCTTATTGTATTTTCTTTGGCATGTGAAGATATAATCCAATTGTGATTTGTATTCAACACCAGTTGAATTTACTGGTATAAGTATAATCGTATAAAAAGTATGTAATAATTGAAGTGATTATTTTGTGAGAACTATTTATAGACTAGGAAAACTCTACTCATTAAGAGTTCAACTTAAAATAAAACACTTTATATTGTTCATCATGTTAGAGTTTAATCAGAATAAAACCACCTGTATATATATATATATATATATGGTTAATGAACATAGATATCCATATTTTTTATGCTCACAATCACATGTGTCTAAGGTACACCGTAAAACCTATAAACTTATATCACTATTTAGAGTTTATATAATTAAATCCATAATTTGGTCTCAATCTAATGAGACAGCAAGACACGTTTGGATTTAATTGTAGAATCCACCATCCACCTCAGTCGGGTCTGGTAAGAGATTCATTAGGTAACTTGAGTTCGGATTTACCAATTATCTCTATCTATGATAGATCATTTATATAGGTTTATTAAAACACGGCTTATTGCCATCTCTGTGATAAAAAAATTTAGTTCATGACTTTGCAATTTTATTGTGTAATTTTTTAAATATGTAATTTTTTTAATGTATATTTCGGATTGTTGTTCAGACACATTTTTTTCCAATCTTAATATGTTTATGTTGTTAATATATTTTATGTCTATGTGCCTTCAAAACAGTAACGGCCTGTTTTCAATAAAAGTGATATGTGATTTAAACTTGTAAGTAGTATTTTTTTTTTTCAGAACTTCGAGCGTTGGCATTTATTGTCACTTCGGCCTTTAAAATCCTATTCATTTTATTTTAATATTCGAAGTTTGAATCGACTCTCCCTTTTTTTTAACTTAGATGTCGCGTCATTTATTTTGAATGAAAAATCTATTTTTGGACTAAACATCCATGTACTACATATAGGGGCAAAGTCACGGGCGGAGTTATATAAGGGTAACTGGGGGCGAGCACCCCCACTTAGTTTTTATTTTTATTTTTTAAAATTATTATGGGGTATTGTTTGAAAAAAAAATATATATATATAAAGGGTAGCTTGCTCAAAAAAATGGTTCAAAACAACATGCATATTAATTATCCATTGGTATATTTACTTGTCAAGTTGGCCCTACTCTTACCTATTGTAACGGCAAGTGTTGAACGAGCTTTCTCTGTAATAAATATCATCAAGGGTGTACTACGCAACCGAATAGGAGATGAATTTATAAATAATTGTTTGGTAACATACAATGAATAAGAAATTTTTAACAACATTGACAGAGAAGAAGTGTTGCAATACTTTTAAAATATGAAAAATCGTAAAATGTTGTTGTAATTTATCACATCAATGATTTATTAAATCAGTGGTTGAAATTTTGTTAAAATAAGCTAGATAAATTTTGGACCATTGGATGTGTTAAAACATCTGATCAAAGAAATTAACAACTTTTTATCTCTTATTCCACCAATTTGCTTTCACTTTTTTTATCATTAACTTCTTTTTAAAATTTAAAATACATTAAATTTAAATACACTGATCGAGATCTATAAAATAAGATTTATCATGATTATAAAATTATGTTTAAAACTAAGATTCATGAAAAACTATTGTTACCCACTTTTTCTTCATTTAACTTGCATTCAAATTATTTTACTGTCAATTTAAATTAATGTCAAACCTAGATGCGGCCAAATTCTTCTGTTAATTTAGAGATAATTTTTTTTTAATATTTTACAAACTTAAATAGTTTTTAAAAAATTATATACTTTTTTTATACGATGTTACTGAGAATGATATTAGATGTTTAAAATTAAAATTCTAGAAATATATAATATTGTTGTACTAATAATTTTCCATTTTATTGACAACATGACAAGTAACTCTTTTTAAAAATCGCATTTAAATTTTTGAATATAATAGTAAATGATTAGGGATGGCAAAAGACTCTAACCTGACTCTAATGAGACGGCAAGATGAGTTGGGTTTAATTGTAAAATCCACCTCAATCGAGTCTGGTCGGAGATTCATTAAGTAATTCGAGTACAGATTTATCAAACCATATCTATCTATGATAGATCATTTATGTTGGTTTAGTAAAATACGGCCTATTGCCATCCCAGTGATAATAATTTTTAATTCATGACTTTGCAATTTTATTGTGTATTTTTTAAATATATAATTTTTTTAATGTATATTTTGGATCGTTGGCTAGATACTTTTTTTTCTCAATCTTAATATTTTTACATTATTAATATTTTTTTTGTTTTCATGTCGTTCGATAGAATTTTTCAATAAAAGTGATTTATGATTCAAACTTTATTTACTAATATATATATATATATATATTTCCTTAGAACTTCAAGCACCGAAATAAAGTAAAAAAATGGATGGAAGGATCACATGTCTAATACTAATTTATTGGCCGTTGGCAATTTATTGTGGCCAATAAATGTCAGGGCAATAAATATCTAAAAATCACATGTCTGGCCGGAGCTAAAGAAAAAGTAATTTTCAAAAGTATAATTTATAATTTTCAAAAGTAATATCTGAGTCATTAAAAATTTATCCCCTTGAAATTTATCTATTTTTGCACTTTAATCCGTGAAGTTTAATTTGCATAACTCACATCCTTAAAGTTTGAATCTGATTTCACTTTAGTCCAAAATTCTAGTAAACCGTTAGACTTTTGCCATTGTTTCTGTTTAAAAGTCTAACGGTTTGGACTAAAGTGAAATCAAATTTAAACTTTAAGGATGAGAGTTATGCAAATTGAACTTTATGGATTGAAGTGCAAAAGCGGGTAAACTTTAAGAGGGTAAATTTTTAATAACTCGTAATATCTAGACAAACTTACGGAATATGCATAATTTGTAATTTTCAAAAGTAATTCTAATTAATAATAAAATAGCAATTTAGCTTTTGTGCTGTATATGATCGATTTGTGTTTCTAAAAATTAGGTTTCTCCAATCAAATATCACCTTTTTATTTTTCATAACTCAAAAATGAATGCAAGAAGTTAAAGAAAAGTTTATCGAAAACTGTTGGTATTTTGTGCACAAATTGGAATCGAAAAGATCAAGACGTAATTGAATTGATCATTTTGTGGGAGAATGGATCAAGTTATTTATAGAACGGAAAACTCTACCCATTAAGAGTTCAACTTAAAACAAAACATTTTTATATTGATTATCAATATATTTGTTTGTTTAGCCAATAAAACTATGAAGTTATCCATATCTTTCAAGCTCGAAATCACATGCGGCTAAAGTACACCGTTAAACCATAAACTTTATATCACTTTATAAAGGTTATATAATTAAATCCATAATTTGGTTTCAATCACTAGTCCAAATTTTGTGACCCTTTCATATTAAATCAATAGTAGCCCATATTTTCTTACAATAATCACGTGTATTGGCATTATATTGTAGCAATGTTCTCCGAGATTCATTTTCTTCTATTGAAAAATATAAATAGTATTTAGTCATGGATTATTATAGTTATTTGACAGGTCTAACTAGGCGTGAGTGTGGGTATATTTACCATAATAAATTATACTATGATATTATTTACTATAAATTAATAACAACATCAACAGAGTATCATATTCAACATTTGTGTAGTTCATAGTGCAATATTTCAAGAATTATGTCCAAAAATGGTATAGGATCAATATATATTATAAGGAATAAAAACATCACATCACTGATTTATTAATCAATGGTGGAAATTTTGCTAAAATAAACTAGATAAATTTTGGGTCGTTAAATGTGTTAAAACATCAAATTAATGAAGTTTACAAAAAATAAAATAAAAAATTATCTTATTTATTTCACCGATCTACTCTATGTCACTTTTCTTTCTCATCAACTTCTTTTAAAAATTTAAAGTACATTAACTTTAAATGAGATCTATAAAATAAGATCTATCTTGTCTATAAAATTATGTTTAAAACTAAAATTCATGAAAAACTATTGTAACCCACATTTTCTTCATTTAACTTGTATTTAGATTATTTTTACTATCAATTTAAATTGATGCTGAAACCATATGCGGCCTAATTCTAACGTTAGTTTTAAAAAAATATTTAATATTTTACAAACTTATAGTTTTAAAAAAAGTATATTATTTTTCTATACGATATTACTAAGAATGATATTATATGTTTATAATTAAAATTTTGGAAATATATAATATTGTTGTATTAATAATTTTCCATTTTATTGATAACATGACGAGTAACTCTTTTTATAAGAACGGTATTATTTTCACCCCTAAATGTGTTACAAACACCCTTTCCAGGATTTAATTAAAAACACATTTTAATACTCCCCTTATTTATCACCAACACTCCCCTCCATTGCCTGATATTAGGCAAGGACTTAGCAACACATTCTCCCCATTTGAGCCGAGTTTATGTAAGTGCATTCACTTTTTATTAGGCGAGCCTTATTTGAACAACACTTCAGCATTTCATTGTCTGATGTTAGGCAAATTTTTATCAACAAACGCTCTTCATGTAGGTCGAATGTATGTAACTACACTTACCTCTTATTAGACGGATCTTAAGAAACATTAGTGATAATAAATTTATCATAAAACAATTTTTGTGATAAGATAAATATTTGTGATAAATATAAGTGATGTAAATAATACCACTCTAAAAAAATGGCACAACATCAAAATTAAAAGGAAAAAGAGATGCAACTCAAATTTTAAGTATTAAAATAAAATGAATAGAATTTTAAAGATCGAAATGAGAGTAGAAGCAAACTTCATGTGATTGATCCTTTGTTGCATTGATCCTTTCTAAAAGACGCTCAATAAATGCCAACACAAGGGTCAGTCATTAAAGTTTGTCCTTTTTTTTATTATTTTTGACTTTGGTGGTTGAAGTTCGTAAGAAAAAAAATATATTTTATTATATAAGATATAAAACGCATATCACTTTTATTGAAAAATAGGTAGCCACTGTATCGAACATTATGATGACATAAAAAATATTAATAATATTAAAATTGAAAAAAAAAATGTTTGTTTGAATATCAACCCAAAATATATATTAAAAAATTACAAATTTAAAAAATCATACAACAAAATATTAAAGTCATGAATTAAATTTTTTTATTCTTGGAGTGACAATAGGCCGTATTTTACTAAATCCACATAAATGATCTATCATAATTCATAAATAGAGATTGTTTGGTAAATTCGGATGTGGGCTACTTAATGAATCACTGATTAGACTCGACTGGGGTGGATTTTACAATTAAACCCAACTCGTTTTGTTGTCTCATTAGGTAGACTCTTGTGTATTTTGTTAATCAATGAATTTTAAATAAGTAATTTGTTAAAATTATTATAAAACACTGTCAATTAAATATTTATTTATAATAATATGTTAAAATATCATGTACTATAAATTTAATTTTGTACGATTTCATAAAAAATTATAATTTAAAAATATACTGTAAAGTTAACTTTACAATCCTTTTAAAATTTGGTTAAATATATGTCTTTAATTTACAAAAATATTATTCAGTAATTTTTTTTTTATCTAAACGAAAATAAGTACCTATTAAATACGCGGAAATTTTTGGTACGACAGCAAGGAAATAAGCTAAAAGTGAATAAATGAAAAGCAGAGGGATGTCAATTCTCAAGTAAAGAAACAAATGATATTATTACTTAAAGAAATGATATAGATAGAGCTCCTCATCCTCATATATTGCATCAAATCAAATATAATTGAGAGTTCACAATTTCAATTCTCACAAAGAAAAATGGCCGAGCTGGTTGTTAAGTTTGTTGTTGAAAAATTTGGAGAGCTGCTGATTAATGAAGCAGGATTCATGTACGGAGTGCACAATCAACTTGAAGCGGAAATGAGGCGGATGCACTGCTTCTTAAAAGATGTCGATGGACGACATGAGGAGAGCGCGACTCTCCAAGACTTGGTGATAGAGATAAGGAAAGTCGCTTACGATGCTGAGGACGTGCTTGAACTTTTCGCATTCAAAGTTTCGTCCAGGAGGAGAAGAAACGTCCTCTTGAGATTTGCTTGCATCTTCAATGAAGGAATCGCCATCTACATGGTTGGCTCAAAGATAGACAGAATCAAAATCAAAATCAGCAGTCTCACTGCAAGTTTGCGAGACTATGGCATAAGAGCCGTAATGGAAGGAGGAGAAGGTCCAAGCTCTAGTCACGAAAGACTAAACCAGGTAAGGAGGTCTTATTCCCATTTTATGGAAGAGGATTTTGTGGGATTTGATGAAGACATCAAGACATTGGTAGGGGAATTGGTCAATCAATGCACAGATCGTCGAGTTGTTTCCATTTTTGGCATGGGTGGTTTGGGAAAGACCACTCTTGCTATGAAAATTTATCATCACCCCGACATCAGACGCCATTTTAATAGTTTCGCTTCGGTTTGTATCTCCCAGAAGTGGGAAAAGATGGATGTTATAAAAGGAATCCTAATCAAACTTAGCCCAGAACGGAAGTCAGAGATCAAAGAAATGATAGAAGACGAATTAGCAGGGGAACTTTGTCAGATCCAACAGCAGAAAAAATGTTTGGTGGTTCTTGATGACATTTGGGACAATGATGTTTGGAATGCCTTACGACAAGCCTTCCCATATGGATACACTCGTAGCAGAATATTGCTCACCACGCGTAAGAAGGAAGTGGCTTGCCACATTGATCCAATTGCTTTTCTGCATCCACTGAGGTTACTAAACAGAGAAGAAAGTTGGCAGTTGCTAGTGAAGAAAGCATTCCCAGGAAGAAGAGATACAGGTAAGTTCATAACCCAATGTTTCTAAAAGGCAATAGGCGCACCTAGGGTGGCCATTAAGCCTTTGAGCGTCTAGGCACTAGGCGCTCATTGCTTTGAATTATATATAGGTAATACTAGTGTAATGCAAAATCAGATGAAACGTAGTCACTAGGTTCAATTCACTAAAAAAAAAATATTGGAGCAAAGGTTCCCATTCACTTGAAACTATCAATATTTCGAGCAACGATAAATATGCCTGTGAAAAAAATAAGAAAGAAAGAAAGAAGCTACAATAGAAAGAAAAAAGGAAGAAAGTTCAAGATAAGGTTGAGCAAATAATGTTTATTCCCTTCCGTTCTCTTAAATCACAATGTCTTTTTTTAACAAAAAAAAAATGGCTGCTCTTAAAATAAAGAGAGAAAAAAAAAAGAAAAAGAAAAGAAACTCGTTTATCTGCGTAGCCCGCCGAACACATTTAAGCAGCCGCCTAATTCATCCAGAGATTAATCAAATGCCTAAGCCCAGTCTAGAGCCTAGGTGCTGCTTGGGCACCGCCTTTAGTAACACTTTTATAATCCCGTTAAAATATTAGTTTAAGGTGGTTTTTGTTTATACCTCCTAATGTTCAATGGAAGTCTATTCAGCATTAAACAGTAAAACTGGTGTTTGTTTTCTCACCTCTTAATGCTTGATTAAATTAAAATTTATCATTCAACGTTAAGAAGCAAGCCATGTGTTGAATGCTTAATTTTTACTTTAATGATTATTTTTTCCCTAATGTTGCCCCTGTTCTTTCTATTCGTTAATTATTGATGTATACCGTAATGACAAGGTTTAAATCGAAAAATGTGATCTATTCAACCTTCGGACCCAAATAAAATCAAACATATTTCTTATATCAAAGTTCTGTTCAGTATTAAAAATGCAGAGTTATTCAGTTTTCAACATCCAGAGGTTAAAAAACAAACATTCCCTAAAAAAAAATTTGTGAGTAATTGGTTACGATCACCTCGTATTCTCATTAATTAGCTGCCTATCAAACAAACAATCTGCATCAATTTTATTCTTAAGTTGTCATTCATTCTTGTTGTCTAGAGCGTAGAGTTGAAACTCAGATGGAGAACAAAGGGAGGGAAATGCTACAACCATGCGGGGGTGTACCACTTGCTATCGTTGTGCTCGGGGGACTATTGGCCAATAGACATACCTTAAATGAATGGGAGAGAGTACATCATAGTCTTGGTCGGTATTTGATGGGGGAAGGCATCGATAGTCAAGATCAAAGAATTAAACAAGTGCTTAATTTAAGTTACGACGACTTGCCATATCAATTGAAGGCTTGTTTTCTTTATATGGAGAATTTCCAAGAAGATTATACTGTGAGCATCGAAAAACTATGTCTTTTATGGATTGCTGAAGGAATGGTAGATCCTAAAGAGAAAGCGGAAGGAGAAACAATGATGGATGTAGCAAAACGGTATTTGGGTGAACTAGCACAAAGGAGCATGGTCCAAGTTGAATCACCAAATGACGAATGGCGGCCGGTAACATGGGATTCAGAGGAAACTTGTCGTCTTCATGACCTCATGCGAGAACTATGTCTCTCAAAGAGAAAGGGGGAAGATTCTCATTCACATGGAAATGTACACGATTCATCTTCCTCGTCAACGGGTATCACTAAAACACGTAAACTTGCCATTTATTTCGGATTGCGAATAGATTTACCCAATCTCAAGGAATTCAAATTGCTTAGAGTTTTAGATTTCGAGGGGTTTGAATTTCGTCAAAAGAGTATACCAAAGGGAATTGGGAAACTAATCCACTTGAAGTACTTGAGTTTCAGAGACTGCTGGGAGTGCAAGTTGCCATCATCAATAGGCAACTTGCAATTCTTGCAAATCCTTGATATACGTGGTGCAGGTGTTTCTATACCGAATGTATTGTGGAAGTTGGAAAGCCTAAGTCATCTATATCTTCCTAATACTATTCGCAAAAATGAAAACTTAATATTGGATGGCTTGAACCGTCTAGAGATATTGGAGAATTTTGATACAAGAATATGTGTCCCGAAAGATCTCCTTACATTGCCCGAATTGCGAAATTTAAAAGCAATAGTTAGGGTGGGGTGTATGGAGGAGACGGAAACAATCATCAACTATCTAAATGCTACTTCACACCAATTACAATGTACATACCTTCATTTTATACTTGCTTCTCAGGAAGAAGAGCCCTTTCCTGTCTCAAGAAAAGTGTTTACGATCCATAGTCTTGAGAGGCTGGAGCTAGCAGGGAAAATAGGTAACTTGCCAGAATATTGTCAGGACCATTTCTCCGCGAGCCTCACCAGAATATCCTTACAGAGCTCTGGACTTACAGAAGACCCAATGACAACGCTAGAGAAGCTCCCAAACTTGAAATTTCTTAGATGAGGGGTTGAAGCGTATGTTGGAAACGAAATGGTTTGTTCTGCTGGGGGTTTCCCTCAACTGCGACGTCTAAATTTGTTGGGGTTGAGCAAATTAGAGAATTGGCGAGTGGATGAAGGAGCTTTACCCCTTATTTCTTCTTTAATTATTGTTTTAAATATTATTTTATTTAATTATTCTTTAATTATTGTTGAGCAAAAATTAATGAAAAATATTATTTTAAAAATAAGGATCTAAATATCATTATTGATTTAGAATAAAGGCTTGTTTATCAATCTAAAAAAAATTGATGCAAATTTATTTTACATGATGTGTTTATAATTTTTAGGGGATATTAAAAAATATGACTTATATAAAAAAAATTACAAAACAACTGGGGAATAATATTTTTGTAAATTAAGGGTTTATATTTGATCAAACTCTAAAAGGAGTGCAAAGTTAATATTATAGTAGATTTTTAAATTGTATTTTCTTATGAACTCCTTAATTTCTAAAACATTATTATGCATTTGTGTTTATTTAACGTTGTTTTAAATTTTTATGAATGAAACTTGTTAAAAAATATAAATATATTATGCAAAACAAATTTGCATTAAATCTTTTTGATTGCAAAATTAAGTTTGCACTCGGTCAAAACCTTTATTTTAAAACACAATTGATAAACAAGTCTTTATTTTATAATGATAATGGTATTTAGACCCTTATTTATTAAAAAGATTATTCGTTGGATTTTTTTGCGAAAAATATTGTCATGCAAATAAATACAAATACATAATAATATTTTAGAAAATAAAGAGTGCAAACTTAATTTTGCATAACTTTAAAAAAATCATTATGTGAATTTTATTAATAAATAGGTTTTAAATATGTAATTTGTTAAAATTATAATAAAGAACCCTCAATTAAACACTTATTTATAATAATATGCTAAAAAACATATAGTGCAAACTTAATTTTTTACGATTACATAAAAGAAAATAAAATTTAAAAATATACTGCAAAGTTAACTTTGCATTCATTTTGGAGTTTGGTCAAATATGGACTCTTAATTTATAAAAATATTATTATCTGATTCTTTTACATAAAGCTTTTTCTAACAAGCCTTATTTTTCCGTATCCCGAAATATTTTTCACTTCATCAAATTATTACATATATATATATATATATTTAAAACAGGTAGCAGAAGCCTATTTATGGGCCACAGTAGACCGTTGCAAGCACACCAAGGCCAATAAAGTGACGACGCCAGAATCATGTGGATCACAATGTTTTGACCTAAAATAGCTTAAAGAATTCATGTCACTGCCGATGGACGCTATTTTTTGGCCAAATTCCTTCATTTAGGCATCTTAATATACGAATTTATTGTTTACAACATGTTTGAATTTGCTAATAAGCTCAGTTATGAAAGTCATATTTGACTTCGGTCAAATCTGGCATGATTATCCCATGATCTTTCTTATTTTTTATTTTTGGGAGTTATTTTGAATTTATTTCCTTACTTGCAATTATGTTACCTATAAGAGGGTTTATTTGTAATCATTAAGGTAGACTACTATTGAATAAAATAATGTGTTTTTATTTATATTGAGTGTTTATTGCTTGCTAACCATATGTCAATTTAATAACTTTCCGCTACATCAATTTTATTTGTTTTTTACTTCACAACATCAGTTTCAAATTTAATGGAACCCGTGTTATTGCAAAACTAGACTCATATTATTGAACGAAAGATTTCTCTCTCGCACTTTAGTAGAGAACTACACCTAAGGAAATAATATATTCAATACCAAGGGTGTGTTTGTGTACATTGCATTGCGATTTTTAATATTACAATTACGATTCTAAAATCTCTTGATTATATGTAAAAGTAGTAGCCAAATGTCAAGGAAGAAAGTACATTCAAACTTTTTGATGAGAAATAATACTTAGGGACACTTTCCAATGAACTTTTGTGCTGTTTGCAGATACTTGCTAATCATTTTAAGTGCTTAATTATTTCATGAGCTAATAACTATACCTTATAAAAAAATTCCATGGATAACAGATTGAATGATGCGGTTTGCATACATTTATGGTTCCGAGATAAAAAGTAAAGGAATAAAGGACAAAAATTATAGCAAAATATAAAATTTTGTTAAAGTTAGAAAGAACAAATTAATGAACTAGTCCAATTGTTGTGAAACTTTCATTTGTGGTGCTCCTTTGGTTCAAATTTTGCTTCATTCCTAAAATTCTAAAATTGTAAATACAATTAACACTAAAATTCAAAATTTCTTTGTGAAATTATTATTTTGAATTTTAGAAAAGAACAAAAACTCAAAACAAACTTGGCATTATTGCATGTGATACTCATTCACATAGTATAAAAACAATTTTTCTCAAAATACTATTTAATTGCAATTAGTATAATTAATTTAACCTCTTAAGCATTTTTCGTGACGATGGTTTTTGAGATTTCTTTATAATTTATTGTGTGTATTTTCTAGCGATATGTGTTGTAATACCCCATTGGTTAATTCGATGTTAATCACGTTCTTTAATCGCGCTTAAGTCAAATTCTAACTTTGAGTGGTCATCTTTGATTTCGAATGCTTTATAATGATTCACACACTTCGTGCAAGTCATGTTAGTCATATTACACACGTGTGCAGGTTCGAAATGCACTTCAGGTAGCCGTAGCAAAGTTTGGTGTCCTAACAACAAGAATTGGAGATTTCGGAATTCGAAATACATTTGTTCAATTTGGAACCTTAACTATTGTATTGTGGTCCATCCTATAGTCATTTACACCTCCTTATATCTCTTTTTTATGTCCCAATACTTTTCCAAAGCCTTGGATTGAGTTCGGAATAACTAGCCCTGTTGCTAGTTCTTTAGAATTTCGACACAGCTGTAATATTTTGGTCATACATTCTTCATCCGACGTCCAAATGGGACCCCATTTGAGCCATTGGATAGGTAATTCAATTATCTATAACTTTCCTGTTTGGTCTGAGTCCAAATTCTTACATCTTTAAGGTCAACGCAGTAGCTGAAGTCAATAGCATGTTTTTTTCCAAAACAGCCTGCTGTTGAAGATGCCTAAATAAAGCTGTGGGGACTGTTCCTAGGCATCAGATATTTATTTCCTTTCTTCTTATTTTCTCTTCATTTTCACATATCCACACTAAAGCTTCGAGAGAGATAGAGAGAGAGAGAGAGAGAGAGAGAGAGAGAGAGAGAGAAAATGCCATTTTAGGAGATTTTAAAGATAATCACCATCCCCACTTGAAATTAACCAACCATAGACCTTCCTCCACCATTCTCCTCCTTCTCCTTCCTTGAAATCCACCATTAGAGCTCCAATCAGGCTCGAAAACATTTAGGGTTCAAAGAGGAATTCCTTGATTCACCTTTATTTCAACTTTTGCTTGCTGCATTATAGATTTCATTGAGGTGGGAACACTAATAATAAACCTTTATTTCAACTTTTGCTTGCTGCATTATAGATTTCTATCAAAATGGGGGATTTTCATGAAAACCTTAGGTTGGGTATGCATGTGGGCTGGGCTAGTCTAATCTTCAATTGCTGGTCGATACAAGTTTACTATCACTTTATTTACATGATTAAACAATTAATTTCATGGGTTAGCTTATATAATTGAAGATTCATACTAAACTAAATATATAGTGAGTGTATGACCTAGGAATTGAGTATTTTGAGATTTACACATAATTGTTGATGGATTATGCTTTAGAACCACTTAATATACATGATTAAATAAGTAGATACACATGCATGGCTATATATGGAGTTTTTGCTAAAAATTCCCAAATACGTAAACTAATCTTAACTAGTTTTAGATTCTTATCCTAACTTTGTATTCTTGTATGCTATACATTCTCCCTTAACTTTTGGATACAAGTTTAACTGTGGAGCTGAATTACATTGGTGGGTCCACTCACTAGTTAAGTTCATTTAATTGGGAATGGGTAAAAAAAACTAAAAAAATTAACAACCTCCATAAGAATGTTTTTTGAAAAAAGTATAAGGAATAATATTTTTTTTGAAAAAATAGCATATTTTTTTTGAAAAAATAGCATATTTTTTATGAAAAAATAGCATATTTTTTAATCTTATTAGCATAACTTCCTGTTAAAAAATTGTGTTTTAAAATAAGGATTTTAACTAAAATTGTGTTTTAAAATAAGGGACTTGACTAAAATTGTGTTTTGTGTGAACTTAACCTTGCACAAAATTGTATTTTGTGTAAACTTAACTTTGCACTCTAAAATAATGAGTGCAAATTTGTTTTGTATGATGTGTTTTTATTTTTTGACAAGTACATTTTTACAACTAATGTAATTATAAATTAATGTCAAATAAATCCCAATACATAATAATAATATATTAAAAAAAATTCAAGAATACAAACTTAACTTTGCATAACTCAAAAATGATCACATGTGTTTTTATCAATAAATATGATTAAAATTGTAATTTGTTGAAATAACCCAAAAGCACTATCAATTAAACACGTACAAATAATAGTAGCTTGAAATGGACCAAGTAAGTTTCTATCACCATTTTTATAAATCCATTTTAGCCGTAGGTGGCCGACGAGATACACCAACAATGTATTTTTCCCCTTAATCTATGTGAGTGTATATATAAACATGTTTGCAAAGTGTTTCCAAAGAGAGAAGACGAGACTATGGGTTTGATTGCGAGCCAAAATGGAAGTGGCAGTGGTGCTGGTGGTTATGGGTGGTTGGAGGGTTGATTGTTGGTTTGGATAGGAGGTTTTTTATTTTCTCCCTTCCCATCCACATTTTCCCTTGAGATGCCTACTTTGATTTCGATTAGGTGGGAGGTCCAACTAATAGATGATATATTACAGGTTAATATATTTCGTGGGAGATTCACTCATTTCTTGGCGTGGCAAGAAACAATCGCTTGTTTCTCGCTCAAGTATCGATGGAGAGGTATATACCATGCTCTTGCCAACACCACCAAGGAACTCATCTGGCTTTTCTCAGACATGGGAGTCCCTCAATATCTTCCAACCACTATTGGTTGTGATAATAAGAGTACTATTCAAATTGCTCACAATAATGTTTTCCATGAATGGACAAAGCATATTGAAATTGACTCTCATTTTTTTCGTCAGCATGTCTCTAGCAATTCTGTTTGCCTCACCTCTATTTCCTCCACGGATTAACCGGCTGACGTCTTCACTAAGCTCATTTGCCAAGTTGCTTTAAGGATTTGCTTTTCAAACTTAAGTTGGTTTCTTATTTACCACCTTGAATTTGTTGGGGGGATGTTAGAATATTCTCATAATATCGTATAGTTGACCTTTGGAAGATTTGTCCATAATTATCTTCCCAAATCCCTTGATTATTGTAGAGTCATTTAGGATTTATTTTTTTATATATATATTTCCTTTTTTTTATCCTTACTCAACCCTATATAAAGGGTCCTCGATTAGTAAATTCACACTAGAACTTTTTTATAATTCATGTCAAGAAGTTGAATCAAAGGTCAACAAAATTTAAGCTTTATATGTGCAATTGCAATTTTTGGGGACTTTTTGCACCATATACATTCAATTTGTTGTAGCCAATTCCAGCAAAATTTCAAACTGGCATCCACCCCAAGCATCTTACATTTTTTTTTCAACATAATTTTGGGATAACACATAATGAAATAGAAGATTGGTTTCTTAAGATTTAAGCGTAAATGGAGATTTTGTAGTATTAAATGAGGGTGGTGTTTGTTTGTCATATTAAAAAGACACATGTCAAATGCTCACGGTGCTAGCTAGTCAAAAATTTCATAGAAAATTACCTATTAGAGTTGATTTCGGCAAATTAAATGTATAGGGTGCAAATTGTCTGGAAATTTTGTTTAAGGTGCAAACCAAATCTTCAACTAGTTTAAGACATGTTAGTGTAATTAGTTTATTTTCTTTTAACTTATTTTCTTGGTGGTCTAAGCATTTTTCTCTCTAAAATTTCCTTGTCTCTAACATTTTTTCTCCCTCACATATCAATTGATCGATGAACAACTCTCCTTTCACTTTCTTTTCAAAATTTATATTAAAGGATTATATATTTATTTTTTTCCAAAATCTAATAATAATTAATTGTTTTATTCAGCCATTAATTCCATTAAATCTAATGTATCCTTAAAAAGTTTTAACTCCTAATGCGAGACGAAGAGGGCATTTCAACAATATTTATGATGGTTTAGAATTCTAGATATTATTATGCTCATTTTTGAAGCATGATGATAAAGTCGAAAAGTAATTCAAAACTTAATCAACTAATATTCATTAAACCTTAAAAAATGAAAATAATTATTTGGTAATTTTTTTTTATTCTAATTGATAAATGGTGTGGAAGGATCACCATCAAAGAGGTTCAATAAATGCCAACAACATATGGACAATCATTTATATGGGTAATTGATCTTTTACATACACTCTTGAAGTTCGTTTTTTTTCTCACTTTGCTTTTTAACAACTATAAATGTAAGCATAATACTAAACTCTAACATTGATTCCACACTTTCATTCGTACTTTACATCCATGTCATCACCCACAAAATATACCACCTCCATCAGGTATTAAAATCTCCTTTTTACGTGAATTTGTGTTGAGTAATTTAGATGTTTCTGATGTTTGCCAATCAAATTCCAAGGAATTTATATTGAGTGTTTTCTATGGAATACAGATGCAATCAAATGCACCCCCTTAAACACAAGGTTAAACTAAAAATATTAAATCAACTCCAAATTCGGAATATTGGCCAATTTAATGTTGAAATGTATTACATGAAAGGAAGTCATAATATTGAAAATTGATCGTCAACATTTAAAGCAAATTTCATAACAAAGATATGTGAGAAAAAACTTGCAGTTCCACAAGTACCGGCTTTATTGATTTCCGATTTGACGAGCCGAAAATACTTCCGTGCTTAGGTACCCAAGTGCAGGTTGTCAAGTTATAATACTTGGTAAGTCTAAGTGTCGAACCAAAGGGATAGTCGGAAAGACAATGTGGTGATTACGAGTCCAAGGTTTTGTTAAGAGAATTGAATTGCTTGATTTTAATGATTGATTTTAAAGTCTTGCAAAAAAAATTAAAATGATGTAATAATAGATGAGAAAAGGCTAAGGCATTATAGAATTCATTTGTTTTGCAAAGTTAAGTAAAATCAACCTTATTCAAAGGTCTCAATGCAATTCCTAAATGTTGAATATTTTACCCATTTCTAAGCAAAAGGGTGTGGAGCAAAAGCAACCCATTCCCATATAATTGCCATATAAAGAAAGGGTGTGAGTAAATATCAACACAAGTGTATCTCTCATTTTTATCTTGTGACAAAGGGTGTGAAGCAAGTGCAACCCATTCCCATATAATATCAACCAAGATTCAAACTTAAAATACACAAAAAGAAAAGGCATAAATTTAAACTAGGCATTTAAGAACTCATTGTTAGTTTCCCCTAGGCAAATGACTTGATTATGAAAATGGCCAACTACAAGGAGTTTAGCTCGATCAATCATAACATTTCATTTGTCTAAGATTGGGAGGTCTAGGTGGAGGTCAAACCGTCCTATATAAACTTATTTGATAAATACAAATTGAATCCTTAAAATGATTAATGAAGTTGTTTATGTCATAAATTTAAAAGATCCTCTTTAGCAACACTTTAACTAAGAAGATGATGAGTCTTAAAATCACATAAAGTGTAGAAAGCACTCAACATATAATTAAAGTATTCAAAGATTAAAACCTCAAATTTATGGTGTTTCTATGAATATCAAAGACTAATCATGCTTGGCAATGAAAAGTATCTCATTCAAAGAAAGAATGGACATAGGCTACTAAGAAATACACAAGTGTATCATTTTCTCATTAATGCTTGAAATCTATGGATACAAAGCATACAAAGTCAAATCGTCATATGAAAATTATCTTACTAGCTTATGAATGGTTGAAAAAATGGAGAAGATGAAGGATTCAAAATGTATTTAACAATACTAACAATGGAATGAGAATTGAACTTACATAATTAATGCATTGCAAATTTGATCTTTTAGCCTTAGCAAAGAAATTTACTCCATAATAAATGTAGAGACAAGAATTATAAAAGTGAACTCCATTTCTCTTTCTAGAAAAATAACTATTACAAGCTCTCTATAATTTTAGAAATGAGAAGTAATAAAAGTACCATCTCCAAAACAACAATGAAGACTATAAATAGGAGAGTTGTGTTGGATGCTAAAAAATAAACAATGCTTGTTATTTTTATTTTTTTTATTTTTGGTGGAGAATTCCACTTTCTTGGATGCTCTTTGGTCACATGGATATGGAGACTTTCACTTTCTTGGATGCTCTTTAATCACATGGAGAATTCCACTTTCTTTTTTTAATCACATGGACATCGAGACTTTCACTTTCTTGGATGCTCTTTAATCACATGGAAAATTCTACTTTCTTGGATACTCATTGGTCACATGGAGAATTCCACTATTGTATTAAATACAATATTTCTTGAAATCTAAAGACACCAAAATAAACACAAAATGTGCCTCTCCAAGAATTGTTAAATACAAAAGTGCTATGAGACTAAACGCGAAATAAGTTGGCAAACCGAGTAGTTTTAGAGAAATAAACGCGTCAAACAACTCCGGAAATGAGCGTATGAATGACAATATTAAGCGTTTATCAACTCTCCCCGACTTATCTCTTGCTAGTCCCTTAGCAAGCAAAATAAAAATAGCTATGTATAATATCCGAAAATGCATTGATATAATGCACTAAGCCATTTTAAAAAAAACTTCCAAGTTCCCTTAGAAGACGAGGTTTGTCTCGTGAAGGTTTATAGTGATGATACCTACAAACATCAAAAGTTTAATCATGGTGAATGACGAGAATGATAATTTCAAAAGTTCAATTTGCAAAGCTTATGACATTACTATCACTATTTCTAGACTTGTGGGTTTTGAATGACTATCTAAATTGCTTATCTCCTTTAGAAACTTAACCCATACTTCCCTTTAATCATATGCTAAGCCTTAAATTAGCAAAATTCTCATTTAAACACAAAGAATTTCTCTACTTGAAGCATTTACACATTTTAAGGGACGTTTCTAGGGTCATGAATCTAATTGAAGTTAAGCAAAGTAGATTACCACTTAAAATTCCATCTAGATCAAGGAATTCATGCCAATAGCTAATGAACCAATCATCATAATTTTTTTTAAGCTCTAAACACATGAAAAATTGAAAAATTGAAAAGCCATTAAAGTATAAGTACAGTACCCCCCAACTTGAAAAACACATTGTCCTCAATGTGAAGAGAACGAGAAATCGACAGTCTCCCATTTGGCTTTTCGATTTACATGAGGCAAAAAAGAGCTATTTTCAAAGAAAAATTATTATATATGTACACACTAACAAAAAAAAAGGGGTTAGAATTAGATAAAACATAACATTCATGCATTACAACCACATTTCAATCGTAATATCATGTTTATCAAACCGAACCTAAAAAAGAAGGAAAAAAATAAAGCAATTTTTTTTTTCTTTCTTTCTTTTTTTTTTTAAAAAAATTATATACAAACATCACCTATGCTTGTTAGGTATAGGTCGGATCTTCAAGAGTGGTGACTCCTCTTAAGGTGGGAATTCAAAAAATGGCTTAAGGCGTTGTCCGTTCATTTTGAACACAAAGCCGGTTTTGGGATCCTCAACATTCACGGCCCCAAAAGAGAATACATGTCGAACAATGTATGGGCCGGTCCAACGTGATTTCAGCTTTCCCGGGAAGAGATGCAAACGCGTGTCATAAACTAGAACTTTGTGCCCGAGTTTAAATTCTTTTCTTAAAATAGATTTATCATTGAAAAGTTTTGCACGTTCTTTGCTTATCTTAGCATTTTGGTATGCATCCCTCCTTAATTCCTCCAACTCCTCAAGTTGTAACTTTCGGTTGCTTCCGACATTTTCAATATCAAAATTCATCATTTTAATTGCCCAAAATGATTTATGTTCCAACTCAACGGGAAGATGACAAGGCTTGCCATATACTATCCGATAGGGAGACATTCCTAAAATTGTTTTAAAAGCTGTACGGTAAGCCCAAAGTGCATCGTTAAGACGCAATGACCAATCCTTGCGATTTGGATTTACCGTATTTTCAAGAATTTGCTTTATCTCCCTATTGGCAAGTTCGGCTTGGCCATTGGTTTGCGGATGATAAGCGAGTGATACTTTGTCATTTACCCCATATTTTTGCACTAAAGATTCAAAAGGCTTGTTCCAAAAATGAGTACCACCATCGCTTATAATCGCTTTGGGAGTGCCAGACCTTGCAAGAATATTTTCTTTTAAAAATTGGATCACCACTTTGTGATCATTTTTCTTGCAAGCTTGGGCCTCTACCCACTTGGAAACATAATCAACCGCTACTAAAATATAAAGGTTACCGAAAGAGGATGAGAATGGTCCCATGAAATCGATTCCCCAACAATCGAACACTTCAATCACCAAGATTGGATTAAGCGGCATCATGCTTTTTCTTGTAATCCCTCCTAACATTTGGCATCTCGGGCAAGATTTGCAATGTTGGTAGGCATCTTTGAACACTGTTGGCCAATAAAGGCCACTTTGCAAGATCTTGGCGGCCATCTTCTTGGCCGAGAAATGTCCACCACAAGCTTCATTATGGCAAAAGCTTAGAACTCTTTCAAACTCGTCATTAGGAATACATCATCGAATAATTTGATCCGCCCCATACTTGAACAAGTACGAGTCATCCCAATAGAAACGGTTGACCTCATACAAGAATTTTCTTCGGTCTTGGACATTCCACGGAGGAGTGTCACACAATTCCGGCCTTCAAATAGGTCCTTCAAAGTCCCTCACAAGTCAATGCTATGAACTCATATTCTAGGCCACACAATGATCCATTTTCTCAAAGGTACATTGAAGGGTGGAGAAATCATCCTAACTTTAGTTGGGGAGGAAATCAAAATGCTCATCAAAATTCCAATGCAAATTCAAATTCTTTCCAACCAAGACCACTTCCACCCCAAAAAAACTCTTTTGGCCAAACTAACCCAAACCCAAATTCAAATTTGGAGTCTCTTTTGCGGAAATTTATAGATAAGACCAATAGAGAGGTTAGTGATTTGAAAACCCAAATGTCCAAACTCACAACCGCATTGTCTACTCAAGAAAAAGGAAAGTTTCCATCCCAACCCTTAGCCAATCCCCGAGGCCAAGCTTTAGTGATTGATGAGGGTGAATTTAGTGGCAATGTTGAGGAGTTGAAATCCATCACCATCTTTAGGAGTGGGAAATAGATTGATAAAACTATAGTTCCTAAGGCCAAAAAGCTGGTGGACATAGCCGAGTCAAGTCAAGTTGAGGAGATCACCTTAGAAGAGAGAATGAGGGAAGAAAAGAGAGTCGGAAAAGAGGATTTGGAGAAAATCAAGAGTAGTGTCAAAATCCTTTTTCCGAAAAGGTTATCTCAACCTTTCAAGGAGACCCGAAATGCTGAAGTTCTTGATGTGTTCAAACAAGTGAAAATTAACATTCCATTGCTTGATGCGGTGAAACAAATTCCTTCTTATGCAAATTTTTTAAAAGATTTGTGCACCACTAATCGGCGATTGAATGTTAAAAAGAAGGCATTTATGGCGGAACAAGTGAGTTCAATAATGCAAGGCACCCGAATCCCAAAATTCAAAGATCCCGGTTGCCCTACCATTTCTTGTTTGATTGGCAACTTTAGAATAAAAAATGCATTGCTTGATCTGGGGGTGAGTGTTAATGTTTTTCCATATTCTGTTTACCAACAATTGAGTTTAGGAGAGTTGAAACCCACGAAAGTCACGATCCAATTGGCGGATCGATCGGTTAAGATTCCAAGGGGAATTGTAGAGGATGTGCTAATTCAAGTTGATAAATTCTATTTTCCTGTGGATATCATAGTTTTTGACATGCAACCGGTATCCAATCCCGAAAATGAGATTCCCATAATTTTGGGAAGACCCTTTCTTGCAACATCAAATGCTATCATCAATTGCAAGAATGGGATTGTAAAATTGGCCTTTGGAAATATGACTCTTGAGCTTAACATGTTTTTAATAAGTAATAAACAAGATGATTTTGATGATGAAATTGAACATGTAAACATGATAGAGTCACTAGTACAAGACCATTTTTCTTCCACTTATGAATCGGAATCATTGGAAGACTTGCTAAACACTCCCAATGATCCCGACGAATGTGTGCATGTGTTTTACTTGGATGATAGGAACAAGGAAGAACTCTTGAAGAATGAAGAAAATGCACAAGTGGAACCACCAATTCTTGAAGGAAAGATGGAGCTCAAGCCTTTTCCTAGCAATTTGAAGTACGCTTTCCTAGGTGCTTTTGAAACTTACCCCGTGGTAATTTCTTCCGAACTATCAAAGGATCAAGAAGAATGGTTGGTAAGTATGCTAAGTAAGTATCAAAAAGCTTTTGGGTGGAAGTTGGCCGACCTCCAAGGAATTAGTCCATTGATTTGCACTCACAAAATTCACTTGGAGGAAGGTGCAAAGCCATCGAGACAATTTCAACGCCAGTTAAATCCTCACATGCAAGAAGTAGTAAGAACCGAGGTCTTGAAATTGCTTGATGCCAAGATCATATATCCAATTTCGGATAGCAAATGGGTGAGTCCGACCCAAGTTGTACTTAAAAAATCTAGGCTTACGGTAGTAAAAAATGAAAATGATGAGTTAATACCCCAAAGAGTCACCACCAGGTGGCGAATGTGCATAGACTACCGTAAGTCAAATGAAGTCATTGGAAAGGACCATTTTCCTCTTCCATTCTTAAATCAAACATTTGAAAGAGTGGCGGGTCATGAGTTATATTCTTTTTTAGACAGATTTTCTGAGTATAATCAAATCGAAATTGATCTTGAGGACCAAGAAAAAATAACCTTCACATGTCCGTTTGGTACTTTTGCTTATCGAAAAATGCCTTTTGATTTGTGCAATGCACCGGCCACTTTTCAAAGATGTATGTTGAGCATTTTTAGCGATATGGTAGATAAAACTTTAGAGGTTTTTATGGACTAAGTCGTTCGATAATTGTTTGCTCAATGTTGAACATGTGTTAGCAAGGTGTATCGAGAAGCAACTCGTCCTCAATTGGGAGAAATGCCACTTCATGGTGACAAAGGGCATTGTATTGGGCCATGTTGTATCGGGGAAAGGCATTGAAGTAGACAAGGCGAAGATCGAGCTTATCTCAAAGCTCCCCACCCCCAAGTCAATCAAGGATGTTCGCTCATTCTTGGGGCATGCCGGATTCTACCGAATGTTCATTCAAAATTTTAGCACCATTGCTAAACCCATGTGCAAGTTGCTCTTGAAAGATGCCCTATTTGAATGGACCAAGGAATGTGAAGAAGCCTTTGTAGAACTCAAGCACATGCTCACTACCGCACCCATCATGCAAACCCCCGATTGGAATTTGCCATTCGAACTCATGTGCGATGCAAGTGATTACGCCGTGGGGGCGGTCCTTGGCCAAAGAAAGGACAAAAAGCTCGGGGTCATTTACTATGCGAGCTGAACTCTCAATGAGGCTCAAATGAACTACACCACCACCGAGAAAGAACTTTTGGCTATTGTTTTTGCCTTCGACAAATTTCAGTCCTACCTCATTAGGTCACCTATTATCATTTTTACCGATCAAGCGGCCCTCAAGTATCTTTTTACAAAGAAAGATGCAAAGCCAAGGCTTCTAAGATGGATTATTCTCCTTCAAGAATTCAATCTTTTCATAAAGGATAAGAAGGGTGTCGAAAATGTGGTAGCGGATCATTTATCTCGCCTTTCATTCACCGACCACATTGAAGAGAGTGCTATTAAAGACTCTTTTCCGAATGAGCAACTATTCATAATCTCTTCCTCATCATGGTATGCCGATATCGTGAACTATCTTGTCACCGGAAAGACCAAAAACTTGACGCGCCGAAAATACTTCCGTGCTTAGGTATCCAAGTGCAGGTTGTCAAATTATAATACTTGGTAAGTCCAAGTGTCGAACCACAAGGATAGTCGGAAAGACGATGTGGTGATTACGAGTCCAAGGTTTTGTTATGAGAATTTAATTGGTTGATTTTAATGATTGATTTTAAAGTCTTGCAATAAAAATTAAAATGATGTAATAATAGATGAGAAAAGGCTAAGGCATTATAAAATTCATTTGTTTTGCAAAGTTAAGTAAAATCAACCTCATTCAAAGTTCTCAATGCAATTCCTAAGTGTTGAATATTTTACCCATTTCTAAGCAAAAGGGTGTGGAGCAAAAGCAACCCATTCCCATATAAATGCCATATAAAGAAAGGGTGTGAGTAAATATCAACACAAGTGTATCTCACATTTCTATCTTGTGACAAAGGGTGTGAAGCAAGTGCAACCCATTCCCATATAATATCAAACAAGATTCAAACTTAAAATACACAAAAAGAAAAAGTATAAATTTAAACTAGGCATTTAGGAACTCATTGTTAGTTTCCCCTAGGCAAATGACTTGATTATGAAAATGGCCAACTACAAGGAGTTTAGCTCGATCAATCATAACATTTCATTTGTCTAAGATTGGGAGGTCTAGGTGGAGGTCAAACCGTCCTATATAGACTTATTTGATAAATACAAATTGAATCCTTAAAATGATTAATGGAATTGTTTATGTCATAAATTTAAAAGATCATCTTTAGCAACACTTTAACTAAGACGATAATGAGTCTTAAAATCACATAAAGTGTAGAAAGTACTCAACATATCATTAAAGTATTCAAAGATTAAAACCTCAAATTTATGGTGTTTCCATGAATATCAAAGACTAATCATGCTTGGCAATGAAAAGTATCTTATTCAAAGAAAGAATGGACACAGGCTAGTAAGAAATACACAAGTGTATCATTTTCTCATTAATGCTTGAGATCTATGGATACAAAGCATACAAAGTCAAATCATCATATGAAAATTATCTTACTAGCTTATGAATGGTTGAAAAATAGAGAAGATGAAGGATTCAAAAAGTATTTAGCAATACTAACAATGGAATGAGAATTGAACTTACATAATTAATGCATTGCAAATTTCATCTTTTAGCCTTAGCAAAGAAATTTACTCCATAATAAATGTAGAGACAAGAATTATAAAAGTGAACTCCATTTCTCTCTCTAGAAAAATAACTATTACAAGCTCTCTATAATTTTAGAAATGAGAAGTAATAAAAGTACCATCTCCAAAATAACAATGAAGACTATAAATAGGAGAGTTGTGTTGGATGCTAAAAAATAAACAATGCTTTTTATTTTTATTTTTTTATTTTTGGTGGAGAATTCCACTTTCTTGGATGCTCTTTGGTCACATGGACATGGAGACTTTCACTTTCTTGGATGCTCTTTAATCACATGGAGAATTCCACTTTCTTTCTTTAATCACATGGACATGGAGACTTTCACTTTCTTGGATGCTCTTTAATCACATGGAAAATTCTACTTTCTTGGATGCTCATTGGTCACATGGAGAATTCCACTATTGTATTAAATACAATATTTCTTGAAATCTAAAGACACCAAAATAAACACAAAATGTGCCTCTCCAAGAATTGTTAAATACAAAAGTGCTATGAGACTAATCGCGAAATAAGTTGGCAAACCGAGTAGTTTTATAGAAATAAACGCGTCAAACAACTCTGAAAATGAGCATATGAATGACAATATTAAGCGTTTATCACGATTCATCTGCTAAATTTGATTGTTTCTCCTCCTGCTGTCATAAGAACATGGAGCCAAGTGAAGAAAACTTGTTAGTGCGAGACTTGGCATTTTTCCCTATTAGTGTTTCGGCCCACTACAATCATTTTGTGGCAAAAGAATGCTTAGTAAGTGTGCTGGATTAGCGAAAAATGCCCAAAACTCCATATTGTCATGGTACAACTTTTTTGATGTTTGATTGCATATATCTCCCATGATACAGCCGTATAGCTATTTTTAGAGCAAGTATTTATGTTTTCCAATGAATCTAGAAACCATCTTTCCCATGAGTTTTCATTTAGGAATGTAAAAGAATTGCAAGTAATTCAATTATTCTCGGTGTAAGGTAAAATCAGGCACCTTAAGGGAACAAATTGCAAAAAAGGGGCAAGGTGAATTTGACAAGTTAACTTCATAAAGAGTTAAATTCTTTGCATGGTTTTCATCGATATGGGAAAATAAAATTTGGTTAAATGCAGCATGAAATGAAATTCTTAAAAGTTTAACACAATCAAACACCAACAAAGATGAACCACGTTTTTCTGGGCCTTCTTGCCCAAGGAAGATAAGTGTAATGAAAGATATTCTTAGAGCTTTCTAAAGAAATATAGTATTCTTTGGTTACGTTTGCAGGTGTCATGTTAGTGCACATGTAATTGCCTGAAAATGACTTCAATATTTGATGAGTTCAAGATAATTTCTACAAATATTAACTCATAATTAACACCAAATGCGAATTACTTAAAAGGACAACATAAAAATATTTGTGACAAGAGAAAGAAAGACGAATGCATTGTATATAAATTATAAAAGACATTCATCTTGGTTGGGAAATTTCCATATATATAAAGGATATTGCGCCAAACCGCTCACAACCAAACACGACACAACTGAGAAGGATCACACAAGCCCAAATGGTTTCCCGAAAGAAGAACCCGACACAGAAAAGCACACTCACAATATAGAAATAAGAAATAAACCAACAATCGCACAAGACAAGGATTTACCATGGTGTCAGCAGAAACGCCACTAATCCACACATATGATAGCTTATATTGATAATTGGAACAAAAAGATAATTACAAGCACACAAGAAAAAAATATCACTAAATTTTAGCTCTCAAGTCACTCTACAAGTCTTACAACTCAAATGAGCCAAAATTGCACTAAATAAGCAAAGTGCTGGGACCATGATCGATCATGGTATACCCCATGATTGATCATGAAACCCACTGGAATTCTCTGCCAACACCATGATTGATCATGGAGATACCCATGATCGATCATGGTTCTTTGATCAATACTGCTATAGCATCATACCCAGCCCCGAATAGCCTCCACCCCCAAATAGGGCCTCAACACCGAAGAATGTTAACCCACGTCGAGTAATGCTCAAACTTGGTCTTTGGTACCACTTTCATCATCATATCTGCATGATTATCCTTGGTGCTAATTTTCTTCAAAATCACTTCACCACTTTCGATAATCTCCCATATAAAATGAAATTGGACATCGATGTGCTTCATCAGTCCGTGATAAACTTGGTTCTTAGCCAAATGAATAGCGCTATGGCTATCACAATGTACATTGACATTCTCCTTAACCATCCTTAAATCACTTATCAAACCCCGAAGCCACAGTGCTTCCTTGACTACCTTTGTTGCTACAATATACTCTGCTTCCGTAGTAGACAACGCCACTACACCTTGCAACATCGACCTCCAATTAATCGGACCACCACTAAATGTGAAAACATACCCCGTGGTCGACTGTCGCTTATTAAGATCCCCAGCATAGTCCGAATCAACATACCCACTAATAGACACCTTGGTTCTTTGGTACACCAACCCCTTATTCTTCGTCCCTTGTAGATACTGCAAAATCCACTTAGCGGCATCCCAATGATGTTTCCCTAGATTCGCCATGAACCTACTCACAATGCTCATTGCTTGAGCAATATCCAGTCGAGTACACACCATGGCATACATCAAGCTTCCTACCGCATTAGCATATGGAACTTGAGCCATATACTCCACATCTTCGTCTGTTTATAGAGCCATAGTTGCTAAGAGCTTGAAGTGCGAAGCCAGTGGAACAATTACAGGCTTAGAGTCTTGCATCCCAAATCGAACTACCACTTTCTCTAGATATTTCCTCTGAGTGAGGCACAATCTTCCCTTCTTCCTCTCCCTTACTATCTCCATTCCCAAAATTTTATTAACTCTACCCAAGTCCTTTATCTCAAACTCGAGACTCAGCTGAGCCTTCACCGTGTTGATATCAGACATACTCGGTGAACAAATAAGTATATCATCAACATACAAGAGTAAGTAGATAAACGAATCCCCCCTGAGTTTCTTGAAATAAACGTAATGATCAAAATCACTCCATTTGAATTTCTGAACCATCATGAAAATGTCAAACTTCTTGTACTGTCGTCTGGGCGATTACTTCAACCCATACAATGACTTCTTCAGTCTATAAATACATGCAATTCTCCTTGCCAACAACCTTGAACCCCTTTGGTAGAGATATATAAATCTCCTCCTCTAGATCCCCATGTAAGAACACCGTCTTAACGTCGAGTTTTTTAAACTCTAAGTCAAACTGCGATACCATAACTAATAACACTCTAATAGAAGTATGTTTTACTACCGGGGAAAAGACTTCATTATAATCCACCCCTTCTCGCTGTGCAAATCCCTTAGCCACTAATCTTGCTTATACCAAACATCCGAATCTAGAACCCCATCTTTCTTGGCAAACACCCATTTGCACCCAATTGAATTTTTCTAGTTTGGCAACTTGCAAAGATCCTGGGTTTCATTCTTGTGAAGAGAGTTCATCTCCTCACCCATGGCCGCCTTCTATTCATAGCCAAATAGTTCCGGTGCTCGTCGAGCTCTCGGCTCCTTACTACTCGCCAAAGATAGTACCTTTCCTTGTTGTTGACTAGACCCCTTAATAGGAATCTCCTCATTCTCTGAATCACTATCGAAAGAATCAATTAAATTAGTCACTTCCGATTGCACTAGAATAGTCACCACCGATGTAGTAACTTTCGTTTGCACCACTCCGCTCTTTTCACTCTTATCGAGAGTCTTCACATTTTCTCCAGTAGGCAACTTGAGCAAAGACGCCTCGTCAAATGTAACATATCTGCTAACGATCATTTTTTTGTCTTGAAGACACACAACTTGTATCCCTTGACTCCAATTCTAAAACCCATAAAGATCGCCTTTCGGGATCTTGGATCAATGTTATTTTCATGAACGTGATAATAAGCCGGACACCCAAATATATGTAATGAATCGTAACTCGCATGAGATCCTGTCCAAACCTCAATACGAGTTTTGTAATCGACCCCTGAGATGGCAACATATTCACGATGTAACTAGCATAGGATAAGGCCTCCGCCCAATACTGTTTTCCCAAATTTACATTCGACAGCATACACCTCACTTTTTCAAGTAAGGTACGGTACATCCTCTCAGCTACTCCATTCTACTGTGGTGTAACTCTAACAGTAAAATGGCAAACAATTCCTTCCTCTTGACAGTACTCCTTAAACGGATCACTAGTGCACTCTCAGCCGTTATCGGATTTAAGCACCTTGATCTTCCTACCAAGCTGTTTTCGACCATCTTCTTCCACCTTAGAAACACCCCAAAGACCTCATCTTTGAGCTTCATGAGATATACCCAAATCCGCCAAGAGAAATCATCTACATATATAACAAAGTAATGATTACCTCATACGGATTTCGTCTTGGAAAGTTTCCTGACATCCGTGTGTATGTAGTCAAGCAACCCCTTTGTGCAATGAATAACTATCCCAAACTTTACTCGTGTTTGTTTCCAGAGCACACAATGCTCGCAAAACTCTAGCATACAGCTCTTCACACCCTTGAGCAAACCTTACTTACATAACACTGTCATCGCCTTCTCCCCGGCATGTCTTAATCTCATGTGCCATAATCTCATCGAATACGAACTTGTACTTGCTCCACTAATTTAGTATAAACAGAAGCACTACCCGTCACCGTACTCCCTTGAAGAAAATAGAGATGACCCTATTTCTTTCCCTTTATCAACACCAAGGCACCGGAAGTAACCTTTAGCATTCCATTCTTGAGCACAATCTTGCACCCGTTAGAATCTAAAGAACTTAAAGAAATCAAATTCTTCTTTAGATCCGGGATGTACCTGACTTCATTTAGAGTTCTGACTACTCTGTCATGTAGCTTCAATTTGACCGTTCCAATACCCTCCATCCTATAAACATAATCATTGCCCATAAAAACCGTTCCTCCATTCACCTTCGTCAAAGTATGGAAAATGTTCTTGTTTGGGCACATATGGTATGAACAACCTAAGTCTAAAATTCACCCGTCTGTTGAGCTTTCTCTAGGAGTAACCACTAACACACTCTCAAAGTCACCATCCCCTGAAGTAAAAGAATTCACGGTATCATCCGCATTCTTCTTCTCCCACTTGTCTACCCAAGCATTAGGACAATTCTCCTTCATATGCCCTTTCCTTTTGGACTTATAACATTCCATGTTATCCAAGTACTTAGTACGTGACTTAGACTAAGAGTTATTGTGCTTTGCTTATTTTCGATCATTTGTCCTTCCCCGCGTAACTTATGCATCGGACGATGTACTATATTTATCCCTCTATTTCTGCTCATTACCAAGCAGTGCCGAAGAAATGTCCTTATATTTTATTGAATCTTTGCTATATAACAAAGTGGTGCTTAAATAGGGATAGGATTTCAGAAGTAAATTGAGCAACAAAATAGCTTTATCCTCATCTTTCATGTCATCGTTTAAGTTTAACAAATCATAAATCATCTTGTTAAACTCATCGACATGCTCACTCATTGATGTACCTCTAGCATATTCAAACCGGAACAGCTTCTTCTTGAGATAATGACGATTCTCTATACTCTTTATCATGTACTTCTCTTCCAGTATCCTCTATATGCTAGCCGCGAATTTCTCACGCATAACGGAGTATATCACATTTTGAGCTAGATGCAACCAGATAGTGCTACAAGCCTTCAAATCATACTCTTCCTATTCAACATTTATCATCATCGTGGGCTTAGCTTCCACACCCAACAATGCCCTATGAAACTCCTGTTGGATCAAAACATCGCGTATTTTGCATTGCCACATGCCAAAATTTACCAACTTTTCATCGAATTTCTCTACGTCAAACTTTATCGCTAACACCTTTGAGGTCTTAGGAGTGGTCATCTTCAATCACCAATGGACTTGACAAACTAACAAAGAGATACAAATTGAAAAATCCCACTTAGGAATTTTATCAAACACTTGGCATGCAACACAAATCCCACCTTTCTCGTTTTAGCCTTTGATACCAATTTGTTGCACCAAACCGCTCAGAACTGAGCACGACGCAACCGAAAAAGATCATACAAGCCCAAATGGTTTCCTAAAAGAAGAACCTGACACAGAAAGGCACACTCACAATAGAGAAATAGGAAAAGACCAACAATCGCACAAGACAAGGATTTACCGTGATGCCGGCGTAAACGCCACTAATCCACACAGATGATAACTTATATTGATAATTGGAACAAAGAGATGATTACAAGCACACAAGAAAAAAATCTCACTAAATTTTAGCTCTCAAGTCACTCTACAAGTCCTACAACTCAAATTAGCCAAAATTGCACTAAATAGGCAAAGTGCTGGGACCATGATTGATCATGGTATACCCCATGATCGATTATGAAACCCACTGGAATTTCCTGCCAGCACCATGATCGATCATGGACAAACCCATGATCGATCACAGTTATACTATGGAGAGCCAAACTTCATAAAGGACAACTTAATTTACTTACAAATAAGGCAGAGAGATGCTATCGTAAATGGAATCTAAAGCTCAATAGTAGCAAATTCTCAATCCACTAGTAAATCTACATTATACTATCAAAAATGCTACAGCAATTACTTGTTACAAGATTAATAAAACAAAGACCAAATTGGCTGAAATCATTACTCGATATGAGATGCTTGTGACATGAGGACTTCCTTGAAGGAATAAATAAGACGAAAGGAAAAAGTGCAGATAAAGGATTTGAAGAGACGTTATAATTTGGTGGGTAAAAAAAAATTATATTCGAACCAAAGACTGTAGGAAACTTATATACAACATGAATATCAAATTGAAAGAAATGTATGTAATTACTTCAGCTTAGCAAATTCCCATGGGCAATCCAATCAGTGTTTGTCCCACAAGCAGGGATTGGTCATAGAAGGTTTCAGTTTGTGCATGCCAAATTTCATAACAAATATATGAGGGAAAAAATAATTACAGTTTTGTTAGGACCAGATTTATTGCTTTTTGAATCATCTACTTCTTCTATGTCCTCATTCTATGACAGAAATGATGGGTGAATTTGATCAGTTAACATGATAAAGAATTGAATTCCATGGATAAATTTAAAGAATAGGAAAAAAATATATAGGCTAAAACAAGTTGCAGGCATGAAAATTATTTCTTAGAAATTGAATGCTATTAAACACCCATAAGATGGACAAGGTGAAACTTTGGGCTTTTCACAAGGAAAAGAAGTGTAATGTTGAAACTTGTTCAAGCTTTCTAATAAGTGTACATAATACTTTGCAGCTACTATTTCCAAGCAAAATAAGGCAGCTACTATAGCAATTACTCTTTGTCTATACTATATAATAAGGCGAACACCCATCTCAAAAGAAGATGTACAATGATGATAGCCTAATAGAATAGAGGACAAAATTTCCAGTGAAACTTTTAGGGCTTCAGAATCACGATCTCAAGAAATAAAAGAAAACAACATAATATATTCCAACAAAACATAATCCCCTAACTCAGCGTGTTGACCCATCCCATCTCAGAGTTCCATTTTCATCCCATCTCAGGAATGAAGTTAGTGAGTTGAGGACTTCAGTTTCTTCAATAAAATAAAATAAAGTTTGAAACAGAAGCTGCACGAAACTGATACATGTCATTTGAATTTTGAACATAATCTTATTTAATTTTAATTTATTTTCCATTTTTTAAAGGGTAAATTGCATATCTATCTATGATCCACAACAATACAAAATTTGGTACAATAGATAAGCATATTAGGATTTTATAATATCTAAGAAGAAGAAACAAAGTACAATCCGGAGTGAAGCCAACCAACAAAGGGCTAAACCCAAACTCTATTGATGACAACACTCTCATCTCATCTTCTAGAAGCAATTCCACCCCAAATAAATAAATAAATAGGCAACTAAATAAATTAAAAATTATCCACAAATTTTCACTAAAAACAACTCAACTGTGAATTGGCCACAAATGAAAACCTAATAAAAATGCCCATACGTAATGATTCTTCAACATCAAAATGACAACTAAGAACCCCTACATATATCATAAAAGATGATAGGGATAAATAATTAACAAATGAAATCAATTGGAAGATAAGAAAAAACTGAAACCTAATTTTGGGGATGCATATATATAAATATATATAGAGAAAGAGAGAGAAATTAAATAGTTGGGAAACTAAATAGAAGGTAAAATGGAAGTAGGAATAGAAGAAGTGAATTTCTACTTACAGCCACTATTGATTTTCTTGAAGAGTTCTTGAAGAATTAACAATAATAACGGAACATTCATTCATCAGCGAATACAAATATAAAAACTGATTAAATTAGTCGGAAGATAATAGAAAACCAAAGAAATTACTCCTTCTCGTACGTCCGCCCGAAAACTGAAACCTAATTATGGGAATGCGTATATATATATAGAAATCAAATAATTCGGAAACTAAATTGAAAGTAATTGGAAGTAGAAATAGAAGAAGTGAATTACTACTTACAGCCATTATTATTAATAATCTTCTTGAAGAGTTCTTGAAGAAGAAGAAGAAGAAGAGCTTCAATTCAAACAGTACTCTACCCGCCAAAGGAGAAGTAACCAGAGCGCGAAAGGGAGAAAAATATTTGAATAATTTTGAAGGAATTTGACACAAATGACCGCTTTATAAGGGATCCGTGTGGTCGGCTTGAATTATTTACGCCGAACGACTAGAAATGCAAGTATTACAAGCCGAGTTAGATAGTCTGACAGATTACTTAATTTCGAATTTTTTTGGGTGGGATAGGAAGTTTTAGAAGGATAAATAATATGTCTGGATATCTAATTCTGAAAAATACTAAACATGGAACTTGTTAGAGTTGTCATATCTCCCTCTCTTTTCTAGAGCGTCAAACGCAACTGGAATTGACTAATCGAATAAAGATTATGTGGAATTAGATAGGATAATGACTACTCGAGTAAGTATTAAATGTAGTCCAGGGTTACTAGTCTACATATGATGTAATACAATACAACTTGCTTTTGTTTTAAAAATACATGCGATTTTAGTTTTTCTCTAAAAAAATGCAATTTTCCTATTTATAAATATCAAATAAGTTTCGGAAAAAACTTTGTCTTTAGAAAGAGAAAGTATATATATTACATATAATATTGAACACTACGCATTGAGTAAAATTTTAAATTAGCACAATTTTCTAATTTAAGTTTTATTTTAAGCATTAATAAAGTTATGTGTAAATGCATTTAATTAATGACAGAAAAATAAAAATATAATATCATGCGAAAAAATGAATTTTATGATTTGGGTTATCATAATTTTAGATGGTCAGAATTTTTATTAATCAATTTGATTATTTAAAGGATGTAAAGAGGAAGATTGAAATAAAAATAAATGAATTAAAAATTTATTTTTATATTTGTTTTGTAATCCATCAATCACGGTATAAAATAATACCACATATATTATACTTTTATCCGGTTATGTTGGGATAAAATGTGTTCTAATCCCGTATGCAATCCTATCTAGTGATGCACCAAACATAAGATAGTAGATCCTTTGTAAATACCAATGCAACTTTTATGTGGTTGGCTAAACATTATCTTGACAAGATGATCAAATCTAGATCACCTTAAAATGTTTATTTCCGGATCATGTAATGTAAGAATTGAAAGTACATGTTTCTAGCTTTATATTATATATGGCCAAAAAATTGTTGAAATGTTGCCAAAGTTGAAAATCAAGGTTAAAATTGCAACTAATTAAAGCCAACTTCAGGGCTAAAATTGTCAACATTGGTTCCACGTAAACAGCCGTTAGCATATTTCAAACGGGAGTGGATAAAAGGTATATATTTGTTGCGTCAAAAACTTGTTTTATTTACTCGCAAGCGCACGAATAGGTATATAATATAGCTTATCCAAGTGCGAGGTTGAACCCAAGGGACTTGATATTTTTACCACTTACTAATTTTGATTAATTCCTAATCTAGTTTAGAAATGGGGAGATTGTGAATTATCAATTAAAAACGCTAATAAAATATTTAATTAATAAAATACTAACTAAATAGTCAATTAATAAAATAATAGAAAAATAATCAATTTATAAACTACTAGGGTGGAGAAATCATATATTTGATATCATGTTCCTAATATTCATGCCTAATAAATTTTATTCTTGGTCTCGCATTAATTTGGTCTCTCGACTCTATTAGATGTGGAAAATAAAATCATTTAAATCCAATTAATTTTTCAAGTCTAATTATTAATTCTTCCATAGCCAAATTTATATATAAAATCAAAACACTCAATATATCCGTCAAAACACAATTTATATCCGTTTTTAACAAATTATAAAATGAATCCAACAAATTATAATGAGAATCCAATTTTATTTTTATATCAATTAAAATAGGCATTTAATAGGAAGAATTACTTTTTAACATTAAAGCATTAAATGGGTAGAATTAATTGGCATGAATATGTGCAAGGGAATCAATCAAATATAATCATCCTATACCCTAGATAATAATCTAGCCTAGCATGCTTGCAATTAAAACACAAAACATAATTAAATAATACACAAATAAATAAATTAATACTTACTTGAATACGCGCAAATAAATTGAGGAAGAAGAAAATAATTCTGAATTAATTGCAATAGTCTACAAGCATCCAAGCAACAATAAAAATAAAAACAATAAAAATAAAAGTTCTGGCAAAAATTGAAGACAGAAAGGAAAAGAACAAAAGAAAGGAAAAAGAACGAGATGAGTGCTCGGCTGCTGTTCTCTCTAATTGTTAATTTGCTGCATCTTGCTTTCTATTTATATTGGAGAGTTTAGGGTTAATTAGCATGGGCTTGGGAGCTGGGCTTGCACTTAATGAGTGGGCTGCTACAAGTGGGCTTGGCTGGATTAAAGAGCTACCTTGGATCAAGAATTGTTGAACTGGGCTGGCCTGAAGGTGGGCTTGGGAGCTGGGTAATAGGCTGAGCGAGTGGGCCTTGATGGACTGCAAGTGGGCCAATTCTCTAATTAGTTAGATGGGCTCGCTGGAATTAATATTTTGGCGCACTGACGTATTTCAGCCATAACTTTCTGCTCCGAATTTCAATTGATGCAAGGTTTTCGCCCATGCGTAGCTAACTCAAAGATCTCAAACTTTTGTCTGGAGTATTCTTCAAATTCTATACGGATTAATGCCAGATATTTCTTGAATACAGGTGATGTGCACAACCAATCTCTTTTTGTTTCGAAATCTTCCAATTTAATTCAAAACACCTGAAAAACACTAAAAATACAACAAATATAAAAATATATGCTCTCCAAAGTATAAATTAGTGGGTTATAATGTACTATTTTCTTAGTACATCAAATTTACCCCAACTTATACTTTGCTAGTCCTCGAGCAAAGCTAATAAAAATCTAAGAAATTAAAATAACTAATCCTAGCTCTGTTTCGAGGAGTCGCGATTGCACTTGGCGCGTGCAACAAGCCTTTTAAACCCCATGGTTCCCCCAAGAGGACGAGTGAAGTCTCGTGATGGTTTGCAGTGAATATACCAACAAAATTCGAATGCAACGGTTCTCATTAAAATTTATTCCCCTTTTTTCACCAAATGTAAATAACTCAACAAAGATATCAAAACACCTGTATGCTAAGCAATGCGATACACATGCAATATCAAATTTCTAAAACTAGCAAGATTAATAAGAATATTTCTTTCTCTCCAATCTCATTGTGTGTGTGTGAATTAACAACAACATAACATCATTGATATCTAAGTAGGCAAAACTTTCAAATCCCATCCAAACTATGCTTTGACTTAACTCCTCACATGGTATACACTCCACAAATGAAACACTCAAGAATATGGTGTACATGCTCTCATTACACGTGGGCTATAAAGAGTAAATGTATTCAAATTCAAATGCCTCTCACATGTATATATATGAAAAACGCTATAAATGAAAGAACAAGAGTCTCATGAAAGGATAAATCCCACTAGAAAGGTGAAATGCATAATTGGATTCTCTCTACCACTCTCACATCAAAACCATATTCAAAAGGATCTTTAGGACTTTTTTGGGTTGTAATGTAAGGCTTAGGGTGATGGTTAATCAAATGAAGTGGTATAAAAGGATTCAAAGATCTAAGAAACATATTGAGATGTATAAAATTACAATTTCAGGCTAAACTTGCTCTCTTTTTTTTTCATTATTTTCATTTTTCTCATCACTGATTTTTTATATTCCAAACTCTCTTTTCACTAATGCCTGTAGATAGAAATAACATCTTAAACATTCTTAGATAAAGGGTTGGCTATATAAATATGGTTTATACTTCTATTTGGAGTAGGGTAAGGATATCGAGCTATGAAAGAAAGGCTTACATATAAGGCTTAAAAGGGGTGACTAGCGGTATATATTTCAAGGTGGGATTAGGCTAAATGTAGGTTGTCAAAGATAGCCTAAGTCACTTCCGAAGGTTTATAGTTCTTCAGTTTAAATAATATCAAGAATCCGTAAAAGAAATTGCATTTCATAGAAGTACCTTTCTAGTGTTCAATCAAAACAAAGAATAATGAGACTACTAAACGAGGTACGCTTTTCAAAAATTAAGAGTTGATATAAAAGCCCTCAAATAAGAAGATTGGCTCAAATACTCATGGGTTATTTAGTCTCCACATTTATGTTTTTCAGGAATTTTTAGTTATGCTCACTCTTCCATCTAATCATGCATAAGTTGTCATATGTGCTCAAATATAATGATGATTGAAAATTACGAAATTTCTCTTAATAACGATAGTAGGAGAACTAGGCATGCACATGTAAAGTATTAAGACAAATGTGTCATTGTTAACACACTGGTTATATAAAGGGAAACTTCTATCTGTCATTCATATATATAGACCCATTCTCTACACCTAAAAAGATAGAAGAAAAAATATATATATATATATATATATTTTTTATTAGAGAGTTCTAGAGAGAGAAAATCCTGCATACTAGTTGTCGTGCGGCCGAAGTATTGAAGGAGAAGAAGTGGACAGCGTAAAGCCGTGTGGTACACGCTAGTTCGAGCATCATAAAAAAGGATGCTTTCTAGCTTTCTAATTTTTATAGTTTGTATTTAAGTACTTTAATTTTGATTTTAATGATGAATTATTATTTTGTTTTAATGTGTTCTTTTTTTAATATGCTTGGCTAAATTATCTCCCAAAGGGGAGGGATGAAACCGCCATGGATGTGATGGGCTTAATTTGTTCTTATTGATTTTTAATTATTCGTCCCGAATTAAAATATATTTTGAAATTACCATTACTATAACGTGCGTTTTCTTTCTAGTACTTTAATTGTTTTTAAAATAAAGGAAGGATCTCTTGTAATCACCAATTTAGGGATACATGCGATGCCTATTTTTATTTACATTAGTTTTAAGGAAAGAATGATGGTGATTTTGAATTTGTTTATATAGTAGCGATGAATATTAAAAATATAATTAGATACTTTTTGTTTATATCCATGGTGGTGGATTCTCTTTTCTTGGGATTTTTTATTATTAATTACTTGCTTGATTTAATTTAATTAGTTTAGTTTAATTTTTAGTTTCTTAGTTAAATTAATTTCAAAAAATGAAAATTTAAAAACTGTTTTAATCTAGATTCCTAAAATATTGGATTTTGACAAGCTTTCTTACTTTAAAGGTATTCACTTGGATTTGGACTGACTCCTACTTATTCGCTATAATCATGGCCTCAAAAATCAATCCCGATAAACAGGATTCTTCGGAAGCATAACTTCAACTTCTGGGTTTTCAAACTCCAAAAATGGTTTTAAACGATGGCCATTCACTTTAAACACATTACCATCTTTTGGATTCTGAATCTCAATGGCACCATGAGGATAAACCTGTTGGACTACGAAAGGACTGGACCATTTAGATTTCAACTTACCTGGGAACAAATGCAAACGAGAATTATAAAGAAGGACTTTCTGGCCAGGGTGAAACGATTTCCGAAGAATCTTCTGATCATGTACCCTTTTCATCCTTTCTTTGTATGACTTGACGCAGTCATAAGCATCATTCCTTATTTCTTCTAGCTCAACCACTTGGAGCTTCCTATGGGTTCCTGCCTGGTCAATATCAAAATTAAGCTGTCTAACAGCCTAAAAAGCTCTATGTTCCAACTTAACAGGCAGGTGACATGCCTTGCCATAAACTAAGCGGTAGGGAGACATTCTAATGGGAGTCTTGTAGGCAGTACAGTATGCCCACAAAGCATCTGTCAATCGGACTGACCAATCTTTTATATTAGGATTTACTGTTTTTTCCAAGATATCCTTGATCTCGCTATTTGAAATTTCAGCCTATCCACTAGTTTGTGGATGGTACGCAGTCGACACTTTATGGATCACTCTGTACTTTTTCATTAGACTTTTAAATGGTCTATTGCAAAAGTGTGACCCCCCATCCCTAATGATAGCGCGAGGTGTACCAAAACGTGCAAGAATATGTTCTTTCAAAAATCGGACCACCACTTTGTGGTCATTTATTCGGCACGCAGTAGCCTCGATCCATTTTGAGACATACTCAACGGCTACTAAGATGTAGAGATTGCCAAACGAGTTAGGAAAGACTCCCATAAAGTCTATCCCCCACACATCAAAGATTTCCATTATTAAAATGGGATTAAGGGGCATCATACTTTGGCGTGTAAGACTTCTTAACTTCTGACATCTCTCACAGGCTACACAATAGGCATGTGCATCTCAAAACAATGAAGGCCAATAAAATCCACACTGCAAAACCTTAGCAGCTATTTTCTTTCCATTAAAATGGCATCCACATGGCTGATCATGGCAAAAGGAGAGAATTTTCATTTGATCTTCCTCAAGAATACATCTCCTAATTACCTGATCTGGATAGTACTTAAAGAGATAGGGATCATCCCAATAAAATTACTTCACCTTGGACAAAAATTTGTACTTATCTTGCTTTGTACTATAAAATGGCATTTTTCTCAGTTAAGCACGAGATTCTTCTCTTTACACCTCTCTAAAACTAGAGCTAGGTGTTCCAAGCATTTTTCGAAAGAAGACCCAAAGATAGAAAAATCATCCATGAAGACCTCTAGGAATCGCTCTACCATGTTAGAAAAGATGGAAATCATACACCGCTGAAAAGTGGCAGGTGCATTGCATAGCCCGAAAGGTATACGTCGGTAGGCGAACGTACCAAAAGGACACGTGAATGTCGTCTTTTCTTGATCAACTGGGTCAACTAGAATCTGGTTATAGCCGGAGTAACCATCCAAAAAGCAATAGTAAGCATGACTGGTTAAACGTTCCAACATTTGATCAATGTAAGGAATGGGAAAGTGATCCTTCCTAGTCATCGAGTTCAATTTTTGGTAGTCAATACAAACACGCCATCCCGTCTGAACACGAGATGGAACTAACTCATTATGCTCATTAGCTACCACTGTAATTCCTGACTTCTTAGGAACTACTTGCACAGGGCTCACCCACGCACTATCGGATATCGGGTAAATAATACCCGCATCAAGAAGCTTGAGTACCTCAGCCCTAACTACTTCTTGCATTATCGGATTCAGCCTTCTTTGTGGTTCACGAGAGGGTTTCAAGTTCTCCTCTAAGTGAATCTTGTGCATTACAACTGACGGGCTGATCCTTTTCAAATCTGTGATTGACCACCCTATAGCTTCTTTATGCTCCTGAAGGATTTCAAGGAGTTTCTTTTCTTAAGCATTATTAAGGTCAGAAGCTATAATGACCGGCAAAGATTTTGCTGGACCGAGAAAGGCATATTTCAAATTATCAGGTAAAGGCTTCAGGTCCAGCTTTGGTGGTTCATCGATGGAAGGAGGTCGAGGAGTTGGTGAAAGATTGAGAGGCTCTGGTTTTGGTTGAAAAGATGGTGTACCCATGACAGGTACTGAATCCAAGAGCGCATTGACTTGCTCTATTGATTCATCTATGTCAAAATCACAACCAAAATGAGACAAATAAGCCTCTAATGGGTCCTCTTTGCAAATTTGCAGAAAAGATTCCTCCACTAGACTATTAATCAAGTGAACTTGACCAACATCATCATCATCACTGTCTATGGAGGTTTTGCTAATATCAAAGACATTTAGCTCAGCGGTGAGGTTCCCAAAAGAAATTTTCATTACTCCATTTCTGCAATTGATTAGGGCGTTAGAAGTGGCAAGGAACGGTTGCCCTAGAATCACAGGAATCTGGCCTTTAATGTTCTGAACAGGTTCAGTGTCAAGGACAATAAAGTCCACTGGAAAGTAGAAAGTGTCTGCCTTTATCAGAACATCTTCAATGACACCCCTAGGAATTTTCACTGACCGACCGGTAAGTTGGATTGTCATTAGAGTCAGCTTTAACTCTCCTAAGTGTAACTGCACAAACACAGAATATGGCAGTAGATTTACATTGGCCCCCAGATTTACTAGAGCTCGCTCAATATGATTATCCCCAATCTTGCAGGAGATTGTTGGACAGCCAGGGTCCTTATACTTGATAGGGATTCTGTATTAAATTATGGAGCTCGCTTGTTCAGCCAAGAATGCCTTTTTTGGAACATTTGTTCTCCTCTTTTGAGTGACTAAGTCTTTGAGGAACTTAGCATAAGAAGGTACTTGCTTTATTGCATCAAGTAATGGGATGTTTATCTGGACTTGCTTAAACACCTTCAAAATTTCTTCAAATTGTGTACCTTTTTTATTGTCTTTAAGCCTATGAGGAAATGGGGCTTTAGGAACAAAAGTCCTACTCGAGGTATCTTCAATTACTTACTTAGCAGAAGGAGCTTGGTTCACAACTTAAGGTGTAGGAGCAACCTCAGCTGGAATTTGCTCTTCTTCTTTTTCTTCCTCCTCGCTATCTGGCAAACTCACTTTATTGTCAACCACCTTTCCCGATCTAAGTGTGGTGATGGCTTGGACTTGCCCGTGTGTGTTTGTGCATTTGGTGGGTTAAAAGCTGACCCACTCGAAGAAACACCTTTAGGGTTCGAGATTGGTTGACTCGAAAATTTTCCCTTCTCTCTTTCACCGAGTTGACTCGCCATTTGACCCATTTGATTTTCTAGCATGATGATGGCTTGAGTGTTCATAAGGCCATTATTTTTGACTTCTTGCAAAAGCTGGCTTGAAGTCTGATTGTTTTGGGTTGTCACTTGGATAAACTGTTTGAGAGTGTCCTCCAAATATGAGAATTGTGTTGGAGTGACATAGGATGATAGAGCAGGTGGAGTAGGTTGGAATGGTGGATAGGAATTTCCATGAGGACGGAAACCAGAGGGTGGCTGTTGTCGTGGACCATTAGATGATGAGGAACCCATATTGGACATGGGTTGACCTTGTGACCATGAAAAATTTGGATGGTTTCTCCAACCTGGATTGTATGTATCTGTGAATGGATTATTGAATTGCTTCTTATAGTCATTCATCGCATTTACTTGTTGTGGCACGAATTCAGAAAATCCTACCATAGAGGGGTAAGTTTGCGATGTATGCATAGGGCTAGCACACACAGAGCATCCTTCAGCTTGAACTTGGTTGACAAAATTACCGTCCAGCCGCATTGTTAGCGCTTCAAGTTTCTTTGAGAGACTATCTAACTTCCTTCTAGTCTCTACACCTTCGGTCTATTCATAGATGCCTTCCCTCTTCTTGTTTTGAGATGAAGAATTTCTTCGAGAAGAGAAATCCCATTGCTGAGAGCTCTCGGAAAGATTCTCGAGAAAATTATAAGCTTGATCTTCAGTGAGACTAAGAAAAGTACCATTGTTCATTGACTCAATCATATTTCGATTAGTTTGAGTCAATTCATTGTAAAAGAATTGTACTAATCTCCATGTCTCAAAACCGTGGTGGGGACATCTGAGAAATAGGTCCTTAAATCTTTCCCAAGACTCAAAGAATTTTTCATGATCTTCTTGACAAAAATCCGATATCTGTCTTTGAAGTTCATTCGTTTTTGACATGGGGAAAAATTTAGTAAGAAATTTGGAAACCAAAGTTTCCCAATTATTAATGGACCTAGAAGGTAATGAATTGAGCCACGCCTTTGCTTTTCCTTTCAAGGAAAAAGGAAATAAACGTAAACGAACCGACTCATCTGAAAAATTTTGAAACTTAAAGGTAGCGCAAATTTCTAGAAAATCCTTAATATGGAGATAAGGATCTTCTTCATCGATTCCATGAAAACTTAGAAGAAGTTGCATCACTTGTGGTTTAAGATCGAAATAATTTGCGGTGGTGGAAGGTAAAACTATACATGAAGGTGGGTTGGTAGTGATAGGAAAGAAAAGCTCCCTTAAAGTCTTCGTCTCTTCTTGTTCATCAGCCATTGTTCCTATCTCAAACAAAGGATTAAATTCTATGTTTTATATCCTATTCAATCTCTTAATACCACGCTTCCAAACAATGCTCATACACTACTCTACTCCTAAGGTTTTTTTTTTTAATAAAATAAAATAAAATAAAAAGAACTAGTAGAAAGAAATAATCTAAATTAGTAAAATGTTGGGATGACTTATGACTTATCAACTCCCCGGCAACGGCGCCAAAAACTTGTTGTGTCAAAAACTTGTTTTATTTACTCGCAAACGCATGAATCGGTATATAGTATAGCGTATGCAAGTGCGAGGTCGAACCCAAGGGACTTCATATTTTTACCACTTACTAATTTTGATTAATTCTTAATCTAGTTTAGAAATTGGGAGATTGTGAATTATCAATTAAAAATGCTAATAAAATATTTAATTAATAAAATACTAACTAAATAATCAATTAATAAAATAATAGAAAAATAATCAATTTATAAAATACTAGGGTAGAGAAATCATATATTTGATATCATGTTCCTAATATTCATGCCTAATAAATTTTATTCTTGGTCTCACATTAATTTCGTCTCTCGACTCTATTAGATGCGGAAAATAAAATCATTTAAATCCAATTAATTTTTAAAGTCTAATTATTAATTCTTCCATAGCCAAATTTATATATAAAATCAAAACACTCAATATATCCGTCAAAACACAATTTATATCGTCTTTTAACAAATTATAAAATGAATCCAACAAATTATAATGAGAATCTAATTTTATTTTTATATCAATTAAAATAGGCATTCAATAGGAAGAATGATTTTTTAACATTAAAGCATTAAATGGATAGAATTAATTGGCATGAATATGTGCAAGGGAATCAATCAAATATAATCATCCTGTACCCTATATAATAATCTAGCCTAGCATGCTTGCAATTAAAACACAAAATATAATTAAATAATACACAAATAAATAAATTAAATACTTACTTGAGTACGCGCAAATAAATTGAGGAAGAAGAAAATAATTCTAAATTAATTGCAATAGTCTACAAGCATCCAAGCAACAATAAAAATAAAGGTTCTGGCAAAAATTGAAGACAGAAAGGAAAAAGAACGAGATGAGTGCTCGGCTGCTGTTCTCTCTAATTGTTAAGTTGCTGCATCTTGCTTTCTATTTATATTGGAGAGTTTAGGGTTAAATAACATGGGCTTGGGAGCTGGGCTTGCACTTAATGAGTGGGCTTGGCTGGATTAAAGGGCTACCTTGGATCAAGAATGGTTGAACTGGGCTGGCCTGAAGGTGGGCTTGGGAGCTGGGTAATAGGCTGAGCGAGTGGGCCTTGATGGACTCTAAGTGGGCCAATTCTCTAATTAGTTAGATGGGCTCGCTGAAATTAATATTTTGGCGCACTAATCGTATTTCAGCCATAACTTTCTGCTCCGAATTCCAATTGATGTAAGGTTTTCGCCCATGCATAGCTAACTCAAAGATCTCAAACTTTTGTCTGGAGTTTTCTTCAAATTCTGTACGGATTAATGCCAAAAATTTCTTGAATACAGGTGATGTGCACAGCCAATCTCTTTTTGTTTCGAAATCTTCCAATTTAATTCCAAACACCGGAAAAACACTAAAAATACAACAAATATAAAAATATATGCTCTCCAAAGTATAAATTAGTGGGTTATAATGTACTATTTTCTTAGTACATCAAATTTACCCCAACTTATACTTTGCTAGTCCTCGAGCAAAGCTAATAAAAATCTAAGAAATTAAAATAACTAATCCTAGCTCTGTTTCGCGGAGTCGCGATTGCACTTGGCACGTGCAACAAGCCTTTTAAACCCCATGGTTCCCCCAAGAGGACGAGTGAAGTCTCGTGATGGTTTGCAGTGAATATACCAACAAAATTCGAATGCAACGGTTCTCATTAAAATTTATTCCCCTTTTTTCACCAAATGTAAATAACTCAACAAAGATATCAAAACACCTGTATGCTAAGCAATGCGATACATATGCAATATCAAATTTCTAAAACTAGCAAGATTAATAAGAATATTTCTTTCTCTCCAATCTCATTGTGTGTGTGTGAATTAACAACAACATAACATCATTGATATCTAAGTAGGCAAAACTTTCAAATCCCATCCAAACTATGCTTTGACTTAACTCCTCACATGGTATACACTCCACAAATGAAACACTCAAGAATATGGTGTACATGCTCTCATTACACGTGGGCTATAAAGAGTAAATGTATTCAAATTCAAATGCCTCTCACATGTATATATATGAAAAACGCTATAAATGAAAGAACAAGAGTCTCATGAAAGGATAAATCCCACTAGAAAGGTGAAATGCATAATTGGATTCTCTCTACCACTCTCACATCAAAACCATATTCAAAAGGATCTTTAGGACTTTTTTGGGTTGTAATGTAAGGCTTAGGGTGATGGTTAATCAAATGAAGTGGTATAAAAGGATTCAAAGATCTAAGAAACATATTGAGATGTATAAAATTACAATTTCAGGCTAAACTTGCTCTCTTTTTTTTTCATTATTTTCATTTTTCTCATCACTGATTTTTTATATTCCAAACTCTCTTTTCACTAATGCCTGTAGATAGAAATAACATCTTAAACATTCTTAGATAAAGGGTTGGCTATATAAATATGGTTTATACTTCTATTTGGAGTAGGGTAAGGATATCGAGCTATGAAAGAAAGGCTTACATATAAGGCTTAAAAGGGGTGACTAGCGGTATATATTTCAAGGTGGGATTAGGCTAAATGTAGGTTGTCAAAGATAGCCTAAGTCACTTCCGAAGGTTTATAGTTCTTCAGTTTAAATAATATCAAGAATCCGTAAAAGAAATTGCATTTCATAGAAGTACCTTTCTAGTGTTCAATCAAAACAAAGAATAATGAGACTACTAAACGAGGTACGCTTTTCAAAAATTAAGAGTTGATATAAAAGCCCTCAAATAAGAAGATTGGCTCAAATACTCATGGGTTATTTAGTCTCCACATTTATGTTTTTCAGGAATTTTTAGTTATGCTCACTCTTCCATCTAATCATGCATAAGTTGTCATATGTGCTCAAATATAATGATGATTGAAAATTACGAAATTTCTCTTAATAACGATAGTAGGAGAACTAGGCATGCACATGTAAAGTATTAAGACAAATGTGTCATTGTTAACACACTGGTTATATAAAGGGAAACTTCTATCTGTCATTCATATATATAGACCCATTCTCTACACCTAAAAAGATAGAAGAAAATATATATATATATATATATATATTTTATTAGAGAGTTCTAGAGAGAGAAAATCCTGCATACTAGTTGTCGTGCGGCCGAAGTATTGAAGGAGAAGAAGTGGACAGCGTAAAGCCGTGTGGTACACGCTAGTTCGAGCATCATAAAAAAGGATGCTTTCTAGCTTTCTAATTTTTATAGTTTGTATTTAAGTACTTTAATTTTGATTTTAATGATGAATTATTATTTTGTTTTAATGTGTTCTTTTTTTAATATGCTTGGCTAAATTATCTCCCAAAGGGGAGGGATGAAACCGCCATGGATGTGATGGGCTTAATTTATTCTTATTGATTTTTAATTATTCGTCCCGAATTAAAATATATTTTGAAATTACCATTACTATAACGTGCGTTTTCTTTCTAGTACTTTAATTGTTTTTAAAATAAAGGAAGGATCTCTTGTAAGCACCAATTTGGGGATACAGGCGATGCCTATTTTTATTTATATTAGTTTTAAAGAAAGAATGATGGTGATTTTGAATTTGTTTATATAGTAGGGATGAATATTAAAAATATAATTAGATACTTTTTGTTTATATCCATGGTGGTGGATTCTCTTTTCTTGGAATTTTTTATTATTAATTACTTGCTTGATTTAATTTAATTAGTTTAGTTTAATTTTTAGTTTCTTAGTTAAATTAATTTCAAAAAATCAAAATTTAAAAATTGTTTTAATCTAGATTCCTAAAATATTGGATTTTGACAAGCTTTCTTACTTTAAAGGTATTCACATGGATTTGGATTGACTCCTACTTATTCGCTATACTAGTTTAATTATTTGACAGAAAAGTAGGGTTTTATTGTATTTAAGTGTGGAATTAAGTAAAGACATAATATTTATAAAAATTCCCCTTAAATCATATAGGCCCCGAATCCCACCAACATGGGTCTCATAACTAAGCGTCATAAAAGCAATACGATATAGTACATCACTACTCTCCCAAAGATACAAGAGCAATGGAAATGCATACTAAAGAGAAACTGCTCGTAGTTATTCTACCTTGTGGCAACATGCCAAGAAGGTCAATAAAAGAGGACTAGAAGCACCAAAGAATCGACATCGAATCAAGTCGAATCAAGCTCAATTCAGAGCCTGCACCAACCTCCTGATAATTAAGCATACTCAATACCCTAAATAAGAGTCGATATCTCCGCAAGGAAGGCCATACCAATCCCAGCATCAAAATAATACGCACCTATAACAACCCCTGTGATCTCTGAAAATGGCCCTAGCCGCATCTCTACCCCCCCCCCCCCTGAGCCATAGTGTCTATAATTAGCTTCACCCAGACAATCTAAAAAAGAAGCCATTGAACCAGGATAAATAAACTCCCCCAATCGCAACTCTACTGAGACCCCCCCCCCTCCAAGCCATAGCATTTATATTTAGATTCACCAGCCAATCTAAAGAGGAAGCCAACGAACTGAAATAAATAAAGAAGCACGGCAAGACCTACCCTGCACCAAGACTATGAATAATAGAAAAATCTAACGCAACATAACCAAGGAACTTTCCAAATACTTACACACACCAACCTTAATTTCTTAGTTTTACATTCAATATATTTACTGAGACTGCCTTTTTTACCGATTCATTTTTTTTTGTTGTATTCAATTTCCCATTTCCTTTCATTATGTTCACTATATCGTGACTTAAACCCTCCTCTCTCTCAAATCTTTATCCATCAGTCCTCAAAGCCACTCCCTTCGACTTCGATCCATTACTTGAATTCTTCTTCAATCCACGCTCGACTGTAGCCAATTTACATAAATAAACTACTTTTGTGTTTTGATTCTCTCTCTCTCTATCTCTCTCTCTCTCTTTCTCTCTCTATCTCTCTGTCTCTCTAAATTCTCCTATCTCAATCCCCGCTTCTTTGGATCATTGTTTTTGTAAATCATCTTTGTTTTCTTTATTTCAAAAGATTTGTTTTTTTTTTCAAATAATATATCGAATATAAGATGTGTAATAACTTGTTTTTCTCTAAATCATTAAAAGGTTGACAACTATATTTTTAAAGATTATACATTCAACATTAAAGACATCTACCCCATTGAATGCTTAATACTAAATTTAAACCATTGTTTTATTAGCAAATTTTTATTCGGCCCAATTTTGTGGAGGTTTCATTACTCAAACCCACTATATTTTGGAAATTAATGAATAACCCAATATTTTTTATTTAACTCATTAGTTTTACTTTTTGCATAAGTCTGGAAATTATTTTTTATTCCATTTTTATTATTTTATAATTACAAATTGACTACCATGCGCATCTGATTGGATTAGAGTTGAATACATTTATTCTGCCTTCATTTAAATGACTTCCTAAATTGTAGGAGAGGGATTCAATTTCTTAAAACTAATTTGTCTATATTCTAGTCCAATTAAACCCCCAAATTGCGAGCAAAGAATCCTATCTCTCTATTTTGTTATTTCTCTCTTCATATACTCCCAATTATACATACGATTTGACATTCAGGGTCAATTACTTTTATTTTTAGTGTCAATTCCTCTACTTTTTCTCTTACTCCCACCAATTTGACGGTTTGATCTTCAATTCGGAGGAAAACTCTTTGGGAATTCAAAACAATGAAAATGTAATTGACCAAAACGCTAGTGAAGTTGGTGACAAGTGTTGTGCTAAAGACGAGTGCTATAAGTAAATTTTTATGTTATTGGTTTATTTGTTTTAAATTATATATATATATATAAACTGTTGTATACTTTAGATGTAAATTTTAGAGTTTTCGACACTTTAGTCCCTTGAAGTTTGCCCCAGTTGTCACTTTAGTCCCTAAACTTCATTTTTCGATTTTTCACACCCCAATGTTTCCACAGTACTTCAATTTAGTCCTTCACTCCACTTTCCATCAATCAAGTGGACGAAGTACGTTATGTTAAAGGGGTATTTTGGTCCATCTTCCATTAAACTTTCCCTCCAAAATTAATATATTTGCTCCTTATATTCCTCCAAGTATTTCCATCTTAAAAAAAACAGAGAAAGAGATAGAGAGATTTCAAACTTGTGGAGTTAATGGCGTGTTGATTCTCTCTCCTCCGCCTAATTCTATCGATGATGCTCACCATTCTCCTATTGATAATTGATGGTGAGGGGACTAAAGTGTAGATTAATTTGTTTTGCAATGAATCACACAATATATATATATATATATATATATTAATACACAGCAGCAAATTCAGAACACACACAGCATAAATTCGAGTAACACATAGACAAAATATACTTCGGATCTTCAATATCAAAAACCCCCAAATCTTATACAAAAACTAACTAAAACAGAGGATAAGCAAATATATAAGAGGCTGTGTGTGTTGTGTTTGTTATCTTTTGTTCTTCAAATTATTCTAGAGAGAGAAACGAGAAAGAGAATGATCGAAAATTGGGGCTCTTGTGTGTTGTGTTTGCTGCGGCTGCTTCAAGAGAGAAAGAGAGAGATCTAAGGCATGGTTAGAATATGTATACTGTGTCTAAAGTGGAGAAAAATATGAATTTACACTCTCTTAGTTAAAGGCCAAGATCAAAGTAATCCAACCACTCAAAATAAAGGAGAAGCAAAAATATTAGCTTACTTAAACCCAATCTCATATAAGGAAATAAAGCACATATTATCCGGATAAAATTTAATTAATAAAAATAGCAAGAATAATTTTTAATAAAATCACAATTAAAGAGCATATAAAAAATTGAGTTCCAGAATAACCCATTCAAGAATAACCCATAATTTAGACAAATTCAAACCCAAGAATCAAGAAGAAAATAAAATTGATGGCTTCGGTTCATAGAAATTTGTGCCGAAAAGCTTGAAAATGTGAAATCTCATATGTTATCATTATAGCTAGCTCTCAGAAAGCTGGACCCAATATAAGAATGGTACAAGTAAAAGGGGCAAGGACTCCAATAGCTTGGGCATGGAGAATGAGCTCTCTCTCTCTCTCTCTCTCTCGCTCTGTTTTTTTAGATGGAAATACTTGGAGGGAATATAAGGAGCAAACATATTAATTTTGGAGGGAAAGTTTAATGGAAGATGGACCAAAATACCCTTTTAACATAACGTGCTCCGTCCACTTGATTGACGGAAAGTGGAGTGAAGGACTAAATTGAAGCACTGTGGAAACATTGGGGTGTGAAAAATTGGAAAATGAAGTTTAGGGTCGAAAGTGATAACTGGGGCAAACTTCAAGCGACGAAAGTGTCGAAAACTCTAAATTTTACCATTTGTATAAACTAAATCTATGTAGTACCTTCTTATAGCTACATAATCTTACGATCTCTTATAATTAGACCCATGCCTTTTTATTTTTCCATACTGGTATCGTTCTTAATATGTATTTTTATAATGTTTGGGAATTAAAAATGTTCAAAGGCATATCGCCATGGAAGAAGATACATTATAACTCGATTAATATATACTTGTAATATGTCTATAATAATTTCTCATATTATGTCTTCCATACATCTCATTTAATTATGGATTTGCTGCCAACACCTAATGCTGCAGATATATTAATATGCATATAATAATTTCACAACAACTGATAGTCATATTGCAGATTAATTAATTAATAATATGTATGCCATACTTAAATTCAGATCGTCTAGTATATCTATTGTATCTTTCATTAATTTACCTATTATAACTAATTTGTTTTACTTTAACTTTGACTTCAAAATTCGAATTATGTTCAAATTTTGAATTCAAAACGTATTGTATATTAATTTACTTCCTAAATCTTAGTTGGGCTAAATTTTAGGAGATATTGAATTTGAAAAAAAAATGGTGAAAGGGAAACTTTGAAAAAATACAATTTAATAAAAAAAAAATTATTTAAAATTCAACATAGTAATTATCCAAAATTTTGGGCCAATAACTAATTTAGAAAACGAGGTGCGCTAAAAGCAAAATAATTTGAAAATCTTGGGTAAAAAACAAAAAGGCCCTTATTTTGTACAATAACATATTCTGAGCAAAATTTTCCGAGCTTAGATTCGACATTTAACATTTAGTATTCAGGTTAAAAAAAAAAAAAGAAAGAAAGAACAACCCGTCCTTAGAGCATCTCCAACAGGCTCTTCAAAATACTAAATTGTAAATTTATTGAAGAGTCATGTCAGCAAAATTCACTCCAACAAAAATAGTAAAATGGAATCTTCAATTTGAAAAGTCTTTCTTACTCTTCAAATATGAAGAGTGATGAAATAGCTCTTCAAACATACTTTTTAATATTTTATTAATGTGACTTTGTGCTAATTTAAAATGACATTGTTGTTTGTACATAAATTAACAAATTAAAAAATTAAAATAATAATATATTTGAAGAGGCTCTTGGAGCTCGTTAAAAACATTATTTAAGATGGCTCTTCAAAATGTCACATAGGTCAACAAAATTATTTTTGTAGAGTTATTCTTGAAAAGGTTATTAGAGATGCTCTTATCGGTTACCATTGAACCAAGCTTTGGAATTGAGTGCCCAAAATACATCCTCAATGTTTTAATTTTGGATTCAATTGTGAATTGCATAGATGGGTTCTATTTAATTTTTTTTTTCTTTTTTGCGTTTTTTTCCTCATTTAGGGTTCATTCTTAATGGACTTTGGTTCTACAAGATTAATTAGTAGGACTTTGGAATGTTACGCCTTGAGAATGTACTTGTTGGTTGATGATCACATATACCACCAGTATATGTCAATAAAGTTATGTCGCACTATTTTTCTTTTTATGAGTTGATACATAGTGGAGTATAGAAATACAGCTAGGATTCGATCTACGGAAGATTTCTTCCCCAATGAGGATAGTTTTCTTCCACTTTTGCTAAGAGCAGTGTGCTTTTAGCTTTGTTGTTTGATTAACATATTAGTATTACTTATAACTTTTTTCTTCTTTAAAAATTTAGTTAAGGACCAGAGTGAAAGCTTTTATTATGACTTTGGACGTCCTTTCGAATAATCGGGATCTCCAACTCTCCGTAAAACTCAAGAAAATATTATTTCGACGTACTTATCCTTTTATTTAATTATTTAGGGTTAATTCTTGATTGGCTTAACAAGATTATCAGTGTAAACAATGCGTGCAGTTTGGATTTTGAGCCTTTTTGGTTGCTTCAGTTCAAACTACTGCATTAACATTTGGTGTTTGTTAGTTGCTGATTTAACTTTCTTGATTAGTTATAGTAAAAAGCCAATTAAGTTTTATAGAAGATAATTGAAAAACAATGTAAGTTTCATGAGAAGTTGGAAACGAGAAGCGTGTGATTGGATGATATGATCTCCCTCTTTTCCTCTTTCTTTCATGGAAACATTTTCTTACTCATTACCCAATGAATTGGATTTGATGAAGAAACATAAAAGTAATATTAGAGCATCTCTTTTTTTCCAACTTTTCATAGAATTAGTAGTTGCGTTTCATTTTCAATCATATATGTTCCAATTTTTATCATCATGCCCTCTTATTTATGGAAATTTACATTTTAGAAACAAGTTTTGCTCACAAGGTCCAATTTTTCTTCATCTCAACCCTAGTTGTTGTGCAATATTTGAATTCGACAACATATTTCTCTATGTATTTTGTACCTTTTATCAACTTGGCTCATTCTTCTTGCAACCATTCGAACAACCACTACCACTTGTGAACTTCTTCATTTTGCATTAAAGGATGCTCAACACAGGTGATCATTTGCATTTTCACCATTTTGTATTTTATGTTGATGACAACAATATAATGCCACATATGCTCTGAAAAGTATTGCACACGATTGCACTCTTATTGAGGGCATATATAATATATGATTATGAAGCATTTGGTACTCATATATATATACTCATACGACCTTGGTCGTGAAAACATTTTCCCAATATTTTAGCGACAGTAAAGGTGCCAATCCATATGGACTGGCCCGTATGTGAAATATACTCGTACACATAAAATTTCTATGTAGTTGTATTGACTTGGCTCCTAATTTGTAGGTAGCTGGGTAAGTGAAGATACACAGATTTGAGGCATCCCACTGGAAGATTACATGGATAATCATTTTGGTACTCTTATATATATATGTGTGTGTGTGTGTGTTGATTTAATATGTTATTTCTTACCCTTCTTTCTTTGTTGTCTACTCATTTTGGGCGTCATTTTTGCTGAATTTATGACATTGTTGAATGAAATAATTATTTTTTGGAAGGGTGGCTCAATGGGAACGATTTGGGGCCTTGGACTTCCTTGAAAAGAATCAAATTTTTAGAAACCTTTTAATTATTTGCTTTCCATTAATTATTATATTAATTTCGGTGTTCAGACCAAAAGTTGTTTGTTCTCCTTCGTCATCTTCTCAATCTTCATGGTTCTAGGGTACAAGAGGATTTCTACGGGGTTGCTAATAGGCAGTGGCGGAGCCAGGATTCTGGTTCAGGTGGGGCCAAAATACAACACAACAAGAATTTTTTTTTTGCATATACAATAATATTCAAAATTTTAACATCGATAATTAAATATATACCGGAATAATCAACATCAATAAACAAATTCTTAATATTCAAAATTTTAAAACAATATATATAAGATTATAAAAAAGAAATTTAACCTAAAATACCAAAATAAATAAAGAATGAAGACGGAGAGAAGAGCTTTGAAGTACTGCTTGGCTACTTGAAAAAAAAAAAAAAACTGAACGGAAGAACTAAGAAGTTCACAGAGAGATTGAATGGAAAAAGAGAGAAAAGGGAGAAGAAGAAACGGCTGCATTGGTCTGCTACTAATGCTGCTGCCTAATTGTTTAAAAGGTTAAAACCTAACCTAGTACATATTACGAACTAAAACCTTCAACTTATACCCTTTATTGCACATACCCCTCACACGTAACATTCCAACTTAACAAAAAAAAAAAATGCCCCACTTTACACTCTCACATCTTATTACAAAGCCGCCCCTTCATCTTATAAGCTTAATCTCACAAACCACGCTCCCCTATAATTCCACATTGGCCCCTCATCTTTTTCTTCCCACACATAACCCCCCATACTCTCAATTTTTTTCCCAAAAGTCCAGGTAGGGCCATGGCCCCACCTGGACCCTTACTGCCTCCGCCCCTGCTAATAGGAACCTTGGTCGTTGAATCTTGGGAGTTGTTTGCATGTTCATGAAGGCTAACAACACACCTTAGGATATATCAACGAGTCTTTTTCTTCTGTATGCATTAGGATTGTGCTAGTTTCCAAAAAACTTCTTGTTGAAATAATGGGGGTAAGGCATTTCCATAATTAGAAAACACAATCACGAACTTAAACCAATACTTCGATGACCCTAAGGATACAGTTTCGTGTTTTGATATCATTTCACTCTCAAAATTGTCTCGAAACACAAAAGGTTTATGCTTATTGCATTACATCAATACAAATTCTGTAATAAATTCTGGGTTCACGTAAAACCTTGGAGAGTTTATTACCAAAGTTCACAAAAACAGAAGGTTTCTCTTATAAACTCAGTTGGAGAAAATCTTTTACTTTTCTTTTCTTTTCAATTCTCAATCTCTCCTCCCAAAAGTTTCCTCGCCTCTCCTAAACTTGCAAAAGCAAATGTTTAAGTGGTTCTATCTACCTCTTCTAAGAATCATGAGAATGCAATTTAACAATAATAACAGAAGCAAAACATCATCAAAATAATCTATACACTTTCTTTCTCTTTGCAAAAAAGAGTAGGCTTTTGCCATCATTGAATATGTTGTTTTCCCATCAAAGACTATATTTTTTACATCAAAACTTCAAACTTTCTATCACTATGAATGAATTGAATGCAGGTAAGTGTGAAAAAGAATGTGGTATTACTATAAAGTTTCTCTCTATATACATCATCAATCAGACTTCCTAGTTTTCTGGTGCAGCTTAAGCCAATGCCAAACCTGTAAAAAAGAACTAAGATAGGTCAAAATATTTTCACGTCTTTGGTTTAAACTTGCTCACTGTTTTCTGTTAAAATTGCAAATTTCTAGTGCATATGATTTGTTCATAATTTTACAAGAAAACATAAATTACCCAAAACACGTATAATCGTTCAATAAAAGCACTCTCGTTAGTCTTGTCAAGGATAATACAACAAGCCATATCTATTGTATTATAAATAATTACAAAACAAGTAGTAGTTAGTACCTTCAGAATTCCTTTCCCGCGTCGCTTATGAGAATCTGAAGAAGAGGGCTCGGTTTCATGTATTCTTTCGAGTGCGGGACTCAACCTTCCAGTTCCAGGTCGTTGAGAGTATCCATGTCTGAGGTTGCCACCTCGCTGCTAAATCAGAACACAGCACTAGAAATACAAGCAAAAACGTTTGTGAGTGTGTGCAGGGCTTTTTGAAAATTTTTAGAGAGTAGAGAGGTTTACGCGTGGGAAGGGAAAGTTGAGGGGCCATTGTACAATTTTGGGCGAGGGGTGTTGCATGAGATTGAGCTTATAAGTAGAGGGGCAGAGTTTGCAATATAAGTTAAGCAATGAATGTTTGGCGAGGGCTCTGTGTAATTTTTGTGTGGACGGGGCATTGCGTAATTAGCATTATAAGTTGAAGGTGTAAGCTTGTAATATATATTAAGTTATATTTTCTTCCATTTTTTATTTAGGCACTCGTTCTTCACTACCGTTTAATTTTTTTCTAAAACATAGTTTTCATTTTTTTTTGGATTATATATCAAAAGATATTTTAAAATATATAATTAATTTTAGTATATCATTTTTAACTTTTTCGAAGTATCGAAATAGAATGGAGAAGTATTTTAGTAAAAATTGGTCTGTAAACATAATTATTGAGTTTGATTTGGCTTAAAAAAAATTTGCCCCTCCTGAAAATTATTCCTGGCTCCGCCACTGAGTGTGCGTGTGCACATGGGGTGTGGGGGTGGGTGGGTGTGAGAGAGAGGGGGGCAGGGAGAATTTCAATTTACAGTTTACACTAATAAATTAAATCACGCAACAGTTTAAAGTAAAAGGCTATATCTGGGACAACTTTCTCACTGGAGGTGCTGGGCATATATTGCTTTTCTTCAATGAGTCTTCCAATCTTGACCAAAAGTTTCTCCGTGGTTCTTTCTCGTTCCTCCTAAATCCTTTTAAAGAAACTAGATACTCCTTCCGTCTCAAATTGATAGTCCCACTCCGGTTTTGGTATTTTCTTAAGGAACTTATGTACATTGTTTGTCCTATTAATCAATGTTCTTAAAGGCACAAGGCAGACATGGAGCACCTAGGAAGCTAGGTGCTAGGTGGTCATTTTTAACTTGCAAGTGTTTATATACATATACATATATATATATATATAATATTATAATGCAAAACCAGATGTAAGCTTCCACGACAAAACTGAAACAAAGGTTCATATCAATATGAAACTATCAATTTATTTCAAGCAACGGCAAAAAGCTGGTAAAGAAGAAACAATAGAAACAAAAGGGGAAGACTATACAAGATAAACAAAGAAGGTAGTATAGTAAGTTCGTAAATTGGCTAAAGTGAGTTCTTCCTCCACTACCCTTTCTCCTCCTCCTATTCTTCTTGCTGCATTGCCGCAGTGGGCTAGGGTTTGGTGTGAATGAGAGGAAACAAAGATGGGTTTTGCTTAGAAGGTTGATAGGTTTTCTACTGTTTCCTTAAATGTTATTTATTTATTTATTCATTTTGAAAAAAGGAAAAGAAAAGAAAAGGGTAGCTGTTTAAACAAAGAACAAAAGAAAAGAAACTAAGTCTATCAGCCTAGCCTCCAGCAAAGCCCGTGACGTGCCGAAAATATTTCCGTGCTTAGGTACCCAAGTGCAGGTTGTCAGTTATAATACTTGGTAAGTCCTAGTGTTGAACCACAAGGATAGTCGGAAAGACGATGTGGTGATTACGAGTCCAAGATTTTGTTAAGAGAATTTAATTGGTTGGTTTTAATGATTGATTTTAAAGTCTTGCAATAAAAATTAAAATGATATAACAATAAATGAGAAAAGGCTAAGGCATTATAGAATTCATTTGTTTTGCAAAGTTAAGTAAAATCAACCTTATTCAAAGTTCTCAATGCAATTCCTAAGTGTTGAATATTTTACCCATTTCTAAGCAAAAGGGTGTGGAGCAAAAGCAACCCATTCCCATATAAATGCCATATAAAGAAAGGGTGTCAGCAAATATCAACACAAGTGTATCTCTCATTTTTATCTTGTGACAAAGGGTGTGAAGCAACTGCAACCCATTCCCATATAATATCAACCAAGATTCAAACTTAAAATACACAAAAACAAAATGCATAAATTTAAATTAGGCATTTAAGAACTCATTGTTAGTTTCCCCTAGCTAGGCAAATGACTTGATTATGAAAATGGCCAATTACAATGAGTTCAGCTCGATAAATCATAACATTTCATTTGTCTAGGATTGGGAGGTCTAGGTGGAGGTTAAACCGTCCGATATAGACTTATTTGATAAATACAAATTGAATCCTTAAAATGATTAATGAAGTTGTTTATGACATAAATGTAAACGATCCTCTTTGGCAATACTTTAAATAAGAAGATGATGAGTCTTAAAATCACATAAAGTGTAGAAAGCACTCAACATATCATTAAAGTATTAAAATATTAAAATCTCAAATTTATGGTGTTTCCATGAATATTCAAAAACTAATTATGCTTGGCAATGAAAAGTATCTCATTCAAAGAAAGAATGGACATAGGCTAGTAAGAAATACACAGGTGTATCCTCTCCTCATTAATGCTTGAGATCTATGTATACAAGGCATACAAAGTCAAATCATCATATGAAAATTATCTTACTAGCTTATGAATGGTTGAAAAAATGGAGAAGATGAAGGATTCAAAAAGTATTTAACAATACTAACAATGGAATGAGAATTGAACTTACATAATTAATGCATTGCAAATTTCATCTTTTAGCCTTAGCAAAGAAATTACTCCATAATAAATGTAGAGACAAGAATTATAAAAGTGAACTCTATTTCTCTCTAGAAAAAACTATTAAAAGCTCTCTATAAATTAAGAAATGAGAAATAAAAATGTACCCTCTCCAAAACAACAATGAAGACTATAAGTAGGAGAGTTGTGTTGGATGCTCAAAAATAAACAATTCTTTTTATTTTTATTTTTTTATTTTTGGTGGAGAATTCCACTTTTTTGGATGTTCTTTGGTCACATGGAGAATTCCACTTTCTTTCTTTAATCACATGGACATGGAGACTTTCACTTTCTTGGATGCTCTTTAATCACATGGGAAATTCTACTTTCTTGGATGCTCTTTGGTCACATGGAGAATTCCACTATCGTATTAAATACAATATTTCTTGAAATCTAAAGATACCAAAATAAACACAAAATGTGCCTCTCCTTTTTGGATGTTCTTTGGTCACATGGAGAATTCCACTTTCTTTCTTTAATCACATGAACATGGAGACTTTCACTTTCTTGGATGCTCTTTAATCACATGGGAAATTCTACTTTCTTGGATGCTCTTTGGTCACATGGAGAATTCCACTATCGTATTAAATACAATATTTCTTGAAATCTAAAGATACCAAAATAAACACAAAATGTGCCTCTCCAAGCATTATTAAATAATAAAGTGCTACGAGACTAATCGCAAAATAAATTGGCAAACCGAGTAGTTTTAGAGAAATAAACGCGCCAAACAACTCCGAAAATGAGCGTATGAATGACAATATTAAGCGTTTATCAACTCCCCCCAACTTATCTCTTACTAGTCCATTAGCAAGCAAAATAAAAATAGCTATGTATAATATCCGAAAATGCTTTGATATAATGCACTAAGCCATTTTAAAAACTTTCAAGTTCCCTTAGAAGACGAGGTTTGTCTCATGAAGGTTTACAGTGATGATATCTACAAACATCAAAAGTTTAATCATGGTGAATGACGAGAATGATGATTTCAAAAGTTCAATTTTGCAAAGCTTATGACATTACTATCACTATTTCTAGACTTCTAGACTTGTTGGTTTTGAATGACTATCTAAGTTGCTTATCTCCTTTAGAAACTTAACCCATACTTCCCTTTAATCATATACTAAGCCTTAAATTAGCAAAATTCTCATTTAAACACAAAGGCCTCGTTTGATTCAGGTATTAGGACCAGTGGGATTAATAATACCAGTATTAATAGTACTGGACTATTAATCCTGGTATTAATTTAATACCAATACCCTGTTTGATTCATGTAGTATTAATACTGGGATATCTTATGCTAATGCTAATACCATGTTTGGTTCTGTAACTCGTATACGGAATTATATTTTGGACTAACAATTTTTTTTTTAAAAAAAGAATATATTTGAAAAAAAAAATAAAAAAAAAATTTTAAAAAAAAAATTTAAAAAAATAAAATTTTAAAAAATTAATTTTAAAAAAAAAATTAAAAAATTTTTTTTTTTTTAAAAAAATAATAATAATATAGTAGTAGTGGCATTTTTGAAAATATTATAGTAGTAATGGCATTTTTGAAAATATATGGTTCATTTTTCTTAATCCTGGATAAACAATACCACCTCCCCCCTGGTATTAAATTATAGCACAAAGAGTGGTATTAAGTTAGTACCGGTATTAGTAATCCCAGTACGTTTGTGCGAATCAAACAAGGTATTATAAAAAAAGTGGTATTAATAATCCCATCCCACTTTTTAATACCCGAATCAAACGAGGCCAAAGAGTATTGACCATTAGAGATGGAAGAGGAATTTCCTTCAAAAACGAAAGTTTCAAAATTTGTCCTTTTCTAAGCACTTTTCTTATATTTTCTTGGAATTTTTGCTAAATTAGTTCAAGGCGGTTTTCATCTCTATGGGAGGCAGCAGACTCACTATATAAAATTTAACATTTTATGCTTATTTATTAAGCTTGAAGGAAGCTATTCACCCTTTCCCATATGGTAACCTTTACCTATCCATAATATTAGACAAAGAGACTTATGATTTAGTCAAGTGAAGTTTTAAGTCAATATTAGGATTAAAAGTCATCCAAGTTTTTCAAAGTGCCATGCATTTGTCCTCTCAATTGGAGAATCTTTTCGAAAAAACTTTTATCGTCTTTGGACAAGAATTCCCTCTTCACAAAATAAAAATTACTCTAAGTGTTACGAAAGAGTTTATGTACTTGAAGCATTTACACATTTTAAGGGACGTTTCTAAGGTCATGAATCTAATTGAAGCAAAGCAAAGTAGATTATCACTCAAAATTCCATCTAGATCAAGGAATTCATGCCAATAGCTAATGAACCAATAATCATCATTTTTTTTTTATCATTCATCATTTTTCAAACTTTTAATTTTTTATTTTTTATTTTTTTTAAGCTCTAAACACATGAAAAATTCAAAAATTGAAAAGCCATTAAAGTTTAAGTACATTACCCCCCAACTTGAAGAACACATTGTCCTCAATGTGAAGAGAACGAAAAATCGACAGTCTCCCATTTGGCTTTTTGATTTTCATGAGGCAAAAGAGAGTTATTTTCAAAGCAAAATTATTATATGTACACACTAAAAAAAACGGATTAGAATTAGATAAAACATAACATTCATGCATTACCACCACATTTCAATCGTAATACCATGTTTATCAAACCGAACCCAAAAAAGAAGGAAAAAAATAAAGCAAATTTTTTTTTTCTTTTTTTTTTTAAAAATTATATACAAACATCACCTATGCTTGTTAGGCATAGGTCGGATCTTCAAGAGTGGTGGACTCCTCTTGAGGTGGGAATTCCAAAAATGGCTTATTGCGTTGTCCGTTCACTTTGAACACAAAGTCGGTTTTGGGATCCTCAACATTCACGGCCCCAAAAGGGAATACATGTCGAACAATGTATGGGCCGGTCCAACGTGATTTCAGCTTTTCCGGGAAGAGATGCAAATGCGTGTCATAAACTAGAACTTTGTGCCCGAGTTTAAATTCTTTTCTTAAAATAGATTTATCATGGAAAAATTTTGCACGTTCTTTGCTTATTTTAGCATTTTGGTATACATCCCTCCTTAATTCCTCCAACTCATCAAGTTGTAACTTTCGGTTGCTGCCGACATTTTCAATATCAAAATTCATCATTTTAATTGCCCAAAATGATCTATGTTCCAACTCAACGGGAAGATGACAAGGCTTTCCATATACTATCCGATAGGGAGACATTCCTAAAATTATTTTAAAAGCCGTATGGTAAGCCCAAAGTGCATCGTTAAGATGCAATGACCAATCCTTGCGATTTGGATTTACCGTCTTTTCAAGAATTTGCTTTCTCTCCCTATTAGCAAGTTCGGCTTGGCCATTGGTTTGCGAATGATAAGCGAGTGATACTTTGTGATTTACCCCATATTTTTGCATTAAAGATTTAAAAGGTTTGTTGCAAAAATGAGTACCACCATCGTTTATAATTGCTTTGGGAGTGCCAAACCTTGCAAGAATATTTTCTTTTAAAAATTGGATCACCACTTTGTGATCATTTTTCTTGCAAGCTTGAGCCTCTACCCACTTGGAAACATAATCAACCGCTACTAAAATATAAAGGTTACCGAAAGAGGATGGGAATGGTCCCATGAAATCGATTCTCCAACAATCGAACACTTCAATCACCAAGATTGGATTAAGCGGCGTCATGCTTTTTCTTGTAATCCCTCATAACATTTGACATCTTGGGCAAGATTTGTAATGTTGATAGGCATCTTTGAACACTGTTGGCTAATAAAGGCCACTTTGCAAGATCTTGGCGGTCGTCTTCTTGGCCGAGAAATGTCCACCACAAGCTTCATTATGGAAAAAGCTTAGAACTCGTCATTGGGAATACATCGTCGAATAATTTGATCCGCCCCATACTTGAACAAGTACGGGTCATCCCAATAGAAACGATTAACCTCGGACAAGAATTTTCTTCGGTCTTGGGCATTCCAATGGATTGGCATCTTTCCGGTGACAAGATAGTTCACAATATCGGCATACCATGGTAAGGAAGAGATTTTGAATAGTTGCTCATCCGGAAAAGAGTCTTTAATAGTACTCTATTCAATGTGGTCGGTGAATGAAAGGCGAGATAAATGATCCGCCACCACATTTTCGACACCTTTCTTATCCTTTATGAAAAGATTGAATTCTTGTAGGAGAAGAATCCATCTTAGAAGCCTTGGTTTTGCATCTTTCTTTGTGAAAAGATACTTGAGGGCCGCATGATCGGTAAAAATGATAATAGGTGACCCAATGAGGTAGGACCGAAATTTGTTGAGGGCAAAAACAATAGCCAAGAGTTCTTTCTCGGTGGTGGTGTAGTTCATTTGAGCCTCATTGAGAGTTCGGCTCGCATAGTAAATGACCCCGGGCTTTTTGTCATTTCTTTGGCCAAGGACCGCCCCCACGGCGTAATCACTTGCATCGCACATGAGTTCGAATAGCAAATTCCAATCGGGGGTTTGCATGATGGGTGCGGTAGTGAGCATGTGCTTGAGTTTTACAAAGGCTTCTTCACATTCCTTGGTCCATTCAAATGGGGCATCTTTCAAGAGCAACTTGCACATGGGTTTAGCAATGGTGCTAAAATTTTGAATGAACCTTCGGTAGAATCCGGCATGCCCCAAGAATGAGCGAACATCCTTGATTAACTTGGGGGTGGGGAGCTTTGAGATAAGCTCGATCTTCGCCTTGTCTACTTCAATGCCTTTTCCCGATACAACATGGCTCAATACAATGCCCTTTGTCACCATGAAGTGGCATTTCTCCCAATTGAAGACGAGTTGCTTCTCAATACACCTTGCTAACACATGTTCAACATTGAGCAAACAATTATCAAATGACTTACCATAAACGGTAAAATCGTCCATAAAAACCTCTAAAGTTTTCTCTACCATATCGCTAAAAATGCTCAACATACATCTTTGAAAAGTGGCTGGTGCATTGCACAAACCAAAAGGCATTTTTCGATAAGCAAAAGTACCAAACGGACATGTGAAGGTTGTTTTTTCTTGGTCCTCAAGATCAATTTCGATTTGATTATACCCAGAAAATCCGTCTAAAAAAGAATAGAACTCATGACCCGCCACTCTTTCAAGTGTTTGATCTAAGAATGGAAGAAGAAAATGGTCCTTTCTAGCGACTTCATTTAACTTACGGTAGTCTATGCACATTCGCCACCCGGTGGTGACTCTTTGGGGTATTAACTCATCATTTTTATTTTTTACTACCGTAAGCCCAGATTTTTTAGGTACAAGTTGGGTCGAACTCACCCATTTGCTATCCGAAATTGGATAGATGATCTTGGCATCAAGCAATTTCAACACCTTGATTCTTACTACTTCTTGCATATGAGGATTTAACCGGCGTTGAAATTGTCTTGATGGCTTTGCACCTTCCTCCAAGTGAATTTTGTGAATGCAAATCAATGGACTAATTCCTTGGAGGTCGGCCAACTTCCACCCAAAAGCTTTTTGATACTTACTTAGCATACTTTCCAACCATTCTTCTTGATCCTTTGAGAGTTCGGAACAAATTACCACGGGGTAACTTTCAAAAGCACTTAGGAAAGTGTACTTCAAATTGCTAGGAAGTGGCTTGAGCTCCATCTTTCCTTCAAGAATTGGTGGTTCCACTTGTGCATTTTCTTCATTCTTTAAGAGTTCTTCCTTATTCCTATCATCCAAAGAAAACACATGCACACATTTCTCGGGATCATTGGGAGTGGTTAGCAAGTCTTCCAATGATTCCGATTCATAAGTGGAAGAAAAATGGTCTTGTATTAGTGACTCTATCATGTTTACATGTTCAATTTCATCATCAAAATCATCTTGTTTATTACTTATTGAAAACACGTTAAGCTCAAGAATCATATTTCCAAAGGCCAATTTTACAATCCCAGTCTTGCAATTGATGATAGCATTTGATGTTGCAAGAAAAGGTCTTCCCAAAATTACAGGAATCTTATTTCCGGGATTGGATACTAGTTGCATGTCAAGAACTATGAAATCCACAAGAAAATAGAATTTATCAACTTGAATTAGCACATCCTCTACAATTCCCCTTGGAATCTTGACTGATCGATCCTCCAATTGGATCGTGACTTTCATGGGTTTCAACTCTCCTAAACCTAATTGTTGGTAAACAGAATATGGCAAAACATTAACACTCGCCCCCAGATCAAGCAATGCATTTTTTATTCTAAAGTTGCCAATTAAACAAGAAATAGTAGGGCAACCGGGTTCTTTGAATTTTGGGATTCGGGTGCCTTGCATTATTGAACTCACTTATTCCGCCATACATGCCTTCTTCTTAACATTCAATCGCCGCTTAGTGGTGCACAAATTTTTTAAAAAATTTGCATAAGAAGGAATTTGTTTCACCGCATCAAGCAATGGAATGTTAATTTTCACTTGTTTGAATACATCAAGAACTTCGGCATTTCGGGTCTCCTTGAAAGGTTGAGATAACCTTTCCGAAAAAGGAATTTTGACACTACTCTTGATTTTCTCCAAATCCTCTTTTTCGACTCTCTCTTCTTCCTTCATTTTCTCTTCAATTGTGACCTTCTCAACTTGGCTTGACTCACCTATGTCCACCGGCTTTTTGGATTTAGGAACTATAGTTTTGTCAATATCTTTCCCACTCCTAAGGATGGTGATGGATTTCAACTCCTCAACATTGCCACTCAATTCACCCTCATTAATCACTAAAGCTTGGCCTCGAGGATTAGCTAAGGGTTGGGATGAAAACTTTTCTTTTTCTTGAGTAGACAATGCGGTTGTGAGTTTGGAAATTTGAGTTTTCAAATCACTAACCTCTCTATTGGTCTTATCTATAAATTGCCGCAAAAGAGACTCCAAATTTGAATTTGGGTTTGGGTTAGTTTGGCCAAAAGAGTTGTTTTGGGGTGGAGGTGGTCTTGGTTAGAAAGAATTTGAATTTGCATTGGAATTTTGATGAGCATTTTGATTTCCTCCCCAACTAAAGTTAGGATGATTTCTCCACCTTTAATTGTACCTTTGAGAAAATGGATCATTGTGTGGCCTAGAATATGAGTTCATAGCATTGATTTGTGAGGGACTTTGAAGGACCTCTTTGAAGGTTGGAATTGTGTGACACTCTTCCATGGAATGTCCCACCTTCTCACAAATGAAACAAACGGTGCAGTACCTACACTACTTTTCCTCATTTTACTAGACTCCATGGCTTCAACTTTCTTTGACAATTGAAGAAATTTTAACTCAATGTCATCACCTTTGGACAATTGGTACAAACCCCCTCTCTCGGAAACTTTACCCTTAACCTCGTCCATGTAGGTGTTCCAATTTTGGGCACCTTCGGCTATTTCATCAAAGTACAACAAAGCTTCCTTCGGACTTTTGCTCAAAAAAATTTCATTACACATCGTTTCCACAAACGTGCGCATGGCGGGAATGAGTGATTCATAAAAATAGCTAACAATACTCCATGTCTCATGTCCATGATGAGGGCAAGAATTCAAAAGCTCTTTGTATCTTTCCCAACATTTGTAAAACCTTTCATTTTCTTTGGGAGAAAATTTTGAAATTTGCCTTCTCAAAGCATTGGTTCGATGAACGGGAAAGAATTTCTTTAAAAATTCGGTTTGTAATTCTTGCCAAGTTCGAATGGAATTAGGACGTAGAGAATTTAGCCATATTTTTCCTTTACCTTTTAAAGAGAATGGAAAAAGTTTTAACCTCATTACTTCCTCATTTGTGTTAGCTTCTCTAAAAGTAGAGCAAACTTTCTCAAAATCTTTTAAATGCAAGTAAGGGTTTTCAGAATCCATACCATGAAATGACGGTATATGTTGCAACATGCCCGGTTTGAGAGTAATTGTTCCGGCTTGACCCGCGAGAATGACAATGCAAGAGTTTGAAGTGCCTTGACAAGGTTGAAAATAATCTTGCATAGTGCGGACCGGACGATTGTGATCATTGTTCTCTCTGGTATTTGACTCATTGTCATCGTTATCCATTTCAAAAGGAGTAGGTGAAGGAGTAGGATGTCTTGGTAGTGGTTGGCCTCTTGGTGGACTTATGTGAAGATCAATGTACAAATTTCTGGGCATAAGCCTGGAAGGGTGATATGCTCGGAAGGGTGATCTCGAATAAAATTTTCCACCTAAAAAAATAAATAATAAGTAGAAAAAATAATTTACAAAGGGAGAGAATACTTACAAAGTGAATTTTTGTACAAAATCCGTAATCCGTTTTTCGCCGTATCCCCGGCAACGGCGCCAAAAACATGACGTGCCGAAAATACTTCCGTGCTTAGGTACCCAAGTGCAGGTTGTCAAGTTATAATACTTGGTAAGTCCAAGTGTCGAACCACAAGGATAGTCGAAAAGACGATGTGGTGATTACGAGTCCAAGATTTTGTTAAGAGAATTTAATTGGTTGGTTTTAATGATTGATTTTAAAGTCTTGCAATAAAAATTAAAATGATATAACAATAAATGAGAAAAGGCTAAGGCATTATAGAATTCATTTGTTTTGCAAAGTTAAGTAAAATCAACCTCATTCAAAGTTCTCAATGCAATTCCTAAGTGTTGAATATTTTACCCATTTCTAAGCAAAAGGGTGTGGAGCAAAAGCAACCCATTCCCATATAAATTCCATATAAAGAAAGGGTGTCAGCAAATATCAACACAAGTGTATCTCTCATTTTTATCTTGTGACAAAGGGTGTGAAGCAACTGCAACCCATTCCCATATAATATCAACCAAGATTCAAACTTAAAATACACAAAAACAAAATGCATAAATTTAAATTAGGCATTTAAGAACTCATTGTTAGTTTCCCCTACGCAAATGACTTGACTATGAAAATGGCCAATTACAATGAGTTCAGCTCGATAAATCATAACATTTCATTTGTCTAGGATTGGGAGGTTTAGGTGGAGGTCAAACCGTCCGATATAGACTTATTTGATAAATATAAATTGAATCCTTAAAATGATTTATGAAGTTGTTTATGACATAAATGTAAACGATCCTCTTTGGCAATACTTTAAATAAGAAGATGATGAGTCTTAAAATCACATAAAGTGTAGAAAGCACTCAACATATCATTAAAGTATTAAAATATTAAAATCTCAAATTTATGGTGTTTCCATGAATATTCGAAAACTAATTATGCTTGGCAATGAAAAGTATCTCATTCAAAGAAAGAATGGACATAGGCTAGTAAGAAATACACAGGTGTATCCTCTCCTCATTAATGCTTGAGATCTATGTATACAAGGCATACAAAGTCAAATCATCATATGAAAATTATCTTACTAGCTTATGAATGGTTGAAAAAATGGAGAAGATGAAGGATTCAAAAAGTATTTAACAATACTAACAATGGAATGAGAATTGAACTTACATAATTAATGCATTGCAAATTTCATCTTTTAGCCTTAGCAAAGAAATTACTCCATAATAAATGTAGAGACAAGAATTATAAAAGTGAACTCTATTTCTCTCTAGAAAAAACTATTAAAAGCTCTCTATAAATTAAGAAATGAGAAATAAAAGTGTACCCTCTCCAAAACAACAATGAAGACTATAAGTAGGAGAGTTGTGTTGGATGCTCAAAAATAAACAATTCTTTTTATTTTTATTTTTTTATTTTTGGTGGAGAATTCCACTTTTTGGATGTTCTTTGGTCACATGGAGAATTCCACTTTCTTTCTTTAATCACATGGACATGGAGACTTTCACTTTCTTGGATGCTCTTTAATCACATGGGAAATTCTACTTTCTTGGATGCTCTTTGGTCACATGGAGAATTCCACTATCGTATTAAATACAATATTTCTTGAAATCTAAAGATACCAAAATAAACACAAAATATGCCTCTCCAAGCATTATTAAATAATAAAGTGCTACGAGACTAATCGTAAAATAAATTGGCTAACCGAGTAGTTTTAGAGAAATAAACGCGTCAAACAACTCCGAAAATGAGCGTATGAATGACAATATTAAGCGTTTATCAGCCCGATAATGAAGCACCTACAAATTCTCAGCAACCAATCACACCATTCAAACAAGCATGGGCAGATCATATCATGAGAGTGTCTGCTTGTCTGCGCATGTGTGTGAGTGCATGCATTTAGGCAAACTCTGCAACAAAGATAATGAGATATATATATATAGGGGGAGAGAGAGAGCCTTTACATTTCATCATCGGGATTATCGGATCAGCGATGGGATCGGAGGTCTTTGACTAGGGATTCGAGGTCGGTGACTTGGGATTTAACTCAATATTTCTACGGACAGGTCTTACAGGCTCAGTTTTATTAATTATCTCCAATCTTTCTAAGGCACACATCAGTTTTAGTTCATCTTCTTCAGCTACAGTGGTACGAGACATCAGTGCTTGCTGCTGCGGCTGCAAGTATACGCAGCCAACTGTCAATCAAAAGCACTACATATATAGATATAGTGCATTATCAAACATAAAACAAGTAGTAGATAACCATTTGTCACCAACAACTTATATGCAAAAAAAGGCGAAAATGAAAATCAATTTTAGAAAAATGCCATTGCCTCGTACCATATTGGTACCTTGCTGCTTTGGGATCCAGCACCACCGATTTGGGATGTGAGGTCAGGGGCTTGGAACCTGCCACCACCTGCTTGGATCATGAAGTCAAAGGGCTTGGTATTTGAGGTCACCGACTTGTCTAAGGAGAGACCCAACGTCGAACTCCAATCTTCTTCTAGGATCCACATGAACCCCCTGATATTGCTGAGGCGAGGAAGAATCAATTAAGGAAGCTTTTCCCTTCCTCAGATAGCGTTGGTGTGCAGTTTTGGATTCAGATTTATTGCTGTTTTTTGGGACTTATTCTTTTCCCAATTAAGTTGCCAGACTTTAGTGATTCTTCCTCCTGCTCATGCCCCTGATCCTGCAAGAATAAGAGGAGCCAAGTAAAAATAAAAAACCAGGCACATAAACCAAACAAATGTCATCTATATCTTATTATGTTAGCTTCCTGGTCATGGGTTTGTTTACGGTATCCATATCTCTGACTGGTAGAATGCTGCCAAATCAGAACACATATGATTGAAGGCCTCATGAGCAAATTAAATAATGAAATTTCCATTTGCTGTTTCTAGTGTTTCACTCATTTACTAGATTTCAGTATTTTTTCCACTTAGTACTAGCAATTGGAAAAAAGGAAATGGAAAGCAAGTATAAGGAGCTGAGCTGGGAAATTACCATTCTTCGGTAAGCACGATATTTCGATCGGGATATGGTAAGGCATCCAAGCTGGGAAATTACAGATTTTGATCGGGATCTGATTGGGCATGTGACCTTGGAAATCCGGAAGCCTAGGTGGGTAACTTTACTAGCTATGGCACCACGCCACTGCAAAATTGAGGTGCGAAAGTATACCAGAATTTGATCTTATGTTGGCCTCTCTTATAATTCAAAAGTGCAAATGGATCATTTAATTAAAAGTTTGAAACTACATATTAAACCTCCAACCATATGTACCTTTATAATTGAATTACAAAAAATAAAAATTAAAGGATACTCTAAAATGCGTATCCGATACACATTGGAAGCATATTTGTTTCCAATATGTATCGGATACAAATTCTTGGCCCATGCTTCAAAGACAACAACTAATGTTGAGATTCGAAGAGTAACTGATTGAAATCTATGGACACAGACAAGGATTCTGGATTGAGATCTACGGCCAACTGGGTTTCCAGAACGAGAGCTACGGCCACGGTCTGGGGTTCCAGATCGAGATCTACAACCAAATATGATGTCATCAATTTGGGACCTAAGGTAATCGAGTTGGGTTCCGAGCTCATTGACTTGAGATCTGAGAGACTCAAACTCTGGTTCTTTCTCCTGCTGCTGCAAAAAGAAAAAAAGGTTTACATATCACCATTTTATTTGTTTACATATCACCCTACTCACCAGATACAGAAAGGCAATAATGCAAAGGATGACTTGTCTATCCATTAATGCTCTGAGCATATTCTCACATTACAATCATGTGGGTGAGGAGTGCTTGCAGTCCAGGCCATCTAAGAACTTGTAAGCTCAAATTCCATGATGCTATTAAGAGTGTGTTTGATTACACTCGTATTCCATAGAAAACGCCTAAAAATCCATATCTTTCACCTATGTGGTGTTTGATTGCGTAAATATTCCAAGGAATTAATTTCCACGGTACAACTTATTTTAGAGCAATTCTCTTTTATTGAATCCAAAAACCATCTTCTCACCCTACAGTTTGTTAGGTAAAACAATTCCAAGGACTCAATTCTTGGGAGTGAGTGTACCAAAACCAAGCACGCTTTAAAGGATCAGAGATGGAAATGAAGATGAAATGAGATGCGTTTGATTCGTTAACATATAAAGATTGAATGCCTTGGAATTGTTTTACATAGCACAACATTAAAACAAAAGTTCAGGGAAAGTGGATTATGGATGCCATTGAAAAAAAATAATTACCAACTGTTACCAAGGAAAAATGTTTCCTTCAAAAAATAATGCAATCAAACACAACAAAAGATGGAAAATAAAGGATACTGGACATTTGTCAAGAAACTAAAGTACAACCAACCACACTGTTGGAGCTAAACAAGCATACAATGCTTTGGTTGTGTTCGTAGGTGTCAGGTCAGCACGCATGTAACAAGTCTTCAGCATAGAATTAACTACGTACCTGAAAATGTCAATAACAATTCATGATTCAATCCATACAATTATATTCATGGATAAGATGCATGAACGGGAATTATGCTCATTATTGTAAAAGATTACTAAAACAAAATATAATCTAATTAATTTACAAAACCAAAAAGGCCCTATAATCAAAGACTCATAAAAAATAAATCAAAAAAGTTAATATTCTAACTTTCTGTACATAATGGCCAAATTATAATTAATATGAACAGAAGAAAGGGGTTAAACTAAACAAATTAAATCAACACACAATTCAGAAAATTGTTCAATTCAATGTTGAAATGAAATACATGCAAGGAAGTCACAATATTGAAAATTGTTCATCAAAATTTAAGCAAAGTTCGCAACAAAGAAACGAGAGAGAGAAATCTTATAGGTCTGCTAGGACCAGCTTTATTGCTTTCTGAGTCATCTACTACACTTTCCGAGTGGCCAAAATTTGGTTCTTTTTCCTCCTGCTGTTACAAGAACAAGGAGCCAAGTGATGAAAATTGTTAGTGCAAAACTTAGCTTTTCTCCTATTAATGCATTGGCGCATTAAAGTAATTTTGTGGCAGAAGAAAGCTCGAAATCTCGCCATCTGAAACTTGTAGCTCATTACCCTTGATGCTAATAACATTAGGGTCTGTTGGATAACATCTATATTCCACGGAAAATGCCCAAGACGGCATAATTTTCACCTTTTATGTTGTTTGATTGCATATATTTCCTACGGTACGGCTTGGTTTAAAGCAACTTTTCCATTTTCAGATGAATCAAAAAACCATCTCTCTCGTGAGTTTTTTTTTACCATGTAAAAGAATTACAAGGACTCAATTATTTCTGGGCAGGCAAAACTGGGCACACCTTAATGGTTGGGAAAATGGGGAAGGGTGAGTTTGAAAGGTTATTATGATAAAGACTTGAGTTCCTTGCATGGATTTCATCAATACGGGGAAAAAACGTTGGCCAAAGTAAGTAGCAGCAAGAAATTGAATTCTTGGAAGCTTAATGCAATAACCCCAATAAAGATGAACCATGTGGAACTTTGGGCTTTCCCAAGGCAAAGAAGTGTAATGGATTGAATGGAAGACATTCTTAGAGCTTTCAAAAGTACAGTTGGGGCTGGTTATAGCTTTTCCAGAAACATGGCATAGTGTACTTTTGATAAGTTGGTATATCAAGGGCAATGTTTTAAATAGCGATAGTGTGGGCAATAGCGTTTTGGTTCCGCCAGCGTGTAGTGCAAATAGCATAAGCTATTCAAGACTCCAATAGCGTAATAATTAAAAAATAAAAAAATAATATTATACTAAACAAACCAAATGTCCAAATATAAAAGAGACTTAAGGGTCTAAAAGAAAAGAATCAAAAAATAAAGTTGGTGATAAATAAATTAGAGAAAAAGGGGTACAAAAATAAGAAAACAGGGGGGGGGGGAGGGAATTGAAAATAATTTTATAAATATTAACACAACCAAGGTTGATTAAATCATTTTACCAATAAATTTAAAACCCTCTCCAGCCCTCTCCATCCATCTTCCATTATGAACCACCATATCTCTCTACATCTTGAGGAACGTCAACTGAAGGACAGACGACAGCTGGGAGAGACGACATACAAGCCACAAAGGACAAACGACGGCTAGGAGGAGAAAAAAACGAGCTAAGCTTTGCTAACTTGTTTCATTTATTTGACCTAGTTTTTCACTTTCCCAAATAGCACAAGTTTTTTGCAAAATACGTAAATAGCGTATGCTTTTCACGCTATAGCATGCCACGTCACCAAAACACCCACGCTTTTTGTTCCATACGCAATTTACAGCACGCTACATAGCGTTTTGGTGGAAAACTACGCTATAGCGCGCTACGTTATGCTTCTTAAAACACTGATCAAGGGAGTCGAAAGAAGGCTAAGATATTATGGAGATGTTGTTGTTTGGCAGTGATGCGGTGCATCTGGAAGTAAAGAAATTCAAGAATTTTTTAGGACAAGGAGGCAAGTGCAGATGAGCTATGGAGTAGAGTTAAGGCGTTAGCATCACTATGGGCTTACTCGTTCAATGCCTTTGGAGCGTATTCAATTACAAATATTTCACGGGACTGGGTGTCATGGGGTGCCTTCCAACAGCACTCGTGACCGACTCCTACACTTCATCAACACCGTGCATGCGA